>OZ024795.1:43288562-43756062 GCA_964017045.1 Omphiscola glabra | reverse complement strand
ATATCCGGTTTCCTAAATATGACTGCTTCTGTAGACGCCGCGAATTATTTGAGAATTTCTGCATCAGTTCACGATAAAGCCGGCAGTATCTTGTTTCTACAACAACACGGTATTGTACATGCTGTCAGACGGTGTGCTAACTTCTACAACAACACGGTATTGTACATGCTGTCAGACGGTGTGCTAACTTCTACAACAACACGGTATTCTACATGCTGTCAGACGATGTGCTAACTTCTACAACAACACGGTATTCTACATGCTGTCAGACGATGTGCTAACTTCTACAACAACACGGTATTGTACATGCTGTCAGACGATGTGCTAACTTTTACAACAACACGGTATTCTACATGCTGTCAGACGTGGTGCTAACTTCTACAACAACACGGTATTGTACATGCTGTCAGACGGTGTGCTAACTTCTACAACAACACGGTATTGTACATGCTGTCAGACGATGTGCTAACTTTTACAACAACACGGTATTCTACATGCTGTCAGACGGTGTGCTAACTTCTACAACAACACGGTATTGTACATGCTTTCAGACGGTGTGCTAACTTCTACAACAACACGGTATTGTACATGCTGTCAGACGTGGTGCTAACTTCTACAACAACACGGTATTGTACATGCTGTCAGACGTGGTGCTAACTTCTACAACAACACGGTATTCTACATGCTGTCAGACGATGTGCTAACTTCTACAACAACACGGTATTGTACATGCTGTCAGACGTGGTGCTAACTTCTACAACAACACGGTATTGTACATGCTGTCAGACGATGTGCTAACTTCTACAACAACACGGTATTCTACATGCTGTCAGACGATGTGCTAACTTCTACAACAACACGGTATTCTACATGCTGTCAGACGTGGTGCTAACTTCTACAACAACACGGTATTCTACATGCTGTCAGACGATGTGCTAACAACCATAACATGATTTTATCCTTGAATAACCAACAGGATCGTTGGAGATGCCACCACACTAACTGATTTTAATGGAAATTTGAAATAATGTATAATGTATATGTTTAATAATATACGGCAAATTGCCGGGTATATCCGCTAGTACTCAATAAAAACAAAATTCTACCAGCTCTGACGATACGATGCACCAACCATCGAGCCTCACGGGCCTCACCTGGTGACCAGCTCTAACAGCCTCAACTGGTGACCAGCTCTAACAGCCTCACCTGGTGACCAGCTCTAACAGCCTCACCTGGTGACCAGCTCTAACAGCCTCCCCTGGTGACCAGCTGTAACAGCATCACCTGGTGACCAGCTGTAACAGCCTCACGGGCCTCACCTGGTGACCAGCTGTAACAGCCTCACGGGCCTCACCTGGTGACCAGCTCTTACAGCCTCACCTGGTGACCAGCTGTAACAGCCTCACCTGTTGACCAGCTCTAACAGCCTCACCTGGTGACCAGCTCTAACAGCCTCACCTGGTGACCAGCTCTAACAGCCTCACATCGTGAACAGCTCTTACAGCCTCACCTGGTGACCAGCTCTAACAGCCTTACCTGGTGACCAGCTCTAACAGCCTCACCTGGCGACCAGCTCTAACAGCCTCACCTGGTGACCAGCTCTAACAGCCTCACCTGGTGACCAGCTCTAACAGCCTCACCTGGTGACCAGCTCTAACAGCCTCACCTGGTGACCAGCTCAACAACCTCACCTGGTGACCAGCTCTAACAGCCTCACCTGGTGACCAGCTCTTACAGCCTCACCTGGTGACCAGCTCTAACAGCCTCACCTGGTGACCAGCTCAACAACCTCACCTGGTGACCAGCTCTAACAGCCTCACCTGGTGACCAGCTCTAACAGCCTTATCTGGTGACCAGTTCTAACAGCCTCACCTGGTGACCAGCTCTAACAGCCTCACCTGGTGGCCAGCTCTAACAGCCTCACCTGGTGACCAGCTCTAACAGCCTCACCTGGTGGCCAGCTCTAACAGCCTCACCTGGTGGCCAGCTCTAACATATTCTTGATCGATTGCCCGACAGTATTAGCACCACACAACAATGACCATTCTCCTTCAATATAGAAAAAACAACCGGTACCAAATACAACCTCCGAACAGATCAGAACAGATCAGAACAGATCAGAACAGTCCCTTTTTTTTTTTCAACTTCGTGTCTCCGTTGGTGACGTTATTTGTATTTTGGTTTTGTCTGAACTCAAACATTTAATCAAATTTTGCGTCAAATTTCTTTTTGAACGCATTATTGTGTTGTAGTATACCATGATCATCATCATGTCCCATCTTCCTTGGACCGTTGGGGCGCCACAGATGACATGAAAAATATCCTCCTCAATTAATTCATCTCTGTTTTCTGCACTACGCATAGTATCGCCTAGTTTTAGTTCCGTCCACTCTTTGATTTAATCTTCACATTTTTTTTTCTTCTATGTCTCTTCTTCTCCCTCCTCTGGTTGTGCCCTGCATGATTTCTTTGGCGAGCCCTTGTTTTCTTGTCACGTGGCCATACCATTCCAGTTTTGCGCTTTTTTTAAACAGCCGCCAGGAGGTAGTATATAGTGCGAGGTAGTATATAGTGCGAGGTAGTATATAGTGCGAGGTAGTATATAGTGCGAGGTAGTATAAGTGCGAGGTAGTATATAGTGCGAGGTAGTATATAGTGCGTTCAAAAAGAAATTTGACGCAGACTTTCATCGCGTGAACTGAGCACAAACACTGCACCCTCTAAAACATCTGATAACCAACCCGATTCTGGTTCTGGTAGGGGGTACGTTGCTGCATCCATGTACTGGCATATGTGCAACGGCTGGGGAAGCGATGCTGCTGTATCCATGTACTGGCATATGTGCAACGGTTGGGGAAGCGATGCTGCTGCATCCATGTACTGGAATATGTGCAACGGTTGGGGAAGCGATGCTGCTGTATCCATGTACTGGCATATGTGAAATGGTTGTGGAAGCGATGCTGCTGTATCCATGTACTGGCATATGTGCAACGGCTGGGGAAGCGATGCTGCTGCATCCATGTACTGACATATGTGCAACGGTTGGGGAAGCGATGCTGCTGCATCTATGTACTGACATATGTGCAACGGTTGGGAAAGCGATGCTGCTGTATCCATGTACTGGCATATGTGCAACGGTTGGGAAAGCGATGCTGCTGTATCCATGTACTGGCATATGTGCAACGGCTGGGGAAGCGATGCTGCTGTATCCATGTACTGGCATATGTGCAACGGTTGGGAAAGCGATGCTGCTGTATCCATGTACTGGCATATGTGCAACGGTTGGGAAAGCGATGCTGCTGTATCTATGTACTGGCATATGTGCAACGGTTGGGAAAGCGATGCTGCTGTATCCATGTACTGGCATATGTGCAACGGTTGGGAAAGCGATGCTGCTGTATCCATGTACTGGCATATGTGAAATGGTTGGGGAAGCGATGCTGCTGCATCCATGTACTGGCATATGTGAAACGGTTGGGAAAGCGATGCTGCTGTATCCATGTACTGGCATATGTGAAATGGTTGGGGAAGCGATGCTGCTGCATCCATGTACTGGCATATGTACAACGGTTGGGGAAGCGATGCTGCTGCATCTATGTACTGACATATGTGCAACGGTTGGGGGAAGCGATGCTGCTGTATCCATGTACTGGCATATGTGAAATGGTTGGGGAAGCGATGCTGCTGCATCTATGTACTGACATATGTGCAAAGGTTGGGGGAAGCGATGCTGCTGTATCCATGTACTGGCATATGTGCAACGGTTGGGAAAGCGATGCTGCTGTATCCATGTACTGGCATATGTGCAACGGTTGGGAAAGCGATGCTGCTGCATCTATGTACTGGCATATGTGCAACGGCTGGGGAAGCGATGCTGCTGTATCCATGTAGTGGCATATGTGCAACGGTTGGGGGAAGCGATGCTGCTGTATCCATGTACTGGCATATGTGAAATGGTTGGGGAAGCGATGCTGCTGCATCTATGTACTGACATATGTGCAAAGGTTGGGGGAAGCGATGCTGCTGTATCCATGTACTGGCATATGTGCAACGGTTGGGAAAGCGATGCTGCTGTATCTATGTACTGACATATGTGCAACGGTTGGGGGAAGCGATGCTGCTGTATCCATGTACTGACATATGTGCAACGGTTGGGGGAAGCGATGCTGCTGTATCCATGTACTGACATATGTGCAACGGTTGGGGGAAGCGATGCTGCTGTATCCATGTACTGACATATGTGCAACGGTTGGGGGAGCGATGCTGCCATCCTAACGTCTCCAACCCCTAACAGCAAGGCCAAATGTATTCCTGTATTACACGTGTCATTCTGTGGCACGCATTCAACACCAATGAGACATACATTATCAATGCGGCTACGACTCTTTAAGAAATCACTGGTTCTCAAAAGATGCGGTACGGTCCATATGGTCAATGCCAATTAATGGATGGACTGGACTACAAGGCATGAAAACTCCAGCGAAAATGTCGCTATCCTTCTAAAGTAGTTAACAATTCAAATAATATAATATGTTAACAATTCAAATAATATTATATGTTAATTCAAATAATATAATTTCCAGTCGTAAATTTCTCTGAAACTAATGCTAAGAGGGACAACCATTGATAGCGTGACGATTTTGTTTTCTTCCCCGCAACATGCAGTCACGTCCCTTTTAATAATTCTTTATCCGTAGTAGGAAACCATTTCTCGGTTGACAATAACGTCGCGCATTTTCTCCCCCAACAGACCGTGTGTAACAACACCGCCATCGCAATCACGTCTGCAATCATTGATACAAATTATAGATTCTACACAGCCCATCATGCAACGACATCTTTTCTTTCTTTCTTTCATTGCTAGCCGTAGTAAACCATTTTTTGGCTGAGAATATGAAGACCCTAGTGTCAAAAAGGCCTAAGTCACATTTTTGTCAAAACCAATCTAAACTGTGACCTTTTCTTATCCGGTTAAGCCAAGTGTACTGCATTAATTTGAACACCGTAACATGTGCCCAAGTCCCTTAATTAAACAGGACAAAATATGAAAATTATCACATTTTATAGACAAAAAGAATATTTCAAATTGATTATCTCAAAATGTGTATTTTGTGGCTCAAGTACTTTTAGCACTGAGGTCTTCATATGTTCCCAGTAAGTACGCTGTGTCTAACGCTCCCCTCTTCAAAATATTGATTGCGTTTCCCCCCCCCCTTTTCTTTCTACACAAGGCAGATTTAGTATGTAACTTTAATTCAAAGAGTACTATACGTTTCGATGATATTCTGAAATATATATTATTCAGAATATGAAAACAGCTGTCATTTTTTGGGTAATAGTATCCTTATAACTAATAGCTACAGTTGCTTCTAATTTATAAATAAATCAATTCACTCATCAAATCCATAAGGCACAAAATATCTTGAGATATCACTCATTAAATCCATAAGGCACTAAATATCTTGAGATATCACTCATCAAATCCATAAGGCACTAAATATCTTGAGATATCACTCATTAAATCCATAAGGCACTAAATATCTTGAGATATCACTCATTAAATCCATAAGGCACTAAATATCTTGAGATATCACTCATCAAATCCATAAGGCACTAAATATCTTGAGATATCACTCATTAAATCCATAAGGCACTAAATATCTTGAGATATCACTCATTAAATCCATAAGGCACTAAATATCTTGAGATATCACTCATCAAATCCATAAGGCACTAAATATCTTGAGATATCACTCATAAAATCCATAAGGCACTAAATATCTTGAGATATCACTCATCAAATCCATAAGGCACTAAATATCTTGAGATATCACTCATTAAATCCATAAGGCACTAAATATCTTGAGATATCACTCATCAAATCCAAAAGGCACTAGATACCTTGAGAGTTACTAACACCATTTTTAATTTTTTTAAATTATTTTTTTAGGCAAGGGTAGAAAAGTAAGACCCAGTAAATCATTCTCACTCATGGATTCATCTTGGGTAGAAAAGTAAGACCCAGTAAATCATTCTCACTCATGGATTCAACTTGGGTAGAAAAGTAAGACCCAGTAAATCATTCTCACCCATGGATTCATCTTGGGTAGAAAAGTAAGACCCAGTAAAGCATTCTCACCCATGGATTCATCTTGGGTAGAAAAGTAAGACCCAGTAAATCATTCTCACCCATGGATTCAACTTGGGTAGAAAAGTAAGACCCAGTAAAGCATTCTCACCCATGGATTCAACTTGGGTAGAAAAGTAAGACCCAGTAAATCATTCTCACTCATTGATTCAACTTGGCCAGTGTTTAATCAACCATCTTTATTGATCCACTTTTTCATGTCTTTCAATAAAAACTTGGATGTAGTATAAAAAAAAATACTACAAGAATTGAAACAGCTAGAACCAAAAAAACAACAACACACTGTCAAAATGTACACAATGCTGGCCAACAGTTTAAAAGTGGACAGGTTTTTAACAAAATTCTATCTAAACCAGTCTATCACAATCAGACGGATGGTAACGATGTAGCAGCATTGATGAAGTAATTGCCCTTTGAAGAACCTTTGCTTTACATCTAACATGATGCCAAAAAATCCCCGTTACTGTTCTTTCACTTTTAGCAAGAATTTAAAAAAAAAAAATGTACAGTTGCACTTGAGCCGCTTACAAAATACTCAATCCATATCTCAACGGAACTTTGCAGTACATTAGGACAATAATTAATTCTTAATTAAAATAATCATGTGCTTTTAATATATATATAAGTTTCTAGTCCATCAGAAAATTCCAAGATTTTCCGGTGCATCATCCTTAAAGTAAACTTAAGTTTTCAAAGCTAATGTTACTAATGATAATTTTGGGGAAAAATGTAGTTACATTTAAATGAACTATTTTAAAGAGTCTCTTAATGGAATGAACTCCTTAATTAGGGCGACCTAACGTGACAAAATATTGAACTTATTTTGATCTACTATAAGATGTGTGCAAGTGCACGAAAAGGAGATATTTTTTTTACTCAGTTGATGAAAAGGTCATGCTGCATTCTCTGATAAATCTAATGACATACATGCTCTCTTTCATTTCTTGCTATGCCAAAAAAAAAACATTCTGTCATGCAAGACCCACTTAAATCAGGATTGAAAATGTACTACTTTATGTGTGTGTGGAAATGTGCTCATCTGTTCACACCGGGGTCATCATAATAAGATATGTAAAAATGATGGTAGTTATATATGCCAGCAAACGAATTTCTGTTACACAAGGTTAGACAACTCATATCCTCAACATAACAAACTGAGATCGGGAAGAACACTGAATTGGAGGGGGGGGGGGGTGTGTTGTTGGAATCATTAGAGGTGGGGGGGGGGGTGCAGAATAGGGACGGGACACAAGCTTGAATCAATTTTTTGGGGACAATAAAGTGAATCGGAAGATTTTGTATTTGAAGATTATACACAGTAGAAAAAGATAAAAACACACCATAACCTATTATGTGAGTTCTAACTACGAGCAGCAGGACACACACAGACACCCACAGCCACATATAGACCCAATGCCCACATTGAATGTCCACACACGTGGATACTTTACAAGTTTAGGAGACACATTTCTGGAACAAACTTTTAAGAAAAAAAATAAATCTCAAATTAAAGATACCGGCTTTGAAATTTGTTTAGAGCACTGCCGTGGTGCTCTCACTTTACGAGTGCTTCAGTTGTATGGGCGTAAATCCTGGTCGCTCTTCACTAGAGTTACCTCTTTTTTGTGTTTTAAAAACTTAAAATATGAGGCTCTCGGTAACAATTCAAACCTTTTTTTTAGTTAAACAATTAAGACAAGGTTGTTGTTTTTAATATCTACCTATGTGTGATTGATGATCCTATAAGCACCGTTGAACAATCTTATCATCAAATAGGGTTTTTGTTGAAATCGCTGTGTATAATAAAAAAAATCTACCGTTAAGCATAAATGACAGCTGCTGGCTTAATTAAACAAATGCGCCAGAGTTTTGTGTTGTAGCAGTTTAAAAATATATAAATGAACAAACAGCTACAATGCCAGTCTAAAAGGCTGAGTTAAAAATCTGACACTCAGATGCCAAACTATTTGGGATACATCCTGAAACAATGAGATCACACACTAGATAAAGGAAAGTTACTCCGTGAGCTATTATCCTTGGACAAATTAAATGTGCATATCTTTCTGACATATCATACGGATGAATTTACTTTCAATTAGTTTAAAAAAATTAAATGTAAGGTCTAATTTCGGCCATTTAATAGGTTTTATTCTTCTTATTTTTTTTCCCACAATTCTTTTGTTATGTGACCACCATTAATTTGGTGGAGTTAAAGTTTTTATATTGGTCTAACTGCGCTCTAGCTTGACTAAAATAACAATTGACTGGAAACAGTTAACTCTAAAAACAAGGGCTCAGAATTTTGACTGGTGGCATGGATGGGGAACTAAAATACTTTCCAAACTCATCAGAATTCCTACGTAGCAAATGGGCAAACACACTCAGAGCATTTGGAATAGCAGGTTAAAACATTCTCAACTGACAAGGCACGATCAACTTATAAAAAAAAACTGATGATCAAGCTCTTTTGGATGAGTTTACAAAATTGACTCATGGCAATTGTTCTACAGTTTATTGCTAAAATTTTTGTGATAAAAATAAATCATTGTTTGATGGCTAAAATTCTACTAAAAATATTATCAATAAGACTCAACATGCAAATGTTACACACTGTACAAGAATTAGGATGAAATATTTGATGTCTAAGTTGCTGCTGCGGTGGATGTTGACGCTAACGACGATAGCGCAACTGACGATGGTGAAAATGGGCCCAGACCCGTGTCACTGCCATTCTTGACCACACTCTCCTTCCCTTCCCCTTCATCCACATCAGACAGCTTCTTCGCCCGCCTGTTTCTCTTGCTCGCTTTTTGTGGTTCATTTTGTGGATTGACAGAATGCTTGCCTCCATCTTGCTGAGATTTTTTCGCTGCCCGCTGATGCCGCGTGTTTTGGGCAACAGCACTGACATAGGGAAAAAGTTTTGTGATATTGCCAACAGCTTTTGTTCTGCCCTCTCGGAAGACCATTCTCATGTCAGGTTTGAGATATTCTGGATTCTTAATGAAGCGGAACCTCACCGTGGCCTTGTCTCCCGTGCGCAGGTGGTCTTCTGTCATATCAATGATTGTTGCCGTCTGCCGAACACTCCCCACATGAACTACAAGAAATGAAAAAAAAACAACAACATTTAATGACGTACAGACAAACTATCAAAAAATAAAAATAAATCTCTGATGGGAAGTAAGTCTCACAAAATGTTGAGATCCATTAATGAAGTCCATAGAGCACCAGTTGTTGCATAATGTCTAGTCTTTCAAGGAATTAATAGTTTAAACTGTGCATGCCCAGTACGTTAAATTAAAGGTCCATTCTCTCAAAAGGAACTGTCACACCCTTCAGCCATCCTATTGAAACTAGATTTTTTTATTCGGCTCCTGTTCTTTCCCTACTCACACTTCTTTGTTCACACTGCACATCAAACGCTGTACAGACATCACTGCTTATTTTAACTTCTTTGTTCACACTGCACATCAAACGCTGTACAGACATCACTGCTTATTTTAACTTCTTTGTTCACACTGCACATCAAACGCTGTACAGACATCACTGCTTATTTTAACTTCTTTGTTCACACTGCACATCAAACGCTGTACAGACATCACTGCTTATTTTAACTTCTATGTTCACACTGCACATCAAACGCTGTACAGACATCACTGCTTATTTTAACTTCTATGTTCACACTGCACATCAAACGCTGTACAGACATCACTGCTTATTTTAACTTCTATGTTCACACTGCACATCAAACGCTGTACAGACATCACTGCTTATTTTAACTTCTATGTTCACACTGCACATCAAACGCTGTACAGACATCACTGCTTATTTTAACTTCTTTGTTCACACTGCACATCAAACGCTGTACAGACATCATTGCTTATTTTAACTTCTTTGTTCACACTGCACATCAAACGCTGTACAGACATCACTGCTTATTTTAACTTCTTTGTTCACACTGCACATCAAACGCTGTACAGACATCACTGCTTATTTTAACTTCTTTGTTCACACTGCACATCAAACGCTGTACAGACATCACTGCTTATTTTAACTTCTTTGTTCACACTGCACATCAAACGCTGTACAGACATCACTGCTTATTTTAACTTCTATGTTCACACTGCACATCAAACGCTGTACAGACATCACTGCTTATTTTAACTTCTATGTTCACACTGCACATCAAACGCTGTACAGACATCACTGCTTATTTTAACTTCTTTGTTCACACTGCACATCAAACGCTGTACAGACATCACTGCTTATTTTAACTTCTTTGTTCACACTGCACATCAAACGCTGTACAGACATCACTGCTTATTTTAACTTCTATGTTCACACTGCACATCAAACGCTGTACAGACATCACTGCTTATTTTAACTTCTATGTTCACACTGCACATCAAACGCTGTACAGACATCACTGCTTATTTTAACTTCTTTGTTCACACTGCACATCAAACGCTGTACAGACATCACTGCTTATTTTAACTTCTTTGTTCACACTGCACATCAAACGCTGTACAGACATCACTGCTTATTTTAACTTCTATGTTCACACTGCACATCAAACGCTGTACAGACATCACTGCTTATTTTAACTTCTATGTTCACACTGCACATCAAACGCTGTACAGACATCACTGCTTATTTTAACTTCTATGTTCACACTGCACATCAAACGCTGTACAGACATCACTGCTTATTTTAACTTCTTTGTTCACACTGCACATCAAACGCTGTACAGACATCACTGCTTATTTTAACTTCTTTGTTCACACTGCACATCAAACGCTGTACAGACATCACTGCTTATTTTAACTTCTTTGTTCACACTGCACATCAAACGCTGTACAGACATCACTGCTTATTTTAACTTCTTTGTTCACACTGCACATCAAACGCTGTACAGACATCACTGCTTATTTTAACTTCTTTGTTCACACTGCACATCAAACGCTGTACAGACATCACTGCTTATTTTAACAACATAAAATAAAACTTAAAGTGCAGTTAGTTGCTAGGGTTTAGTTAGAAGAAGGGAAACCGAACAGAATATGCTCAATTTAACATTAACTATTTTCAAAGGGAAATATTTGAATGTTCATAATTTTTGTTTCCTCTCTTTTCTTAGAGAAATAAAAAGCTACACTTACATCCTTATCATATACATATTACACTAATGCCGTCTACACACTTACACTTACAACCTTAATATGAATGTTACACTGATGCAGTCTACACATGTACACATACACTTCATCATCAACAGGTCCCGTAGTCCTTCGACCGTTGGGGCGCCACAGATGACATGTACACTATTCTTCTCCATTCCTCTCGGTCTTCTGCCCTACGCATAGCATCGACTAGTTGTAATCCCGTCCATTCTTTGATATTATCTTTTTCTTTGTCTTCCATACACTTACAACCTTACTATGAATGTTACACTAATGCTGTCTATATTTGTACACATGCATTATGCACACTGTCTTTAAAAATAATATACATGGAAAAGAACTTATTTTTTTTAAAAAAAGGAGCGAAGATAGCTGCATTAAAACATCCCCGTACATTGATAAAAAGAAGAGAGAATATGTTACACATTTTTGTATTGGGAAGGATGGCTTAGTTGATGGCGATATGTTAAGGAAAGCATTTCAAAGGCGGCAACAATTATTCTAGAGAAATTATAGCTGCTCAAAATATTTTTCATCTCTTTCATATGTTACTATTTGATATGTTGTATATTTTTTCTAGCACGGATATTTCTGTTAAGACCACTGCACAAATGAAGACACTAATGCTAAAAGTACTTAAGTCACATTTTTGTCCAATCAATCTAAACTGTGACCTTTTCTTATCCTGTTAAACCAAGTGTTCTGCATACATTTGAACACATTAAAATGTATGTAAGTCCCCTATTTGAACAAGCCAAATAATAAGAATAATCAAATTTTAAAGTTGATAAGAACATTTAAACTGTATTATCTCAAATTGGGAATTTTGTGACTTAACCCTACCAAACCGCTGTCTTGATTTTTCGGTAATTTGAAAATGTGCTGTTACATTGGTGTACCCCATTGCAGTCAATACAATAAGAAATGGTCATAAATCATGACAAAGTTATAGTAACCAAACACAGAAGATCATTTTAGAGTCACAAGTGAAACTCACCCATGGCCTGGTATCTGACACTTATTGTTGTTGGATGATGCAGAACCAGAATCTCACCTTCAAACTCCCAGCAGGCCTTAGGGTCTATAGCTGGGGATACCATAACCATACCCTTGCGTATTGATGCTCGTTTGATCTGGGGACATAAGAACATTCATCACTGAAGAAGGATTTTGCTCTCAAGTTGCTAATTTATCAAAACTTGTGTATGGGCACATGACATAGATCTGAAGGTTTAAAAAATTTACTTTCAGAGAGTGACAGTATTTTCTAGTCCTTGACACCATAAAAAAAATATACAGACCACTTAAAAGATTTGATAATCAGAAACAAAATTACTATATACCTTTTTAAGAGCAAATGAGGCAGTTTGACCGCCACGAACTTCCCGCACCGGCATTCGCTTTCTGTGTATACTTTTGATGGGAACTGATTGAAACTGTCCCAGGGCATCAGGTCCTAGCAGCAGCGTATCGTTTAGTTTGATGCAGCCTTGCAGCAGTGTACCTGATACAACTGTACCAACACCCTGGGAGGGAGATAAGCAATAATGTCATTTCGTGGTTAAAAGCCAGTCATACTTTTGAAAGTTTTATTCCCTAATAGATGTATAAAAAGTTTTTAAAGTAAAAAATGTTTAGTGCCGGAATAAGTTGCGCTTACATAAAATAATTAGAATACAAAATATATTGTATCAGGAAACAATTTCAACATGTCTTGAAAATCAAACAATGACCGTGTTTAAAATGAATGCAAACTAACAGTCTTGAAGTTAATACGCCAATAGGAACAGATCATTGCTTTATTTAATGATTGGTCCCTTCAACTAAGATCTTCATCAAAACATTGAGGTACTTATCAACAGATAAAACTTTGTTGTCCATAAAACAAATGAATTACACTACATTTTGTAATCAGTTACAATATGTTATGAGCACAATGAACTTTGAAAAGGAAAAAACGTTTCATTTCCTTACAGGAACAGAGAAGGTGTCATCAATTTGAAACTCTGCAGGCTGTGAGGCATCGCACTTGACACGTGTGGACAACAGGTTGAGGAACATTTTCAACAGGCTGAGATTCTCTCCTGTCACATTTGACACTTGAAACACAGGGCACATCCTACGGAGTAACACCAACAGTCAGGCACAATATTTTTGGTCCAGCTTAATTTACTTATCAACCATTAGAACCTAGATGAAATATGTGCAAAAAATTACATGAGCAAATCACTTCCTTTACCTTTCTGAGGTGAAATTTGTTGCTGTCACAACCACATCATCGGTGTTCTGAACTAACATGGGGATCTTTCGACAGCCTGGAGATTTCAGGATCCTGGTCAGCAGTTTGATTGTCTCTTGCAGCACATTAGGCGGGCACATATCAATCTTGGTGACCACGACAAACACAGGGACATTGAGGGCCAGGGCCAAGCCAAGATGCTCCTTGGTCATGCCAATCACACCAGCATTGGCGCCAATCTGACAAGAAAGTCAAGGGGGTTTCAAGTTAGTAACAAATAGAACAATAGCTATTGGTCAACATCAAAGACATACTGTGACAAATAGAACAATAGCCATTGGTCAACATCAAAGACATAGTCTGACAAATAGAACAATAGCCATTGGTCAACATCAAAGACATAGTCTGACAAATAGAACAATAGCCATTGGTCAACATCAAAGACATAGTCTGACAAATAGAACAATAGCCATTGGTCAACATCAAAGACATACTGTGACAAATAGAACAATAGCCATTGGTCAACATCAAAGACATAGTCTGACAAATAGAACAATAGCCATTGGTCAACATCAAAGATATAGTCTGACAAATAGAACAATAGCCATTGGTCAACATCAAAGATATACTGTGACAAATAGAACAATAGCTATTGGTCAACATCAAAGACATAGTCTGACAAATAGAACAATAGCCATTGGTCAACATCAAAGACATAGTCTGACAAATAGAACAATAGCCATTGGTCAACATCAAAGACATAGTCTGACAAATAGAACAATAGCCATTGGTCAACATCAAAGATATACTGTGACAGAGGCGTAAAAATGTTTGAATCTAGTTTCTTGTTGATGGACTCAGGTTTATACCAGAGCTACTTAATCTACTAATGGCCAGTGAAACTTAACTTTTAACAGGTGATTCATGACAAACTATTATCTAATCTGTGATGGACCAAAGGCCTTGTATCACACACACAGAAGACACATAATAGTGATGATTATATTTTTAAAATATATTCTTTTGTTCTTGGAAGAATATCATAATCAACATTTCAAGCACAGGGCGCGTGATGGAAAAAAAAAAAAAAAAAAGATCTTAAGGTAAAAATTACCATTAACATGGCAAAGTCTGGAGCATGTCCCGTCATTCCAAATACTGTTGTCTTTAAATATCGTTCATGTCCTGCAAGGTCTATGAATGTGATCACCTATGGAGATTTAAACATAGGACTATTAAGTGCTGAAAGAAGTTGTTTATCTCAATTGCTTTATGCTCAAGTCAGCAGCTCAAAACTTCATGGGTCTCAAATTATCATATACAAGTCGCATCATATAGTCTTAAAGTCTTAATAAATATGAAAATTTTCAAAATTTGAGCATGAGGTTGTAAACCACTGAGTTTTTTTTTACATAATTTACATCATCAGAAAGAGAAATTATCATAGCTGAATAAAAATAAAATATATTAATTTAATAACTGATGAATTGTTGAAATAATGAGGTGATTTTAATGACATTTTGACACCGTTTTCTCAGTACAATAACATGACCTATGCTTGTAGAGAGAACTTTATAGTTCAAATTTTCCTCATGAATCTGTTAAACTGAGTGTGGTTACATGCCAGAGATGACTTACCAGTACAGTACACGGGTAATGGGAGGAGTGTGGCAATAGATCAAAGAGTGACTAAACACTACAAGTGTGGTTTTGTACTGCACCAACTAGACTTACTTTTGCCGATTCCTCACAAATTTTTATCCAGTCCAGGTGCCCATGCTCTGGCTTGTTGACCACATCTCCTGCAGCATCAAAACCAAGAATGTCATTCCCAACGCTGCTTGTTCGCCCAGACTCCATTTCATGCTTGTGACGAAACAGCTTCTGTCTGGCCACACCTCGTCCATTGTCCAGTTCCCCGTGTGTCAATACACCCAATAATGTACTTTTACCGGCATCTACATTTCCTACAACTGCCACCCTGTTCATAAACAAAGTATCTATATCAGGCGCACAAGAGAAAAACAACAAAGAAAATTTAAGTTTTCAGAAAGTGTACCTACAATTTATGGAACTAAATTCCATTTGTTTAATCCATTTATTTTATCCATTTATTTCATCCATTTATTTCATCCATTTATTTCATCCATTTATTTCATTAATTTTTTTTTAAATACAAAATTTCTGAACTAAGGAGACTAGTTGCACTGACAAGAATAATTTAAGCTTTAAAGGTTTTATTAATACATTTTACAGTATTACCCAACTCTCTTTTTTTAACCTTATCACCCTCTCTGCTTTTGGATTAATTCAAAAGCCTAAAAAAACACTTTGTATAAGGAAATGATGCTTAAAGATTTCCAGCTGCGTGCCTTTAGAAATAAGGGGAAACTCACAACAACATGCTTTTAGTCTTGATACTGCACTAACCTAACTTCCATAAAATCTTCACATTTCAATCTTTTCCTCAGCAAGAATTCTGCCACTTTCCCCTCTTCTGCTGTTCTCTCTCTAAGCAAAACACATTCCAGATCTAAAGATTGTGCTATGCTCTTTAAGGTAGCAATAGATGCTAGATAGTCTTCTTCCTTGAGTCCAGGTTTGTCACCTTCTGTGAAAGCATATGTACAATGACAAGATATTAAAAAAAAACTGCAATTATTTAAATGAGTTGTAAATTGGTAAATTATTTTACATTAAAGAACATGTTATATTTATATGTAACATTATGCTCACTAAATGTCTTAAACATCACAAAATTAACTATTCTTGTTTTCTTTTAAAATCAATTTACATGTTAAACCATAATACATATTATAGTAAAATGGATCAATTTACATGTTAAACCATAATACATATTATAGTAAAATGGATCAATTTATTTTTTAGATTCTAAATAATCTATATAATTA
The DNA here is from genome assembly GCA_964017045.1 of Omphiscola glabra. Classification (NCBI taxonomy): domain Eukaryota; kingdom Metazoa; phylum Mollusca; class Gastropoda; family Lymnaeidae; genus Omphiscola; species Omphiscola glabra. Next base: position 43,739,580 of record OZ024795.1, on the reverse strand, counting down.
TATAGATTCCATTCAAAATAAGCATTATTATCAAAAAGTGGCATAAGGTAAGATATTAAACTAAATTTAAATTCATATAATATGTTTATTGATTAAAAGACATTTTTCATTTAAAAAAGAATATTAAATGCCTGCACTTACCCCCTGTCCCTACTTCATAAATGGTCTCCCCTTGAGTGTCGTTGATTCTTGTGCTTATGTCCTCTTGAAGAACTTCAAATTCTTCATTGGTTGGACTTACAAGGGCAGTCTGAAAAAGCAAAAAAAAAAATATCTACTTAAAGGCAGACACAAATAATCATATTCCCTAAAACCAATGTAACCTGCAGAAAGTGCAAAAGTACATAAGGAAAATTTATATCATTTATTCAAATATTATTAAGACCCCCTAAAGGTAATTTTTAAAAATTCACAACAATTTAAATATATAACTCAATAACTAAACAAATGGATGTGTGGCAATTATATTCGGATAGACATGAAAGTTGCATTCAGTGTGAAAAATGGCAAAAGTTACACATATTTTGGGCAAGAAAATTTATTATGTCTGTTTAAGTATACTATAAAATTAGTAGTAAATTTACAAAGACATTCTCTCATTAACTCTACAAGTAATTTTAACAAAGTAATTCCTTTTCATGTAAAGTGTACTTACTTTCAAATTTTTACTTATCTATGACTTCTTTTAAGTGTAAAAATTTCAACTTACATTAATAAGTTCATGAATTACTATGTGTCATTTATCATGCATTTAATAATATTAGTGGCCCTACATTTCTAAATAAGCACAGAATGGTCAACAAAACTTGTATTGGTAATAGTGTAATAAGGTTAATATGTATATACATGGTTTTTCTCCAAACACTGGATTACTTATGATATTTTACAGTTGTAATTCTAACATTAGACCAGTGATTCCCGAAGTGGTCTATATCGACCCCCAGGGGTTGACAACAACTTGCAAGGGGTCTATGTCAACGAGAAAAAAAAATTGGGGGTCCATGAAATGAAAATGGGGGTCAATAATAGTGGATCTCATGTAAGCAGGTCCTGGCTTCTATTTTGGCATTCCATGAATGGAATAATCCACATACACAGATAGTACCTATTTACTTACATAATTTTACCTTATAATTTAAAGACATATATCTTACTACATAAATTATAAAAGTACCTATGAAGTAAAAAAATTTAAAAACATACATGTTCATGAAATGTGATGAAGAATCATTTTAAAATTTAAGTTCTTAGGTATATTTTCTGATATATGAATATAAATTTAAATCTTTCAAAGTGAGTAGCACTATACCTGCTGTCAAAAATACATTTGAAGTTAATGAATTTGCAAAAAAATCAATATCAGGTAAGAAGTGGGTCTACCCAAAACCAAAAAACATGGCAAGTGGTCTACAAGACAAAAAATTTTGGGGACCTCTGCTTTAGACAATTACAAATAAGTGCAATTGAAAAAGCAAAAAAAATGTGCTTATCAACAGACAATGTTTTTTGTAAGTGCTTTCACCAATTTTAACATTTTTTTGTAACCAGCTTAGAAACTCAGTTTTATTTACTTATCCAATCTTTACCACCTATGAGTAGTTTCTACCATAGACACACAAAAATATATGCTCATATTATCATTTAGAGCTGTCCTATATAACATTGATTTCAGCTAACTATAATTGTATCTAATTTCAATACCTTTGATGTTAGGGCAGACATTTCAGAATCACCAAAATCAGGATCAAATAAGCCTCCTCTGCCATTTTCTACTTCAGGGCTCTGGAGGCTCTCAATGTCCATAAGTGCTGCCATATTAATTCCTAGTGTGGAAATAGGCTACTGTGTGCAAGTAGGTTTATTTCTCAAAAGAGTTTTCTTATTCCTGTTTTGTCAGATGCAAGGAGATGAATTGTAGTCTTCAGGTTTCGAAGAAATAAGACTTATTTCACATCTTAATGTTTCTATTGTATGCGTCTAGGTTAAATATTTTGTGCTATCCTGAAAAAAACAAATCAACTGTCAGTTATATTATATAATAATAAATTCATTACTTTCATTTGTTTCTACACACTTATAATATAACATAGCAAACTTCAAATTTTGCCCATGACTCAAATTAGGCACATTTGATCAAATATATTCTTTAATGGCAGTTTTATTAGTTTGATAAAAGAAAATTAATTGACATCGTCACAAAACAAACCTTACAAATTGTTTGAGAAACACTTATTGTCATATTTATTTCGCTTCAATGTTATTTATCATGAAACCCCATATTTAGAAAATAAAACAACTCTTAACACCTGACCTGTCATAATAATATGTTGCCTTATTTTTATTTTTTTAAATTCCAGCAAAACAAACCTCAAGTCTCAAGCTTTTCCAGAAATTACTGAATTAAAATAATGTTAAAATAAAAGCAAAGCAGCCGATGGCCGATACCCTAAAACAGACAATTAATCCAACAATAAAAAACACTGTGGGTTTCATTAAATAGTGTTCATATTATCATGGTAAAAAAGATTTGATGATATAATAATCTCCAAAGTACAATCAGTCAGATTAATATTAATATGTCATGGATAAATTTAGAATTTCTAGAGGCCATTAAACTGAAACTAATTACAAATATTGTGTAAATAATTTAATTTAGTTATTTAGCCTTTGCCTTCATTGTAAAATTTTTACTTAGCAAAATGCCAATGCAGTCACTCACATATTGTGACATATGATTTCTGAGAGAGAGATAAAGAGAGGAGTATCATCTTTGTGACACAATTTGGGGTTTTCACTGAGCTGCAGAGTCAGAAACTTCAAACTATTTCAGTTTTAAGCTGATGAAACTTAGGCATATGATTATGCAATTTTATGTAGGCCTAATCAATTTCATGATAACCGTCATGTCATTATTAAAATATGACAAGCCTAACTTGGCCTAAGATTAGTAGGGGCAGGGGCCTACTACTAGCCTGAACTAGGGCTTATTAAACTTATGTAATTTATAGTTATAGATCTACCTAAAAAACTGACTGAAACAGGCTTTGCCACGGCACATTTTTTTGGTTTGTTTTTGGATTCATTATTATTTATCATATGAAAGTTAGTATTGATATGTAGGAATTAATCCTAGGTCTAGCTAGGTTTGGTGGTACAGTTACATCATATTACATGTTTCTCCAAAACTCGAGTCAAAACAGTTTACTGTTAACTGTAACAGTGCCAACCAGATGTGAGATAGGAACTTTGAGTCGTGCTGAACCGTACTGAACGATAATGTGAAGCATATTTTTCCAGTAAATTTGAACATATTTTAATATCCAGGACTCCCAAATTATTCTTATTTTGTCCTTATATATTATGCTGACCTGATGCAATGTTAGAGAAACGCTACCATTTCGCTTACGGGATACTATAATTAACCACTTCTATATTGACGTAGTTGCTGCGCATTCTGGCATCAAATTTTTGCGACACCGTGTCAAAAGTATATATACAAGTTCGGAACAAATGTTAATTAATTTAATTTTTAAAATATATTACATAATGATAAAACAAATTGTTTGGTCGCTCTTCCATAAAAATATATAAATATAATGGAATAAATGACAAATCATTTTAGTTTAATAAATAAGCAAACTCAACTATTCTCTTCTGACGACTGGCTTATTTCCTGTTTCTCACCTTTCATATTTTCATCTATTAATATTTGTTTTCTGACTAAACTGTGTGGTCTTATTAATCCAATAGTCTTAACTTGAAATGTAAACCGTTTAAAATTTAGATTGCTAACTGATTAAAGGAAAACTATCTGACAAAACTCATGATACAGTAATAAGTCACAACTTAAACTGTTACCTAAGCCTAAATATTTAAAACGGACATTAATTAATGAATTATAACTTATGAATATTATTATTATTATGATTAAAACTGACTTTAGAGTTTAGACTTTAGGACTTTATTAGTAAAGGCGAAGACGAAAGAGTAAGTGTAGAGTCACAGTGTCAGTAAGTCTAATGAGACTTAGTCGGATAGTGATTTAGGACTAAGAGTAGGCTGAACTGAGGCTACTGATGATTGTCTCAATGAAGTCGAGGATGGTGTAACTTTTATAAGAAGGTTTTTCTTTAAAAGTTCCTTTAGCCTTTGGGTATCCTACTTAGGCCTACTGCCTACTACTACTACAACTGTTGAGTGTTGAGCAGGATGTGCAAATTAATCAGAAACTTATGTTATCAATATACTTATTCATGAAATGGGACACCCTATACTATAATATGAGTACTGTGACTATGGCTATGAAGCCCTATCCGAGGCTATCCAAGACTCACAACCAAATCAAATTGGCTTAGACTTAGAACTTGAAATTTAAAAAAGGGATAAAAACCAGGTGAGATACCATAGATAAACTATTTAATAAAACACCTTAACCTTGGTGGTCTTGTTAGAATTTTGGGTTAGCGGAATGGCCAGCATGGGCTTTGCCCTAAGTCTAAGCCTAAGTGCAGTGACGTTACATTGGGGAATCCCAACACTTAATATTGGACCTAATACTAATAAAATGAGAAAACAAAAACTCGCATCAAGTTAATACAAAAAGATAAATATTTTGAATATGGAGCTAACCATCGGCCTTACAGTGAGTTACAGCTAACCCAATATCAACCAAATGACCAAACACCTTAGGCTTAGGCCTTATTTATTAGACTAAGTGCCCCTTACTTAGACTAAGACTACATTGCTACTTTAATAATAATTTTAATTTTTAAACTGAAATGCGTAGGCCTTTTTATAGGCCTACTGCCTATTTCTATCAGCTAGAGGCTAATAGAAAATTCTTAATTGCTGTGAAATTGTAGCCTAGGCTTATAACTTAAATTGATGTCACTGTGCTTAGGGTGAGACAATAAAATTCTTGGCAAACCCCAGACTGCTTACCAAAAATTTAGTCAAGGCCTGCAGTGTAAGCGTAGGTTCAATATATTATTTGCCCACTCGGCTAGTCAAATATTTTTTGCCTTGATTAGGCCTATGCCAGGGGTCGGCAACCTTTTTTAAGTGAAGAAGTCAAATGTGAAATGAGGAACCATTTTTATAAATTACATCTGCAAAGAAAATATTTTTGGAGCTTAACAATTAGGTCTATAGAGAAAAAAGATTAGCCTTTATTCCTTCAAAAAAAAAAAAAAATACAGTGGTATTCCATTATTTATGATCACATAGTGAATTAATTTAAAGTTAAAATTTCAAAATATATTTAATGATATGATGTAAATTTATTGTAAGAAGACACTATTAATTTTGAAAGTAAACAAATGTTTGTAATAGATCTTCAGTACCAGTTATTATTTTATTTTTGCTGTATCTGATAATTGGCTATTTTCTTTTTTCTACAAATAGTAACAGAAAATGTGTGAAAAGCATGTTCAAGGAGAGAAGAAACTCTACCATGAGCGACAAGTAAAGGAGTTATGTGCCTTGCATGCTCTTAACAATCTTTTACAAACCAAGCAGGCATTCACTAAAAGGGATTTGGATGATATTTGCAATAGGTTAGTAATTAATCCATTTCCCATTAAACAGTCAAAAATGAAGGAATGTATAATAAATGGATGTATTATAAAATTTTGCTATCATAGTACATATTGCTAAGCTCAAAGTCAATTAAAATATGATCTGTATTTTGATATATCCTTCTTTAAGTACTTTTTATGTTTTAAGGTTTCAGGCTATAGCTGGGCATTAAACTTAGTATTAGCTCAATACAAGATACCAATACTTTTGGAGCAAGGGAAAAACGCAAGGGTCAAGTCCCCTATATTATTTGCTCCCCCCTCTTTGAGGAGGACGGAGTATTCAATGACATTATTGGTCTTTAAGCTACATCTTTTACAAAGCCTCCTGCCATTTAGGTAGGTAAGGACTGCTCTTATTAATTAGAGTAGGCTGCTTATGCTATTTTTCAAGGTGGACAGCTTGCGACAGCCTGAAAGGTCATCTAAAGAAATAATTTTTTTATGTAAGCTAATCAGGTGAAAGATGAAGAAATAAAATGATTTTTTGCAACTTATTGCTTAAAAATTCCATTGTCCAAACTTAAAAAGATATGTCAAAAATTGTTTTAAGCTTTTAATGAATAGCTTAAAGAAAATCATAAGTACCAATATATTTTTTACTTAGGCTTTCTCCTGGCTCTTTTATCAACCCACATCGCAGCATGCTTGGTCTTGGGAATTATGATGTAAATGTTTTAATGGCTGCTTTGCAAGAAAAAGGTTATGAAACTATTTGGTTTGATAAAAGAAAGTAAGTTAGCTGAATTTGTATAGTTGCCTTCCTCCTTAATGTTACACTTATGGTTCTTTAAGCCAAAGAAATATTACATTTTTAATGTATGTTTTAATTTTTAAATATACAAAGTTAACAAGTTTTGAAACTTAAAGGGACCAAATGGCACTTGTTAGCTTACAGTCTAAGCCCCTCTAAAGTATGGTCATAATAAATACAAATATAATGAGAGATAATTAGAAATTAGTATTTTGAAAATTTCAGATTTATATTTGGCATAACTAGGTTAAACTGATAAACTTTACTAATTTGTCCACCAGTGAGTTTTAATTAATTTTTTTTTCAGGGAAGTTGAGGTCTTAGTTACTGACAACATCATGGGCTTCATTTTAAACACACCAACTGATTACAAGCTAGGCTTTGTCAAGTTGCCCATTCATCGCAAACACTGGATTGCTATTAGATGGCTCGATGGCCAGTATATGAATCTTGATTCAAAGTTAGAGGCACCAGTTGCTATTGGTGATAAGTCCAGTTTGCTGGAGTATTTAAGATCAGAGCTAAAAGATGGGGACAAAGAGCTTTTATTGGTGGTGGAACAAAATGTTTATGAAAATTCATCATGGCGGAGAGATAGTGAGTGTTTTGTTCAAGGCCAAAGTAGAAAAGAAGAGATGTTTTCAAATTGTCACACCACCAAAAGCCACAATGGCACTTCATCAGTGATGAAATCTGAAAGTGATTCTCCCATTGGAGAGAGTAAAGTAGAAAATGGCAATGTGATATGTGATGATATGGACATTCAGGAAAGCACCAACAAACTTAAGGCAAGCTGACAAGTTACAGGACTAGGATATTTAATTTTTTTATTGAAGTCAATTTATTTAGTTGATGTGACATAACTTAAGTTGTTCTAACAAATTTATGTATACTTATATCATGATTATTGTCTACGCCTGTTCTATACGCTAAGCATTTATGGTTTTAATTAGGAATGGTATGTTGCGATTCAAAATATTTCTTTGGGAGATATTTTTTACACACACACACACACATATATATATATATATATATATATATATATATATATAGTTATATAGATAGATATAAATATGCCACCTTTCTAAAAGATATTAAATACCAGAGCATCCCTTGAATCTAAATGTGTTTTACATGAGGCACAAGGACTGGTTGAGAAGTTCTGAATGTAAAAAATATTACCTAGTATCTTTAAAATAAATCCAAAGTAAGATATTTTTCTAGAATTAGAATGTGCAAAATCAGATCTTATTTTTGTAATATTTGTCAATGCTTTGAATTTTATTTAAATTTCTTAATTATCTACTATTCTAATGTTTCAATTTGATAATTAGAAGAAGCTTTACTTTGCACAGCCATTGAAATCTTTATGGAAATTTTATGGGGCAAGGTTTACTTTTGGTGCAACATTGTCTTCTATTGCTTGCCAGTGAAACTTTTTGAATAACTTAATGTAAAGCAAGTTATTGGTAACATGCTTATTGGGCTGTTTCATTGGCTTTGATTTATTTGAATGAATGAATGATGTTTCCCATTATGGCCAGTATTATGCTTCAACACAGGCCAAACTGGTTATGTTTTGGTTACAATATAACAAAAATCTGAAGCTCTAATAAAATCATGTCTAGTGGCCAGTCACCAGTCAGTTTTCTTGTTGTGCAATAACTTGTTTTCCTAATTGTGTCCACTTAATATATAAAGTATTACAAAGATGCTCTATAATTGATGTCTTATCTTTGTGGGGTCATGTTATCCAGCCTTTTTTTTTTTTTAAACTTAGTTCTTTCCTTTGCCAAAGGCAGCAATTATTTTTTATTCTCTTGTCATTTTCTTTGTGTGTATGACCCGAAACACAATGCAAAACTTGCTCTTATTTAAATTTGTGTGATTTTAAGTTCAATTACAATCTTAAAACTTTGATTTTTTTTACTATTTTATCACATTCAGCCATGTTATTTCATTATGGTTTCAACAGTGTTCATTTACACTTCTGTAGAAGTAAACCCAATTTGTTTCAATGTTTCCGTGGCTTTTAGACAGACTGTAAACAACACTACACTTTTCTATGGAACATCCTTTACAGAAGGCCAAATGTGTTTTGTTTTCTGTTACTGTTTTATCAGGGTCGAATTGATAGTCTGGAAACAATTTATATTAATCAATCACTGTCAAAGTCATGGAAATAGAAACTATCATTCAGATATTAGACACTGAGATGTCAGCAAAACTGGCCTGAAATGACAGACCGATTAAGCAATGGGAAGGTTGTTACATTGTTATAGAATCAAAGATCTAGGAAACAAATGTCTGCTAAAATAGAGCCGCTGTGATGTTGCTGATTCAAAATTACCTCCTTACTGGATAATCTGTTCTTTACAATAATGAAGATATCACTTTGTGCTCTAATGAATACATTTTTCAAGACACCCATTAGCCTCATTTTAAACTGAAGATTCAAAGCCAATAGAAGTAAAGAGAAGCCATTACCGTACAAGAGTGTACCGGTATAACTGCTTGAAGAGCTCGAAATAACCACATGTACATTGAATAAACTGGAATATAATATATTGCCACAGGTTTCCCTCCCCCCTGGGAAATTCCCATGTGTCTTATCCAGCCACACCTGAGTACACTTGGCAATACTTTGGCCAACCAACAATGGCTAATGTGGATTAATTTATTAAATGGTTTATAGTTAACTATGAAACCAAGTAGTTGATATAATTAGGTCAATCATGTGTTTTTATATGAAGCTGCACAGAAAGCCACCAACAACCTCAAGATGCACTATTTTTGAATCATTTATAAAAAGCCACTTGCACCATGCAAAAAATTTTATTCTGTTATTCAAGGAGGTCCCATACTTTTAATATCCAGTAATCCATTATTACATCTTCCAACTGGCTTATAACTATGTACATTCAAGTAAAGATCATTTTGTTTCACTTAACGTTTTATTAAATACTATCTGTAATACCCAACACTTTATGGGTAATTATTAAGATGTAATATTGTTAATGTTATCTTCTAACACTCAGCTGTTAAGGATAAAAGCCATCTGCTTTCTTGCAGTCCATTTTTTACTTTAATTGTGTCACAGATGAAGATAGATTTTTAAAATTATTTTTTGCTGTACCGGTACACTTATTCTTTACACATTTTACAATATTATCTATTCTATTATAAATTGCATCTCATGTTCTATAATTGCGGGGTCTATAATGGACAAATTTAAAATAAACTATAAATGCAATAGTAACACAGTTTAAATTATGATAACAATAGTCATATTAACTGTAGTAAGAATGAGGTAAAAACAGAAACCAACACAACGAGACATCATTAAGAAACAACAACAAAAGCAACGGTACCAATACACTCTGCATGAAATAAATAATCATCCTTAAATCTTTTATAACTTTATCACATTTTGCTTGTCCATGTAGAGTTATGTGAAGTTCATTTACCCATCCCAGAAAAATATAGCTTGATGACTGTAATCTTACAAATTTGGTTATTGTGGAGAAAAAGTACATTTATTTTTACATTGAAAATCAGAACATAATTTTAATGTTTCTTTTTGTGTTTGTAATCTTATTTTAATTTCAGGGGAAAACATTGATAGCAATTTTTATCTTTGCTATTTGAGTTTCCTGTCCAATGTTGTTCTACAAATATAGAGCTATGGAGGGCTTTTTTTTTTTTTTTTTTTTGCACACTGAATTAAACAAGCAAAAAAAACCCCACCTAAAATGCTTATTTTTAATATCTTTTTTTACGTGACCATTTCACCAAGTATGTACAGCTTTGGTATTAAGAATGTTGTGCCTTAGTTTAACTAATATACTCTATACACATAAGAGAAGTTTTAGAAAAATGTCAATATTCGGCAATATTCAGGGTGGAAATGGCCTTGTAAATTGTAAACGGAAATTATTTTAGTCCCTGAAGAGTTTAAAGTAACATTGCTCAAAATCACTCTATAAATGGCTTAGGGGCAACAGACAGACAAGGCTTTAGTGAATACATATTAATATATTTGAACATTTTCCTACTATGCTCCATACTTGTTTTCTAACGACAATTTGTTTACTGTTGTATGCAATTAGGATTGGGTTTTTTTTCAATCCTTGGATAAAAAAAAATGCAACAGCTGCTTTTTAAGAGTCAAGGTAATTTTTAAAGTCTGGATATATTAGAAGTTTAAATAAGTGATACAGCCAGTTCCTAAATGGCACGGGGAAAGAGGAGGGGGGGGGGGGGGAGAGTGTAGGTGGTTGTTCCAAAGAAACAAAAAAAACTTAATCTGTCAATATTTTGAAAATATTATTTAAGGGAAACGCCCAGAAATTTGCTTTTTTATTGAGAAAGAGGCACTAAGTAAATTATTCAAAATATGGAGCACTTCAACTTGAAGTTAGAAAACTGCTGAAAAAATAAGTGTGGCTTTCGGTGGTTGTTCTAAGAGTTCTTTTCATAATCAATGTGCTAATGAAATGGCGAGACATATATATTTTAAGAAATTATATGGTTAAATATTTTAATGAACAAATTTTAGCCATGTTTTGTGATTTTGTAATGATTCAGTTATCTTTACTTAATATATAATTTCCATGAAGTATGACAAATAAAACAGTAACTTTAATGCCACTTTTTGTTATTTGATTTTTTTTCCAACATGTTGAGTCTAAAAAGTTTATCCTTAAAATGCCTTAAGTTATTTTTAAAACTACATGAAAGAAATTTGATATTTAATTACCAACTAAACTTTCAGTAACTGTAAAAATGTTTTGAGTATTTTGGCTGAATGACACTGATGATCAAAGTAACAGATCCCTATTTCCCCATTGTGCTAAATGCGGGGTGAATCCTTTTTAAAAAAGTTAGACTTGAGCAGTGGGAAGCTTAAGTTTTGCCTGTGTCTTTGCACTGTTGAAGGCTTGTACAGATAGAGAATGTGCTAATGTATTTAAAAAATGCATTTTTGGGTCTGTGTTAGCTTGAATACAAAATTTTAAACAAACATTCCATAAAGTTGACTGATGCAACTTCAGCTAGTGATTAGCATTTAAGTAAATTTATGAACTAAAAATTTATTAAAAAATTAGATCTAACTAAAGTGAGTAGTGCTTGATTACAATATGAACTAATCATTATTTAATTCAGACTGATGCTATTTCAGCCAGCCATAAGCGTGTGGATAGAACATCAACTAATCATTATTTAAAGTTGACTGACGTGATTTCAGCCAGCCATTGGCGATGACCAAAATTATAATTCCGGAAAGAAATAATAATAATAAATAGCAGAATCAATCCAAAACAGTTCATATGGTACTTTATTATTTAATTTTTGTTTAATTCTTCATGGCATATCATTGTCAATATTGCACAACTCTATTCAAACCAACATTCAGCCCAATGCATACACTTGCAGCATAAAGTATTTGATCAAAATTATGAGTATTTATAAATGACTTGAGTATAAAAAAAAAAATATTTTTAGATCAGAACATTTCAACAATAACAAGAAAATTTTTTACTTTTTTTTTAAAAAAAAATTAAAAATATTAACTACATGTCAATCATTATAAACAGTCTAGGCACTATTGATCATATATGTCAAACATATATGAACAAATACGTACATCATTTAGCAAGCTACATTGTTGGTTGTTCCTCCCATTGTTTCAGTGAAGGTCTGGTATTTTATCAAATAAATTGCGAATACGTCTGCACATGCATACACATACACGGAAAGCTTTTATTTCACAATACAAATAACTCAAGAGTGGATGTCAAGTGCCAAAGATATTTAACAGTTACATATCAAGTATGTCCTATGTTTTAATATAATTAACAGTTACATATCAAGTATGTCCTATGTTTTAATATAATTAAATGATGTATCAGGTTTAGGAGTAAAGGTACTGGGTATAAAAATATTTGTTTAATGCCTTAAGTTGGAACACAAGCAGATGCTATTTAACTAGCTGGCATTCCTTTCATAGACAATATATAGAAAAGTTAGTTATTTTATCAGACTGTCTTATTAAAATAAAATTGACTAAAAGGACTCTTGACAGTTACGAAAAATATCATTTTAGTGCCAGGAAAAATGCTTGGTAGTATTGATTGTCACACAAATATACCATGACCAAACTTAGACATAAAAGTATTATCACAAGTTTTATTGTACATAAAATGGTTTCTACTTTTTTGACAGTAGACAAATTACAGCCCCACCTCTTACTCATTGTGATATATAATACAGAAACAAATTACAACCTTAACTCTTCCTCATGACATTTAGAGACAAATTACAACCTCAACTCTTCCTCATGACATTTAGAGACAAATCACAACCTCAACTTTTACTCAATATATTTAGAGACAAATTACAACCTCAACTCTTTATGATATATAATACAGAGACAAATTACAGCCTCTTAATATATTTAGAGACAAATTCCAGCATCAGCTCAAATTGGTAAAAAAATCATTAGCATCTGGCGTCATCCAATCTCATTCATTATGATGATAGATATATATATGGACAAATAATATTGACATAAAAAGTTTTATATTTAAGGGGAAATGACCACTACTTGAAGTGTAAACATGCTATCATCTAAGAACTAGTACAAAAATAATTTAAATAGAGATTTGTTTTCAAAAAATAGTCATAGCATTAGATTAATATCCTATCTTACTTAGTATAAATTATGCAATGTTTAAACTATTAACAAGAACTATGTTTTAAAAAAAAAAGAACCTGACAAGTAATGAAAATGTTCTGTCATTCATTTGATTTAAGAGCTATTTAAAATCTACAGTATGCGTTGTAAATATTTTCTTGAGTTTTTTTTATTTAGTATGACAATCCTTGCTTGGCAATTATTTATTTTCAATGTTTGGATACGCCCACTTAAAAAATGTAGCTACTATAATTAAATGTCTTTAAAAAAAATGAGCACTTTTCAACATAATTGTTCCAACCTTCAGCTCAAATTCTGTTTCCATCCCTTGCTGGAAATAAGTTTTGCAATAAAAAATATTACAGGCTAAAAAAATAAATGTTTGCTTTTAACATGTACTCCTTAACTGAAATTTACTTTGATAGGAAACACTCGATTTGTCAATTATTATTAAAGCTTATATATATATATATATATAGTGTTATATTGATACAGATTGTTCGTGTCTAATTAATCTATTTTAAAGCTTTATCGCAGTCCAACACTTTTATAATTTGTCATGGAAACACCAAGCCCACTAATAACTTTAATAACTATATATTATTGAAAACCATTTGAAAGGAACATTATTTTGATTGACCATTTGATGAGCCTTGGGATTCTCCATGGAGCTTCTTAATCTTTTGAGGCGACGCACACTTTCCAAGAATCATTTCTTTACAACTTCACAATATATTACTGAAGGGCTTTCCCCAAGTGTAATAAATCATTACATATCATTTAAAATTACAGAATTATACTAGGGTAAACTGGTGGTGAGCAATCTTTCTAAATAAATTTCTCGTTATAATATCACGATAGCTCAGCAGCTCAGGCAACAAATAACCATTTATTATTGCAGTACCCATCAGTCTGGTCTTATCAGTTTAATGTCTAGAACACCATGTCTTTATACAGTTTGATTCTGATGGAGCAGAGACTGCTTCTAAATGGCTGCTACAGTAAATGATTCAGCAGCCAATAAACAACAGTGACAGGCCAAAAGTTGTGAGTTGTCAACCATTTTGTTGTCAAGTTCTATAATCTAAAAATACTCACAAAAAGTGTCAAAACTGTCTTGAAACCTGGTAACGTGATCAGATTTTATAGACATATGCTACAGTACGGTGTTGGGTGGGTCTTATAAAAACAACAAAGTAAAATACTTCATAACAATCCTCTTAAAAGCCAAACCCTGTATACTATTGTTGAGTTCAAACACAAAACAGAGATTTAAAAATTGAATTTGATTTATACTGTACTTGATTTAGAAGATGAATGAAAAATTTGATTTGTGCCAAGATTGTAGTAATTTGTAGAGCAGCTATGACATAGAGACAAGCATACAGGAGATTTACATTTGTGCCTAGTTTGTAGAGCAGCTCTGACACAGAGACAAACATACAGGAGATTTAGATTTGTGCCAAGATTGTAGAGCAGCTCTGACATAGTTAAGCATATGAGACATTTACTTAAGATCAATGTTAAAATAATCACACGGCTGTGCAAGTTTAGCATATCTTTCAATTAAAAGCAACAGATTATCCTATGGCACTTTGCTTCAAACAATTAAACAAGTTACAAAGCCTTTCCACCAAAGTTTTCAAATAAACTAAAACATTATGGTCTGTTAGGAGGTCCTAGTGTCATTATGATCCTTATTAACACAGATCCTACTACTACCACAATCCTTAACCCTTTACAGTCCGATGCGCCCGAAAAGCGCCGATTTTTTCCTTAAGCTTACAGTCCGTTGCCGCCAAACCCGCCCGCTTCGCCCCGCTGCGAAGTTGTTTACTTTCGTTCTTAGCACAGCGGAAATCCATTGCGCATTACTATTTATAGTTCTACCGGAAGAAAGACTCGTTGTCGGAATTTATTTTGATACTAGTTTGACCGCGGTGTCTTTAGGGGCTGATTTTCTACGATTTTTTTAAAAGTTACGATTTTTTCGCTGTAAAAAATGGCTATCGAAGCCTTGGATACAATTTTGAAAGAACTTAGGACTAATGAAGCTTCACTATTTCATAAATCTAGTGTCCCTGAAACTGTTTTTTGGTGCAACTTTTGCTTTAATCATTTCTTTGTATTTAGGTATTTTTTATTTTATTTTCTTGCTTATAGTTAATTTTCTGTAAATTAATTAGATAAAGAACCTTCATTTAGAATGGAGTTATGACCCTTTGCTTGGTCGCTAGGATTAGAAAAGGCTGAATAGGCTTGGACTGTAAAGGGTTAATAGAGATACCACTATAATCCTTGATAGCGATACCACTACAATCCCTGATAGATACCACTACAATCCCTGATAGAGCTCTGGCTGCCTTCCCTCTGCTCTAACAGCGCTGTTTTCTGGGACTGTGATGGGTATGGTTGTTGGAGAATTCTGTTTTCCTTTTTTCCCTTTTTTGTTTCCATCCTCTAATTTGTCACTGTGGTAGAAGAGGAGATGTTTGTTTGTTAATCTTGGACAAACACGAGCTCTACAAAACAATTCCCTTTATTTACTCACACTGTAATCGAATTTTTTATAAAAGATATCCAGATCACATTTAAAATAAAAAAGCAATGCCGCTAACAGACCTGTTTACCATCAAACTCTTAAAATCGTACAATATCATCACTAAATCGTTCAATACTTTATCTTAATAGTAACAAAATAAACATACAGTATATATAATGTATACACCTCAAAATCGTACACTGTGCGCCAAAATTGTAAGAGTAAACAGGTCTGCGCCAATGTACTAGATAATCCATTTTCAAAATCTAATTGGTTAAATTATATGCAATGAACCGATATTTTACCTTCAAAGCCAATGCCCATGTTTTGTGTCAGCGGGTACTTACTTAAAAAAGGGCAGGTAAGACACAAGCTTCTCCTTGGTGGCTGTGTTTGACAGCTGCTCACTTTTCTCCATCATCAAGTTGATAACATTGCGGAGATATGCTTGAAACGCTTGTCGCCTCAGTTCTACAAGTTTGGCTTCCTAGAAAATTATTTTGTCATTTAAAATCAGTGGGTACCAGCATGTGTGTCTACAAAATTATAAATGTTTGGAGGAAAATGACTAAGAACATTTTGACAAACTTGAATTCTTTTATCATCAAAGATTGGACAAGTGTTTGAACAAGTTTGAACTAGTGTTTGATCAAGTAATTGAACAAGTTTGAACAAGTGTTTAACTTTTGGTATTTGAGTATCACAAGCAACATTTACACAATTACCTTTTTCCCAATAGCCTTTTTAGGCGGGAAATCATATTTTCCTACAATGGGATAGACTTTTTTAAGTCGAAGATGCAGGTCAAGAAACTGACTGTAACGTCGATAGACATTCCATTCTTCATCTCGAATTCTTATGTATACCTGCCAATGTATAACTAAGACTTGAGACAGGTATTTTAGATAGTTAAACTAAAATTGAATATATTTTATTAAACATTAACCCCCCCCCCCCCCCCCCCCTTAAAAAATTTGATTTAAATTTATTGAGGCCTACTTGATAAACATGATGAGTGTTGTTGGAAGTTCCTCTGAGGAATGCCGATGGAATCCAGATGTTGATTAGAGTTCGCTGAAGATTCAGACTGTACAGCGTTGAGGTAAAATAAAATAGTTGTCAGCAACATGTTATGACATTTTCACATTTAAACACCAGAAAGAAAATCTACTCACAACATTAGAATGTTGGTGAATTATTTTTAAGATATAAAGATTTGTTCATCATCATCATAGGGGAAATTTCTATAATTAAAGCAAGTTAAACAATTGAATATTTGAATTTGAAGCTTTGTATGATTAAAAATATAATTTTGTTACAATCATTTTCAAACCTGCAAGCATATGTAAACTCAGAGAATATATTCTCCCAACAACCTATTCATGAAAAAAAAATTTTTGCATTTCACCTTTCAATTTCTTGACCAGACTCATGAGATACTTGTCTGTCATAGGGCAACTAGGAAGATATGAAAATTTAGAATTCAAATCTTTTTTTAAATGGGTTATTAACATGTACACTTCTCAGAATTCAGTTGAATAGACCTATGTACACTTTTAGAATTCAGTTGAATAAACCTATAAATACTTCTAGAATTCAGTTAAATAAACCTATGTACACTTTTAGAATTCTGTATATTAACATATGCATAAAGTGCATGACGTAAATGTACATCATCCTAACAGAATCATCCTTACAGGTCCACGTAATAATATCAGCTCTTCCCTAAGCTGCCTGAGCAGAGCATCTTTAGCAGACAGCTGGCGGTGAATCATTTCATTGAACTCCATCAGTTCCCCGTGCATCTCAGCAACCTGTAGGTGGATTCCAAAGACATTGATGCTCTAATATTTTCATAGGAATATTTAAGTGGAATTAAAGTTGAATAATGCATTGAGAAGAGTTATAAAATCTCTTAAGGTCACAGATCAGTTTCGGCACTTGAAAGAGAATCACTTGAAGTTGATGGATGCCGTTTGTAAATACATTTTATTCTCACAGAATGTTATGAATATTATAAACTGATACTTTTATAAATGTGTTGAAACAATTTGTGTAGAGTAAATATCACTTTGGATTAGAGTAGAATTTAAGGTCAATCTCTTTACAAAGCTGTTTTAAAATTGAATAATTTTACGTAACTTTTTTTTTTTTAATGTCACGTCTTATTTTTCTTTCTTTTTGCTAATTTTTCTGTAAAGCCTGGTGAGCCCAGACCGGGGTACCGTGCTACATGAGACCACTTTAATAATAATAATAATAAATTAACAGTGTGAGGAGATTTAAAGATTCAAACAAGTTTCAAATAAATGCTAATTGACACTACTGTTAGAAGTAACCGAAACGTACGCTGTCAAAGCATCACCTGTTTGCAATTTTCAAATGACTGGGTAAGAAAAGGGTGTTTCTCTTACTTGAATCAATTTTTTCTCATATTCTGCAGCCTCGTAACTGTAATCTATCATAGGCTTGGGGGGAGGTATACTGGGCTGGGGCTCATCCAGATGGATTCCAAGTGTGTCTGGTAGAGATGAGAAAGTATGTTTAGTTATGCATTCATATTTGAGTGTATCTGGTAGAGATAAGAAAGTATGATTAGTTATGCATACATATTTGAGTGTATCTGGTAGAGATGAGAAAGTATGTTTAGTTATGAATACATACTTTCTTGAAGTCTATTTTGATTAAAAACAAACATAAGTTGTGGAACAATTTTGAATTTAAAAAAAAAAAAAATCTTTGGGAAAGTAACTGTGATATCAAGATGCATCTGGAAGACAAACATTTAACTAAAGTCATATTTATTTCTAACCTTCCTTGTTGATGCCCTCTGTACGCAGCATTTGAACAGCGCTAACATATTTCTTGAGCTGATGTTTTAGAAGTTCATTTTCCCTGTAGAAATCAAAATGCAAAACTGTAAACCTGTTGTCCCTTGTAACTATTACTTAGCTGCTAGTGAAAAAAATGTCTACACTGTATCAAGTGGGCCTTCTTTGATGTTAACTAAGATATTATTTGAATTGGTGTAAAAAACAAAAGTTCAAACTAACTTTTGCAAGACTTGTATCTTTGACTGTTCCTTTTCATGCCTGACTGAATACTGCATTTTAAGCTCCTCAATTTCAGCCCTTAGGGTGGATGATGTCTCCATCTCATGCTGCAACATGCCCTCCATTTTCCTAGGGAACAAAGGAAGACAGGTTCACCGGTTGGGTAATGAAAAGGAAAGGGCACTGCGGTCAAGCTCAACAAAATTATTCAAAGATGCGAACTCTAATTAAGTAGTCTCTAAAATAGGTTTGATTGGGAGAAAGTAACCCAAATTTTATCAAAATGAAAAGAAAAAAAAAATAATTATCACTATCACTAGTAGGCCATGAATAATGATCTTTTCGGCAATTACATCAACAGTTTTGAATAACTAGAATATTATTTCACCATATTTTTATTCACAAAACTTCTTTTCCCCACGCTCATTCATTCATGCTAGGGCTGTTTGCTTTGTATATGTTTCTTTAGTGTATTTTTACATTTTTATTTCTTCTGAGTGGTTTATAATTTCATTTTTTCAGTCAGAAAAGATGTAAGCTGTTTTTTTAAAGGGACACATCTCAGATTATGAATGCAGTGAACATGAAGAGCAGTTACAGTTCATTCAGCTACAAAACAAACAGAGGAAAGTGAAGAAAGTTCGCTCTACCGAAGAAGTACCACAATATTTAGTTTCTGTGTGTTGACCTCTTTATGCCCTAACACACTCACCTGTTCTGTTCTTCCACAGAATCTTTCCTCAGCATCATGGCAACGACTGCTTGTTTCAGCTCATCTGGAAATAAGATAAATAAATATTGAAACATTAAAAGTGTCAAGATGTCTCACGACAAATGCTGCAGTGATTGATTCATAAATTTACTGAAGTCAAGAGGCCCCCCTTCTATACTGAAGTCAAGAGGCCCCCCTTCTATACTGAAGTCAAGAGGCCCCCCTTCTATACTGAAGTCAAGAGGCCCCCCTTCTATACTGAAGTCAAGAGGCCCCCCTTCTATACTGAAGTCAAGAGGCCCCCCTTCTATACTGAAGTCAAGAGGCCCCCCTTCTATACTGAAGTCAAGAGGCCCCCCTTCTATACTGAAGTCAAGAGGCCCCCCTTCTATACTGAAGTCAAGAGGCCCCCCTTCTATACTGAAGTCAAGAGGCCCCCCTTCTATACTGAAGTCAAGAGGCCCCCTTACAAAAAAAAATTTAAAAATTTGAAAATCTGTAAACTTTTGTATTTTTATTTAAACCGTCACAGATTCCATGTGGAGTGCATTGAACTAGGACAAGTAGAGAAATCTTTTGTGTATACACTCCGTCATTTTAGGCTCAAACTCACCATGTGACATTGAATCTTTGGACAACTTGGTAGGATCTTCTAGGCTACCACCATCACCTGATGTGCGGCTAGTAAAATTGAGACCATATTTTTTTTTATTAACTAAATGCTTCAACTAGCAGTTTATCTGGGAAACTACTGTGTGTTTTAAATAAAGAAATAAAACTGATAAACAGCGTTCACTTTACACTAACTTGCTTCAAAACATACCCACTTATAGGTGATTCTTAAATCAATATGACATTAGTTAAGGTGATATACTTTTACAGACTTTAACATAGGTTATAACAGATTAATGTGACTTTCTTTTACATATGAGTCATAATGAATTCATCCTGCTCGTAATAATATGAGAAAGCAAACAATGGTGACAGATATAATGCGTAGCCTACTATATTACATATGAAACACATATTTGTAACTGTTCAGACAGGTCTGACATTCAGTGGCATAGCTAGGGTTAGGGCGGCCCAGAGCGGTTTGACAATTTTCCCGGCACCTTACATGAAATAAACTCTAAAATTTTCCAAAAATGACACCCCACTATATTACACAAAAAGTGCCAACCGAGGCAGACCCCCCTACCCCATATCTCCCATCCTATGCCACTGCCGACACTGGCAAGTAAGGGTTGAAATAAAGAAAGTATCAATTAGCCTGGTTGTGGTCTCCATTTTTATTCTTGCGTGTCTTGGTAGCAGATTTTTTAGGTAGCTGCCCTCTGTACTCGTCTCTACATCACTGTCCGTTTTTCCGTTATCAGCTAGTTTTTCTGGGGTACGACCTACCGACATGGCTTCAGTACTATCTGTGCTGATTTTCATATGATATTTGTCAATAATTACATAATTTAAAAAACCAAGAAACTATTGCAATATTGCCCATCATAAGCCACCTTTTTGAAAGACTGCTTTGTGCAAGTGCAATAGCCAGGGACGCACTCTCCATATCTCTCTGTCTAGGGTAGTCAGAGGCCAGGTCAGAGCTGGCGTGTGATCTTGACGGGGAGCTTGTGTTCTGGCTGAGGGGTACCATCTCCGTGTACATCACTAATCCATCGGCACCGACGGGGGCCATAAATGAGCTGAATTGACAAGAGCTATTTTTCACTTTAAGATTAAGCTTCCATGAGCAAGAGGAAACTCTTATAGAAAATATTTAATGAGATGAACAAAGCCGATTTTCTTCAATGTTCTTAAGAAATACAATCAAATGAACCACTCTAATTATTTTAAAACTTAACAGTTATCATAAAAGTTTATAAAGTTATTAATTTAAACCAAAAAAATAAATTGATGACAATAACAAGGGAGAGAATTATTACAGACAAAAATATTTAAAACCGCCGTACAGGATATATAGATTATTATTTTCAAACTTTAAAAAAAAAATATTAAAAAGTCAACCTTGAGTCGTGATCCAAATCACTAAAAGATCCAAAGCTGGACTTAGACAACCTGTCAGAGTTGACGGAATGAATTGAAGGGGAGCTAACCTCACTGGACACCCTGACTAGAGCTGGGAGTGATGGTTCTTTACCATGTTCATTCCCAAATTTGTTTGTTTCCACTGTGAAGACATTGTCATCTTGTGTTCCATCTGCTGGGTGAAAACAAACAGGAGTTGTCTTTTCAGTTTCAGTCATAACATGTACATGTCTTCAGCAAACAGCTGTGCCATAAACTGTATACTTCTGTAACAGAAAACTGTGTACAGGAATCAGAAGCATATATAAACAAGTAAAACTTGAACCACAAGTTCCCCCAAAAATTGAAATAATTTTTGTTGAAGTAAGGGCTCGTTTGCAAATTACGTCACGACAAAAATTACTTTTTCAGACCGCCCCCTCTCCCCTGTCACAAAGTGCCACAAATTCTTTAACCCCCTTCCCCTAGTGTCACGTCCCACCTAAAAAAAAAATTCAAAACATAAATACAATTTTCATAACTAAACTAAGATTTTATTTTATTCTTTAACATTTTTGCATAATGGATTAAGATGTATTATTAGAAAACTCTGACGTAAAACAACGAAGTCCTCCCCAAGCCGATTGTAAAATCGCCACAACAGTTTTTACGTCATTTTTTCAAAATGCCCAGAAGGTGTGAGGGACTGAGTTTCACAGTACTTATAATACCTGAGGCAATTTCGACCTCAAATTAATGTTTTTAAATTAATTGAATAAAGATTTATCAAAATTAGAAAATTTTAGATTTAAAAAAAAGTGTGACTTAACAAATTTTTGGACAACCACCCACCCCCCCCCCATCCCTTTTCAAGAGACCTCTAAGAAGAAAGATACAACTATAACTTGTTACTGTATACATTAGTGATAAAAGGACCTTTTTTTTCTTCAAAAAAATGGTTGATTTCAATGGTAACCTGGTGTTCTTATTAAGGAGGACATAAATAATATATTGTTGTATCAATTAGCAAATAGTGTTCTACATAAACCTACTATTGTCCTTATCCTGTCCACCCGGTGAAACGGAATCTGGAATGGTAGTGCTGCTGCTGCTGCCTGACCTAGTTATCACAGTACCAACTGTCTCGTCTTCATCAAAACTAACAACATTAGGCACTTTTTTCTTTTTCTTCTTCTCTTTCCTCTTGGCTGAAATGGGGGAACATAACAAGTAGAGATAGACACTAGTTAACAAGTCCATTGACAGACCCTATTTAACAAGTCCATTCACAGACAATATGAAAGACAGGGCTAGTCATAACAAGCAGAGACAGATGCTATTTAACAAATCCATTCACAGACACCATGAGAGATGGGCTAATGATAACAAGTTTATTTTCTAAAAATATTCATCATGAACCTTATAAAGTAGATATGGTTTCACAGATGATGATTTCTCTCGTGGTTTATTTGTTTTAAACATGCCACAACAATACAGGCCTATAGGTATTGATAACAGTCACTGTTATCTAATAATGTCACTACATGATTCAGATAAAGAACTTAAACACTTGGAGTGAAATATATCAATAACCCTACACATACACAAATATAGAGATAAACTAATTTTTGTCCTACACCTGGTTGCGACTATCAGTTGAAAAGGCTTATTTATACTTAAAGCATTATTGCATCTCAATTGATCACATATGACCTAATCAAACACCTTCAATGTCCTTGACCTGTATAATATTCTATTTTTAAATTATCTACAATGACTTGAGACTGTTGTCAAATTTACTGGACATGACCTTGTAACAATGCAGGCCTGCTGATGACATCTATTCATTACTAGTTTAGGCCCAAATCTCAACTGAAAGTATGTTAACCAATTACTGGATATCAGGTTATTGGTTTTAAAACCAACCGGTTGTTGATTTTCATAAAACAATAATCAAACTTATTTTCAAAAAAAGTTCATTTTAGTAAAGAATTTTAAAAACTATTAATACTATTATTTTAAAAATAAAATAAAAGACTTAAAAATTATTAAATAATCGGTAATCCTTTTGAGTGTCTGACTAAGCCCGGCGCTAAATCAGGTTCGGCAGACTTTGAGAAACATTGTGGAGGGGAATATTTTTTAAAGAAAAAAATGTCATTTCCAAAAATAGAATGAAATAGGTCACTTTGCCTCTGCAGGGGTGTATTCTGCTGCAGCTATTTGTGAACAATTTTGCCTAAGTGTAGATCGCATTATCGCAGTGTTGGTCAATGATGATAATATAGGTTCTACAACACATGCTTTGCACACATAACTAGCTACAGAACACTGCACTTGGGTCGAATGCAGCACTAAACTGTGGCATCAAATTATAACTGTAGCTTTGTCAGTTCTATAAATTGAAACACTTTCAACTGCTGTGTGGGTTCTGATAAAAGATCATGTCAATCCCTAATTTCATAAAAGATCACGTCAATCCCTAATTTCATAAAAGATCATGTCAATCCCTAATTTCATAAAAGATCATGTCAATCCCTAATTTCATAAAAGATCATGTCAATCCCTAATTTCATAAAATATCATGTCAATCCCTAATTTCAACAGCTGAAAACAGACTTTTGTAACTTTAGGGATAAAATAAAGTTTCTGCTGCAACGGTTGTGTAAAATGTAAAAAAAAAAAAACAGTTTATATATGTTATCATGTCAACTCAGTTAAGTACAGGCATCTTTGTAATTCTCCTCACTAAGGCCATGTATCTACATGAGAACAGCTGTTGACATCATTTTTGCACCACCAAAGCATGATATTTTGCAGCTTGATCAAAGTAAGGCGCACATTGAATGGTTCCCTCTTACACTCATCTGCTAATTTGTAGAAGAGGGTCAAGTATCCTGACTCGACTTTCTCCCAGAAGAACAAATAAAGGGGTGTCTTGGGAGACAGAGTATAAACTACCTCACCCTAATCCCCCCCTACAAATACACCCTAATCCCCCCCTACAAATACACCCTAATCCCCCCTACAAATACACCCTAATCCCCCCACCCCCCTACAAATACACCCTAATCCCCCCTACAAATACACCCTAATCCCCCCTACAAATACACCCTAATCCCCCTACAAATACACCCTAACACCCCTACAAATACACCCTAATCCCCCCTGCAAATACACCCTAATCCCCCTGCAAATACACCCTAATCCCCCCCTACAAATACACCCTAATCCCCCCTACAAATACACCCTAATCCCCCCTACAAATACACCCTAATCCCCCTACAAATACACCCTAATCCCCCCCTTACAAATACATGGTTGCCTCTTAAGGGGCATTGTTGGCTGCCTACAGCACTGAAGTACAGCTGGGGGCATAATACAGTGTCAGATTAAATATATTCTTTTTTAAAAAAGTACCCGAGGCTGGAGAAACTGAGCCAGATATAACAGGTTTAGGTTCATCCTCCACCACAAGTGCCTCCACTGGCTCTAGGGTGTGATTGACATGTATGGTGTTGGCCACAGAGTAACCTTTGTTCAGTTCTGGTCTGTCTACTGTAATAGCAAACAGGATTGAGCCCAGACCTGGAAGTTGAAAGACACACAAAAATTCATCTTTTAAAATGGAGCAGCTCCCTATTTATGAATTCACAATTTTGTATTCTACAGGATGGTTTACTGACCAATATTGTATTCTACAGGATGGTTTACTGACCAATATTGTATTCTACAGGATGGTTTACTGACCAATATTGTATTCTACAGGATGGTTTACTGACCAAAATATGCTGCACAAAATTAGGAAACATGCACACACAAAAAGTAAGCCTGTATGAGAATGTCATCTTCCCACTGTTTTTGCTCCCAACAAATTAAGTAATCACAGTATTACACAGGGCTGAATACATAGATATGTGCATCTTATTTATCCAAGGCTGACTGTTTTTACCTTTAAAAAATATGGTGCATATACAAGCCAGACAAAATAACTTATTTTTTCATAACATCAAATTCTGTACAAAGACAAACTAATAGCTACAAATCTTGACAGATGGTCATTCTTTCCACTTTTTAATGCGCTCTCTACAAGTTATAAAGGATCACATATAATAGCTAAAGATTCTCAAAGATATTACTAATTTTTGAAAATGTTAATCTATGATATATGATTTCTGCTATGTTAGATAATAAAATCATACCTGCTGCCATGTTGGGTAACATGCTGCTTCTCTCTAAGTCACGGAGGAAGGCCCAGTCTTCATAATGTTGACTGCAATTATCAAGAGATAATAATTGATGGACTGCATTCAAGTTGTGTCAGAGGCGTAGCGTAGGGGGGGGCAGGGGGGTACAGATGTACCCGGGTGCCAGCTAGTTAGGGGCGC
Source organism: Omphiscola glabra (assembly GCA_964017045.1). Classification (NCBI taxonomy): domain Eukaryota; kingdom Metazoa; phylum Mollusca; class Gastropoda; family Lymnaeidae; genus Omphiscola; species Omphiscola glabra. Next base: position 43,713,839 of record OZ024795.1, on the reverse strand, counting down.
CAAAATGTGCTTTGCTTTTATTTTATTGATGAAAATAATGGGTTTGAGAGTTTAAAAAAAGGAAAAGAGGGCGCTTTAAAATGAATCTTGTCCACTGAGTTGTGTAAATAAAATATAAGAACAGGGTATGCTAAACTTGAACTCATAGACAGGACATCTGATACTTGTTACACCTCTTTTTGTCTTATATTCTGATGAAGGCTCTAAGCTGAAACTTCAAAATCTTTTTGAATTCATGGACAGGACATCTGATACTTTTTACACCTCTTTTTGTCTTATTTTCTGATGAAGGCTCTAAGCTGAAACTTCAAAATCTTTTTTGAATTCATGGACAGGACATCTGATACTTGTTACACCTCTTTTTGTCTTATTTTCTGATGAAGACTCTAAGCTGAAACTTCAAAATCATTTTTGAATTCATGGACAGGACATCTGATACTTGTTACACCTCTTTTTGTCTTATTTTCCGATGAAGGCTCTAAGCTGAAACTTCAAAATCTTTTGCCCTGTCTATGAATTCAAGTGTAGCATACCCTAATACAATTACCAAGCAAATCACATCACAAAACATAAGCAAAATTGAATGATATTTCTGATGGGTAAATGTTTCAACAAGTCATTAACTTTCAAATCATTTGTCTTTTGAGAATCAGAAAAAAACAACAACACTAAAGCATCACAGAAAGTTTAGTTATCAAAACAATTTATCTAAGCATTTCCTGATCAATCGAATGCATTCATCTGTAACAAAAAATCTGGATTCTCATCAGTATTCAAGAGTTAATGTATCAATATAACCCCAAATTAATCCTTTAGTGCCAAATACCATAACAATGCTTATGCCAGCATTTCATCACTAGACGCCTCAAGGCTCCTCATCAGCATTCAAGAGTTAATGTATACAAATAACCCCAAATTAACCCTTTAGTGCCAAATACCATAACAATACTTACGCCAGCATTTCATCACTAGACGCCTCAAGGCTCCTCATCAGCATTCAAGAGTTAATGTATACAAATAAACCCAAATTAACCATTTAGTGCCAAATACCATAACAATACTTAAGCCAGCATTTCATCACTAGACGCCTCAAGGCTCCTCATCAGCATTCAAGAGTTAATGTATCAATATAACCCCAAATTAACCCTTTAGTGCCAAATACCATAACAATACTTACGCCAGCATTTCATCACTAGACGCCTCAAGGCTCCTCATCAGCATTCAAGAGTTAATGTATCAATATAACCCCAAATTAACCCTTTAGTGCCAAATACCATAACAATACTTACGCCAGCATTTCATCACTAGACGCCTCAAGGCTCCTCATCAGCATTCAAGAGTTAATGTATCAATATAACCCCAAATTAACCCTTTAGTGCCAAATACCATAACAATACTTATGCCAGCATTTCATCACTAGACGCCTCAAGGCTCCTCATCAGCATTCAAGAGTTAATGTATCAATATAACCCCAAATTAACCCTTTAGTGCCAAATACCATAACAATACTTATGCCAGCATTTCATCACTAGACGCCTCAAGGCTCCTCATCAGCATTCAAGAGTTAATGTATCAATATAACCCCAAATTAACCCTTTAGTGCCAAATACCATAACAATACTTATGCCAGCATTTCATCACTAGACGCCTCAAGGCTCCTCATCAGCATTCAAGAGTTAATGTATCAATATAACCCCAAATTAACCCTTTAGTGCCAAATACCATAACAATACTTATGCCAGCATTTCATCACTAGACGCCTCAAGGCTCCTCATCAGCATTCAAGAGTTAATGTATACAAATAACCCCAAATTAACCCTTTAGTGCCAAATACCATAACAATACTTACGCCAGCATTTCATCACTAGACGCCTCAAGGCTCCTCATCAGCATTCAAGAGTTAATGTATACAAATAAACCCAAATTAACCCTTTAGTGCCAAATACCATAACAATACTTATGCCAGCATTTCATCACTAGACGCCTCAAGGCTCCTCATCAGCATTCAAGAGTTAATGTATACAAATAAACCCAAATTAACCCTTTAGTGCTAAATACCATAACAATACTTATGCCAGCATTTCATCACTAGACGCCTCAAGGCTCCTCATCAGCATTCAAGAGTTAATGTATACAAATAACCCAAATTAACACATTTAGTGCTGTAAGACCACAACCACAATACTTACGCCAGCATTTCATCACTCTCTATCAACATATGCATGTAACGTTCTAGTGAGTGTTCATTGAGTGAAGCTCTGAGCCATGCTCTCCCCCGCCCAGAGTCTGTGTTCACTAGTTTCAGCTTGTTGAATCTTTGAAATTCATGTTTTGTCAAGTGCTCCTTGGCATAGTGCCAAAATACTGGAGATGAAAAGAACACGCGTTTTAAAATCTGTATCAAATTTAAAATGTTGAAGGAAAAAAAAACAACATGTTTACAACTTTAGAACATTTCTGTACATATTTTATTTTGTTTGTTATTTAATATCTAATTCCATGAACTTTGTTAAAGTCACTTTAATATCTGCTGACCCACACAAACTGTTTAAAAGTCAGCAAAACTGTCCATTGTGTAATTTAAATTAAGAAACTACCATCATCTGCTCACTGCCCAAAACAAAACAAAACAAAACGAATAGTTGAGGTACGTTCACACTGCAGATTCTCAACTTTCTTTGAACACATCCCACTCTGCAACAAAACTGAGCCAACAAGTTTCATTTTCATGGGGTTTGTTGAGATGCACCTTGTTTTACTAATACTACTTCTCAGCTAAGTGCTATTTTATAATATTCTGTTTTTTCTGTTCGTTCGCTGACGAAGGCTTCCTGCCGACAGGTTCGTTGTTTTGTTGCGTTTCCTTTTTTCAGGTTTAACCTTACTTTGTTATTCTGTGGAGTGTTCAGACCTTGGTAGTCGACCTGTGTAGTGCAAGGGTGGGGGGGGGGGGAATCCCACATCACAGTAACTTACCAACGGTTAAGGTCCATTAAACGGCGGGTGGTCTTTACAACAAATTTTATTATCAGTCCGCACCTGGGGGATACCAACCAACCGACCAAAAGTTCAAGCGGATCAGATTGCCCCGGGACGACCGTTGCGGTGCTGGTTTATGACCAATTACACGGTGTGAAAATTTAAGTGCCTGAGACATAGGAATAAGATTAAGCCCTGGGAAGAAATCTCTAGGGACGTGGGACTTATAAAAGGGACATTTAGACAGGACTAGGTCAGAACTCAGCCGGGCAGGAAAATGGACAGATGAGAGAACTCCGCCGGACAGGAGTATAGAACAGACAAGAGAAACCCTGAACGAAAGAGATAGAGACAAACGGGGACAGTCGGAGTTGAGTACGACAGAGAGAGAGAAAGTAAATTCAATGTAGAAGACAAATAAAAGGTCAAAGACTATAACCATCGTTGAGTTGTTGGATTGTTGCAGTAGGAGAGATGACTAATGTTCTCTACAATACTAATTTCCTATTGTGTAGGCTGGCAATGCACATAAAAAATCCCATCATATTTTTATCAATGTGCACACATTTCATCAGTGGATTGGTTATTTGTATATCAACAGGTAGAAAAATGGAGTGCTACAAAAATATTTGATAAATTTAATATCAGCTGACTTGTTTACAAATTTTAATTACCATATTTTACTTACTACTTTTTTCTTCGAAAAATTGCCTCCAAAATTCAGGTGCGTCTTATACTTGAAATTAATATAAAAATGGTAAAAATTTTATTTTAAAAAAAAAATTGCTTAAAAATTAAGGTGCGTTTTATAGTCTGTAGCATCTTATAGTCCGTAAAATACGGTAGTAGAAATTTGATAGTGGCCATATTTTGCAGTTTAAAGATTATTGGAGTGGACATGACAAAAAAAAAGGATTTAGATGAGCAATGTCTAGTTTAAAAAATGGAATTAGATTAAGATGATCTATTTTATTTCACGTTCTAATTTTCCTTTGTATGTGTGGTTATTGGTGAAATCGAGGTTAAAAAAGTTGAAATTATTCAGAACATAAGTGTAAAATTGATTAATATAAACTAAATTTCTGCACCAGATGCAATGGTTGCGCCTGCTCAGTGTGAACATTCAAGTGGGATATCATTGTCAGTGGATTCGAAACATGGATTCACCACTGAAATTTTTGGCTTCAGGAAATCCGCAGTGTGAAGTTCCTTAATAGCTTATGTTTTTAATTTCATTAATGTACATTGTTAAATATATTTATTGTAGAATGTGACATGAAGATTATCATGGTTTTAAAACAATTTGATAAGACAAAACTTTTTACCTGGTTCGGTTTCAATTCTTTTGATATCCGAGAACAGCTCAGTCACTTTGCCTAGACCTGCCCTCTCCGTCATCTGTCTGCGAAAGAAACAAACAAATCTCATTTGATTTTACACCAAAAAATAAAATAAATAACTGAACCAAAAAAAGCACACGTCTATTAAATGACATTAAATTTGTACAGATTAATTAATGTTTCTGTAGTTAAAAAAAACAACATTTTAAATATGTTGAACCAACTTGATAAAGTAAAAATGTATTTAAACAGTTACTTGAATGCAGAAAGGGCCTTGTTGTTTTTCTTCATGCCATGCTGCAGGGCCGCCTCCCATGCAGCACATAAGCAGGATATCCTAAATCAAAGTAAGAGGACTTTAATTAAAATGTATATTAAAACTATCATAATTAACTGACTAATTTAAATGAAGAGACATATTTGAAATAAAACAAATTTAAATGTTGGAAATAAGTTAACTATATATTCCACTACAACAAAGAACTAAAGCCCCTTTGAAATGATTTTTTTGCATGTCTCTCATTTAGTGGTTTTCCTGAACCACATAAACTACATAATTAATTCTTTTTAAAAAAAATCTAGACAGAGAAAAATTAAATGCAATAAATAAAGTGTTTATTATTGTCATCAACTGTTTTCTAAATAAAGTTTTTTTTGTTTTTAAATCAAATGTATATGTTACCTGAGGTGAAATTTATTTATATTTTTTAAAAAGATATTTTAATAAATATTAAGAAATCTAAAAATACAAGAAAGTTCTTCACCTGCTGTCTGAATCTGTAGCTAACTCTGATCTACCACCAAACCTAACTTGACACTGTAGGGAATGATTTGTTGATATTATTATTATAAGAAGTTTTCAATAGCGTGGTGCCCCAGCCTAGGGCTGGGCTCACCACGCTGCACATACAATTTAACAAACATAATCATGAACTTAAAAATTAACATACCTTAATTAAATAAAACAAAACAAATGTGTATTCGCTCCAACCATTCCATAACTTTTCAAATGTCAAGCCATGGAAGTCACCCAGCAGCATGGTCTATCGGTCAGAGGAAGGTCAGGATAGTAGAGTTTAAAGAGATGAATTTTGAGTGCAGTTTTGAAGGCTGTGATGGTTGGTATATTGCAAATGTGTAGTGGAAGAGAATTCCATTATTTGGTGGCAAAGAAAGAGAAAGATCTTTCAACATATTTTTTGTGCGAGTCTTGGGGACAGAAATAATATGCGCGTCTGCGGAGGAGCGAAGCTGTTGAAGGGGTGAATAGACAGAGAGAAGTTCAGTTAGATAGGAAGGGAAGGAATTTGAGAAAAAGTTGTGGCAGAGAACAGGGAGTTAGGCAAACCTTTATTACCGTATAAAAAGTGTAAATTCTTGATGATTAGATTGTGTTCATAGTAGTACATGTAAGTTTAAGCTAACTGAAAATATGTGACATGTACGCAGGGAGAGAAATCATTAGAGCATATTTAATCAAGCAAAATACAAAGACTTATCAGAACCTTTTTTAATGAGGGTTAAATTTTAGATACATTTTATTTTTACAAAAGTGATGTAAACTGCTCACTTGTTTTACAGCATCTAGTAATCTGGTTAGAACTGTCTGCCTCTCATTTTGATGTATGTCATCCCCTTTGGAAAAAAAATTAATATTTTAAGCAAACCATCATTGTCTATTTTATATCACACTAAGTAATCAAGTAGTTTCAGTTTTGATATTTTTTTTAAAGAACTTGAAGTATCAACTCTTGACCAAGAGAGAGCACGTTTGAAATCCTCCCCAGCTCTGACTTATAAGGGGTCATTCGCAAATAACGTCATGTGGGGGGGGGGGGGGGGGGCGGGGGGGGGGGGGGGCGAGAATGTGTGACACTTTGCGACAGGGGGGAGGGGGGTAAAAAATTTGTGAGTGGATTTCAGGCCATTCACTAACTCTCGCCTAAATTGTGTGTCTCAGTAAATTGTTAAAACTATGTCATAAGATCCTTTCAGTCAGTTAGCCACATTCTAATTGAAACTGTCTTGTCTTACCAGGCAGATAACTGTTAATTCATTGGCCCACTTACATTTTTTACCTTCCCCTACCCCTTATAAAGTTATATTACATTTTCATTACCAGCGCCCCCCCCCCCCCAATTTTATATAGCAGTTCAATAAAACATTGGCACAAAACGTTTTAAGCATTTTTATTAAACTATTATTGTTAACCAAATTTGTATTATGCAAATAGCCCTGCAAGACTTTAGTAAAACTTTATAAGAATTAAATTTTAAAAAAATAAAAAGAATTGTCCTAATTTTTTAATGACATTGCTCTCTACCCCCTGATGACATAGCACTGTTGGGGGAAAAGTAGTAAAGATATATTACAAGCTTTTATTGAATTAGAGGATGCATTACTACGAGCAGGCCTAGAAGCAAACGATAAAACAAAAATATATGGCTGTGTTAAGATAAAATCTGACTGATGAAACCATTAAACAGCGCATACTTCAATTGTCAGAAAATATTCATAACTAAAAAATTATAAGAAAAACAAAGAAAACTCTATATAAAACTGTAATAAGAACAGTTGTAACATATGCAAGTTTCACTTGCACCCTAACAAAAACGGCAGAAACCCTATTAAACACACGGGAGAGGAAAATTCTCTGTAAAATATAGATACCAACAAAGGATGAATATAGGTGGGGAATACGAACCAACCAGAAATTGTATAGTCTAAATCAGGATCCCACATTAGTAGCAGAAATAAATTAGGGCTGGAGTCTAAGAAAGAATACCAAAATGACAGAGGAGTGAAGAGGGTGCACCACCAAAAACCTCTAAGACAGACCTAGATTTAGATGGGAGGATGATGTGGAGAGGGATCTACAGCAGCTTGGAAGCCAAGCATGGAAAAGAAAAGCATCAGTTGGGCCTGAGAGGAAAGATGGGGTGAGGCAGGACAAAGCCCTACGTGGGATGCAGCGCCACAGTGATGGATGGAAGAAAGCGACCACAGGTCGTTGACACTTCTTGCCACATATCAATAGGGATACAATAGAACTGCTATGTTCGTCACAACATTAAGGTACCAACTTTGAAAGAAATTTCGTTGATGTAAAATTGATTGACGGAAGCTTGGTCGAACGGAAATTTGTTTGAACAGAAGTTTGATCAAACGAAAATTTGTTAGAGCGAAAGTTTGATCGAATGGATATTTTGTAGAATGGAAATTTGATGAAAACAAAGTTTTGTCAAATTTTTTCATTTTTTAAAAAAAAATTAAAGGTTGCTAATGCTCAGTTCATATTGTCAAATTTTCGTTTAATTTCTTTTTGAATGCACTATGTAGTAAAACAAAATAAAGTGCTCAAAGAGAAATTTGACGCAAAATTTGATCTTGTGAATTGAGCAAAGAGTTTCGAGTGTGAAATTGTGAAAATCTATTTATCCTAAATTTTTAATTAATTTTTTTTTTCATGTTATAATAATGAAAGAAAATACTTTTTACAAGATTTCTTTACCAGCCCATTCTCATTCCTGACTTATTATCCCCTCCTTCCTTTTCCAAACCAAAATAAAAAGGAAAGTGATTTTTTAAGTATATTGCTCTCTTTTTTTCTTCTTTTGTTGTTAGTACATTATTGTTTTCTGTTTTTTCAACTAATAAAACTTAAGCCATACACTTTTTCACTAAATCATATGTTATTTGGGACTTAATGCATTTTAGCTAAAAATATGTTTGTGTCTCCAGTACACACTGGCACTGCAAGCCACAACCGCTGGGGTTGCAGGCATTGCTGGTTAAGAACCTGTGCCATAGAGTATGAAGAGGATTTATGTCTAAGAAATGAGGGGCATGTAAAATGCCTACCATCCAACAGATAAAAATTTAAATGGTTAAATGGAAGTTTTCAACTGTACCTAAGGACATGAGTTGTACTTGACTGTAGTGTTAGATTGAATATGGATTTTTAATGTCTGTTGTTACTAAGACTTTTTCTTAATTTTAATTCAAAACCAGGCTCTGCTGACACTATTTGAATCCCTTTCACAACAGTGGTACAGCCCACAGAATAAAGATACACAGGTTTTCTTTATACTAGTAATTTAACAATTAACAATGCATAAAATGTTTATATTGTTCCAACATTTAAAATACTTAAGCAAGATGAAAACACTTTTATCAATGTAAAAAATGTTACAATAAATTAAGAAAATGTCACATCTTGTTTTATAGAGTGATTTAGAAAAGAATATACAATAGGGAAACTTCCTCCCTTGACAGGAAATAAGTTCTTATAGACAATAATTTCAGATAACTTACTAAAATGATTTCCAGTCCTAAAAAAAGCAACTTCATTTTATTATCATGAATACATTTCTCATCCTAGGTCAGATCATTTTACATCTTTATTGTTAAAGAGGCATAAATTATAAAGTTACACTAATCACAAATATTTATAATAGGCCTACCTAGTTAAGCATCACTTAATCAACTTTACAAAGTAAAGAAAACAGTTCTATGGTGATGGATGTTTCATTTTAATTAAATGTAAAAAATTAATAGGCAATATTATGTGCTGTTCCACGTAAAAAGTCCTTAGTCAGAATATTGGGTTCAAAAGAATGCTGTTTAGTCTTTCTACAGAATATTTATCTTCTTTTCTTCCCGAAGGAGGCTCCGGACCACTAATGAACCGTTCAATATGAAGTTTGTTCAAACTTTGCTCATGGTTGATGGCTTTTATAAATTTATAAATGTTGGGATGATCAGCGCAAACTTGGTTCGGAAACCCTTATGCCAACCTTCAGGAGCATTGCTGGTTTTTGGCAAATCTTGCAGACTTGCATCATCAAGGCAGTTCCACGTTGTGACATATGAAGGGGAAATCTGGGGCGGTCAACAGTGACTATGACTAGGTCGACCGATCCACGTGTCATCAAAATAATTAACAATTACTTCAGCTTCAGGAGGTAAATATTTCTGCTGCAAAGTAACTGAAATTACTCTACTACATGTTGCAGCAGTCACAAATGCTCAAGCAGACAATATTCATATTCTTAATGCAAATTCTGGGTCAGAGTTAAAATTTAGCTTCAACTTCAAGCCATTGGTTTGCAAATTTTTATAGATAGTATCTGGCAGAAGTGAAAAAAGCATCCTCATGTAATTGTTTGAGGAGACTTTACATTTATAGCATTTACCATAGCAAGCTCAAAGTCTAAGAGAATAATTATGAGGATTACAAGTAGGCTCCAAAGCTTTGATAGCTCTTAAAAGCTGTATATAACTATGTAGTTTTTTTTGCAAGAAGTGTATAAACTTATGGCACGTGTGGTCACGTAAGCCATGTACACTGTATCCAATTGTTTAAATAAAGGTGGTACCGTTTTAAAAGTACCATCTGCATACCAGTGTTTTTTTAGCTTGAAAGTAAACAAATATTACTCCTGGTTGAAAATATCAGAATTCTGTGATCACCGGCCCAGAATCAAACAATATTAAGTCTCCAACATTCGCAGTAGAAATATATTCACTAATGAATCTGATTTCCCTCCTATGAGAAGGAGTAGCTGGACTCCAAGTGTCTTTTATTAAATGATTTCTATGTTCTTTTCCCAGGTGACTTTTAACCTTTTGTGGCCTGGGTTAATTTCAATGAAGCTTTTGACAAAACAATAATGTGTGGAGTCACATGTAGTTACAGCATCACTTTTAATCTTTTTCTTTATTATATTTATGTCAGTTTTGAAGCTATCAACTGTATGATTGTGTATTTTTGCTTCGCTTAGTTATAGAACTAATAGCAGTTACAATTTGACACGGATACTTAGCAGTTACATATATTTTTACTTAATACGTTCATTTATCAATAATTAAATAAGTACAGATTACTGTTTTGTTGTTTTCAGTTTAATAAAGTAAAATAAAGAAAATTCCGGCCTGTGTCCGTTCGAACAGATCTGCCCATTTCTCACACGCAAGTCTTAGACTTAACAACATTTATATTAAAACATAAAGAAGAATCAAACTCAACACCTTTCAAAAATAATTAGCATTCCAACAAATTTCTACAGTCCACATTTCTCAATGGCACCTGTTAGAAAAATAATAATTCGACCAAACTTCCATTCAACCAAATTTCAAGTCGCCCAAATTTCCGTCAATCAATTTTCCGCTGACCAAATTTCTTTCAAACAAATTTTCGGTAACCGAAATTATTTCATTAAATCTAACATTTTGTTCCTTTTTTCGCTTCTCTCTGTAAGTAGGAAAAATAGCACATTCTCTCTCTTTCCCCTCCCATTTTAGCAGATGTGTGTTTGCACTACTTTTATTTACACTGCCACCATCTTGGTTGCCATGACACTCTGCCATTATGGAAACCAAGATGGCAGCTGTAACGGTCAGATCGTGTGATGTTGTTCTGTGTCTGTCCTTTAGTTTTTTCCCCATAAATCCCACATCTCAGCCAAGTTTGACCTTGGCGGTGTGTTGAATACAAACCATGTGATAAAAAGTGTGAAAGTAGAGTTGTGTTGAGAGTGACAAATACCGTGGATGTAGGAGTGACAGTGACCATTGCTGTGGATGTAGGAGTGAGATTTTTAGTTGCATATACTTATTTCTTGTGCCTGTGCATTGTCAACCCACATGCATACAATAAGATTAAATACATTAATCTTAAAACTGTTTCACTGCTTTGAATTATTTGATTCTTACAACACATCAGCTCTATTGTACTATCCACCACAGCAGCCGTGGTAAATGAGTGGGGCGCCAAACCAGCATTTACCTCTGAAGTTAACGATTCAGACTTAGTAGCGTTAGTTAATTATATTATGTTATATTATATATAAGCCTCTCCTCTGTACTTTAGTCCAGCATTGCCCAAATGGTGGAACACGGACCAGAAAAACATAAATATTTATGGTTCGATAAAAAGAAAATAAAAAATTAATAAATCTGGCCCAAGTCCCTGGCTTAACAAATTTGAAACTTGTCAATCACATCAGCCCACCAAACTTAATTAAAATTAAAGGTTTGGGCTTGGGAAACGCTGCTCCCCTCTAATCAGTGTCTGAAATAGTAATGTCTAGTTTTAAGTAATACTGTAATGAATAAAGAATGACTGAAATTGAATTAAATAAGTTTGAGTTGTCAGTTGACACTCACACTGAGTTGAGACTACGTCTACTGAACTGAGTGATGAGTGAGAGTCATAATAATGACTTACTACTTACATTTATATCAATAATGCAGTGTATGACACGGATAGAAATAAGGTCTTACCACTCATGCTGCAGAATACTATTTTAAAATACCGTTTTGACTCTACCCATTATGTTATTCCAAATTTGGGGTAAAATTCTCTGTTTACATATTTTTTAGCAGACTAATAAACTCGCCTACCCTGCCTCCCCAAAGATAACTCCGACCGACAATAGTCACATGACTTCCGTTCTGTATGAGTTCTTTCTCTTTAATTTAGGTCGGAGGAAAAACAACCCGTAAGTTCTAAATTACCTTATCAAAATCTGAAATCATCGTGACTCAGCTGTAAATATAAATATATGTATTCAAATATTTATAATAAATATGCATTTTTAGTTTATATTTCGTCAACAACTATTATTTCTTGAATTTTTAAAATTAATTTCAGATCAAAATGGGTCGCCGACCAGCTCGATGGTAAGTTATCGAAATTAGTGCACACCTTTTTGTCGAGTTAAGTATGTCTGTTTTATTGTGTGATAAATTTAATGTTCCAATTGTTAATTTAAGTTAAATTTTATGAGAAAACATTGTGAGATAACTATCTAAATTTAAGTTGATTGTTATTGGACAAGATGGTTTGATTCCTAAGCCAGGGTCCAAATAAATACTAAATTTTCTGGTAGGCTGTTAGGGTAAGTTGCTGCATCCATATACTGGCATATGTGCAGCGGTTGGGGAAGCGATGCTGCCATCCTAACGGCTCCTAGCAGATGCCAGGGAAGCTTTTGATAGATGTCGAGTTCAATGCGGTATTGTCTAGGTAGTTTCAAGCGATGGCTAATGTGCTTCTGTGGTCCCTCATTGGGAGTCACTGCCCTTTGTTTATGATAGATTTAGGGTTAGGGTGAGCGATAGAGGTACCAGTAGCGTGCAATTACCCAAGCGATTATTGTGCGTGGAAAGAATGATTGTTTATGTTGCATTGTTACTCCGAGGCACTGAAGAATTTGCTATTTAATATTTGTTTTACATTTCAGCTATCGTTACTGCAAAAACAAACCATACCCAAAATCTCGTTTCTGTCGTGGTGTTCCTGGTAAGTTCATTCCTTATAAATTATTTTAATATTTGCATTATATGGAATGATTATGCCACTTTAGCTCAACAATATTGTCGAGCTCATTATTGGACTGTATTGACTCAAAATGACGGATGTGTTTTTTTTGTTTCAGACCCAAAGATCAGGATATTTGATTTGGGCAGAAAGAAAGCACGTGTGGATGAGTTCCCTCTTTGTGTCCACATGATCTCTGATGAGTATGAACAGTTGTCATCTGAGGCTCTTGAAGCTGGACGTATCTGTGCCAATAAATATTTGGTAAAGAACTGTGGTAAAGACGCTTTTCATCTGCGAGTTAGGTTACACCCTTTCCACATCAACAGGATCAACAAGATGTTGTCGTGTGCTGGTGCTGATAGGTAATTTTAAAGTTTCAAGTCTATAATTCATCACTGTTTAGTAATTGTTCCATGTAATGCTGAACTAGGACAGGGATTAGCAATATCATACAGTTGCTGTTGTTTTTGTTATTTTTGGAGGATAACAGAATAACCTTTTATCATGATTTGAATTTTATTTTAGACTTCAGACCGGTATGCGTGGAGCTTTTGGAAAACCCCAGGGAACTGTAGCCCGTGTCAACATAGGACAGCCCATCATGTCTGTACGTGCCCGTGAAAATCACGAACAGCAGGTTATTGAGGCTCTGCGTCGTGCCAAGTTCAAATATCCTGGCAGACAAAAGGTATGTACACACCCACTTTTTTTTACCCCCTGCTGTTTTTAAGATACCGGTATTGAAATGAAAATTCTCAAATTTTAATCATCTTATTTTGGTTTTCAATCATGAATACCCCACTTTTTTTCTTCAGATTGTTGTTTCCAAGAAATGGGGATTCACAAAGTGGTCACGTGAAGAGTATGAAACTATGAGGGCAGATGGAAAACTGGTCCCAGATGGTGTTGGTGTTCAGTACAAGCCAAATCACGGACCCCTCATTTTGTGGAAAGAGAGGCAAACTGCTAGCTAATCGATTTATGAGTTAATAAAACTGGTGGTCTATTAATAATCAATGTTTTCTTATGGTATGAGTGCTTGATTGTAGTCTAATAGAACTTTTAACACTATTGATATGCAGGCATCTGGCTTGTTTTGGTAAATTACATTCTTACAATTCCATGCATGGAGATGCACCATAGATACCATGTGGAATTGATCGACCAGTAAAGTTCAAAATAAGAGATAAAAGCACTGAGACAGTTTGAAAAACAAAGCCAAGGCATAATTTAATTTTTTTTAAAAATAAAGCTATAAATTATATACCTATACGTGTGGTGCTATGAAAGGAAAATAAAATAGTAAAGCATATTGCAATGTGGAGTTATTAGGCACAGATGAAAATAAAATATTTTACATGAGTTATTTTCTGCAAGGCATGTTCCCAAAATTAAACAATTTCAAAGTAGATTGTTGAAATAAACTTAACACCATATCATCTGTGAAATTAAAAGATGGTTTAGAAATTAAAAATGCCCCTTTCATAAGATCTAAAGATAGAGCTGGAAACCTAATGGACATATAGCTGTTGAGTGATATCTTATCTAATTTTTAATTATGTCCTTAATTTTAATAAAACCTGAGACATTTTCAAGTTATAATCTATCATCTTTGTTTCTAGTTTAATTTTAAGGTCACCGTTATGATTTCACAGATTAATTTCAACCTGCAGTTGATCACATTTTTTCCTTCAGCCTTTTTCCTGCCAGGGGCATAGGCCAACAAAACTTTCCTTTCCAGGGTACCAGTAACTCATACCATACTTTTGTGTGTCTGCCTCTAGCTGGTGTCTCCATGTATTCTTTGGCCTTCCTTTTTACATTTAACATCAATACATTTTAAGTTAAACAGGCTTAGTTAATAATAATATAGGATTGCAGTCAAAGAAAATTCAGTGTCAATTAACTCAATTTCAAGCCTGCAAGATTCCTTTCTGCTTTCCCATTTATAATTCAGAACACTGACTCGAAGCTATTTTAAACATTGAATTCTCATCGGGGCCTGAGTAGCAGTGCTCGACACTAAAAAGTCGTGGAGTTGGGAACACTCCAGAAATCCACATCGATAGTTTAAAATAAAAATATGTCAATGCCCAATAAATGCGGCTCACATATAACTAGTTTTCTTGCTGATGCCATTATTAATTCAATTTCAATATAAAGAACTTTTGCTCAGCCCGAAATGAGAATAAACAGTTACCGGTACCTTAAAATTAGAGCATAGTACCCGGTAGTAAGTAATAAAGGAGGAGAAAGTTGATTCCTTTGTGAAAATTGTCCTTTAATCAATACTGTCATGGGGTGAACAGTAAGGGGAACAAGGTACCGGTTCAAGAAATGGTCACAATTTTAAGTTGGGATAATTTATCAGTACAGTAGCACTGAGTAGAGCCAGGTACTTTGATTTAGGGATTATTTTAAATTGAAAAAATATCTATTTACCGGTATTGATTATTAATATTATTATATTTATATACCACAAGGCATTTTTTAGGTTTCCCAACTTGTTTATTGTTCAATACCGTACCACTTAAGAATTGGTACCGGTATGTGAAGTATTGCATACCCCCTCCTTCCCCTACAAAAGTGACAATGCATTTTTTAAAAACTGGATGGGAATAAATGAATTTTAATGAAATTATTGAAATATCCCAGTACAAAAAGTAAAAGAACTTAGAAATTTAACTAGTCACTTAATAAAATTGAAGTAGAATGATAATGAAGTAGGTAATTTAAGTTTTATAGAAATTTAATCCATAATTTTATATCATAAACTTAAAGTTTATAAAGAAAGGTCTATGGCTCCTCTGCTCTTACTACACTAGTCTTACTCTTAATAAGAGTCTTATGATCACTTTTCCTCACTCACACCCCTGAAACTCGAGACAGGGAAACCCTGCTGTAGGTTGTACCGGTAGTTTAATTACAAATTATTTAAATGTGTCATAGGAACAAGTGACTGCACTGTGTCATGTATATGCATTTTATAACCAAATAAATTTAGAATTTTTAACAAAAATTTTGTTAATTTTAAATACCGGGTACACTGCATTTAAATTATAACATTACAATTCTCCACTCAATAAAATTTAGGAACAGGTACAAGTATTTAAATTTGTCAAAATTCTAACAGGAATAAAAAACCTCTTGTTTTACTTTTAAGACTAATTTTAATAGGACAAGTCATTTTAGGTCAAAATAGTATGTAAACTGTAAATTTACAAACAGTTGGAAACTCTGGTACTGATATAAAACTTTTAACATTCATTGCTCAAGTTAATTACCGTAGTCTGCTTTACAATTCAAAAATTAATTAATTAACCATAAAAATCACAAAGTGCAGGAATTGATTCCAAAAAAAATATTGAAACGGCAACTTTTAAAAACTACATTAAATGTAATTAACTTCAAGGGGATATATTTTAAATTTTATACAGATAACTCAATTGAATTATTTTAAGTGCAAGTTATTAATTATTTAAATAGTAGTGAAACGAACACAATTCCCTTCTGTATTGTGAACAAGTGAATCTTTAGTAATTTAATATTGGATGTGTACAATCTGAAGGGGGGGTGGGGGTGAAAATGGACAGTCATTTAATTATTTTGGAGCTGGACGCTTCTGTTAAACTTTTCTTTACTGATGACGTCACGATTACCCACTTTCAATTACCAAGGACGTCACATTGTCGTTATAACAAAGAACTTTTCTGAAATACCAAGGACGTCACGTCGACATCATATTTCAATGCTATATATTTCTTTATTCATTAATCTACAGAGAAGTTAAAAAGCCAAAACAAGCGGTAATGAAAGGGTTAATATAAAATTAAAATTGTTTTCTCATTTGCTAGTTGTTACTTAATAACTTTTGTAACATAATTAGAAATCAGAGTTTAAAGATTTCATTTTTATATATAAATTTTAATGGTAAAGAGTTAAATGATAATTTGCTGCTCGGAGAAATGCTTGATACAAAAAAAACCCCACATTTAATTAACATTTCAGTCTTTAAAATTTACTACTCCACTTGGATCCACACTAAATTGACCAGGATCAAATGGTTGACCCTTGAATGGGGAACCTTCTGCATCCCAGGCTTTCCTCAGCATTTCCTGAGTTTTCTGTAAAATATATTTAAAATGAAAACTGTAAACAGCCAGGTGTCTCAATGTACATCGCGTTATTTTTAATGATGAAATCAAATTTTTAACATCATCTTTGTGTCAAATGAATTATTTTATGTGTGTGCACAGAAAGGGAACATTGATCATTAAAATATTATTTTTATTATTTCCTGTCATTTTGTTGCCCATTTATTTTGATCTTGTTTGGAGACTTAGGCTGGGCCTCTTAATTATTTTAATATATAATTTGGCTGAAAAAATTATCAAGTAATTAAAGCTTAAACTAGTGTCACATGAAATTAAAAAAATACTCTTTTCAGAAGATTTTAAATACCATATAAAACACAACTTCGGTACCGGTATTTATTATTTACTAATTTTTCTTCAATGCTTATCTGTTGATGTTTTGAAAGTGGGTTTGAGATGAAGAAATTGTTAAAATCTCCAGTGTGACATCATTATTGATTTTATAATAGTAATAGTTTTAACTTTATAAAATTATACTTTTTCTATGAAATCCAATTTTGCGTGAAGAGGGAATATTTGGGATTAGATAGTAATTTGTAGCTAGGGTAGATTACCGTTTCATGTGATTGTGGCAGTCCAAGTTGTTTTTGTCTTTGATTGAACATCATTTCTTCAATTTTTGCCTGAGCCTCATCATCAAGATCTGTCATGGGTCGACTGCAATCAATTTTACGAGTATTGATTTTAGGTTCATCTAAAAACACATTCTCCCACCATCTTTCCTGTTTCTTCTCCAAGTTAATCTGTAGATGTTCAGGGATAAAGAAAGTTTGTACGAAAATATTTTTTTACATATGAAGTTCTCTAATTTAAATAAGATCAAAAAAAGTTGGGAGTTGTGGAGAGCGATAGAGAATATTGCAAGAGACGGGAATGATATTGGTGGCCACTAGGAGTTGAAAAGGCAACTACTTTAGATCGCCAGGAATTAATTAAGAATTTCTAGCTTTAGTTGAGCATACCAAGATGTAATAATGTAACTTGTATTTACATGTACAAATTCACCAGGACTGAGAGTCCACACAGATTCTTCTGAATTTATTTCCCATGTGAGTTCGTTGTTTACAAGATCTGTCCAGCTTCCATCATCTTCCTGTTTCTTGACAGTAATATGTTTTTTCTTTATGTCCACCGTCACTTGCTTGCCCTTCACAATAGATTTTGGCACCTGAACATAACCCAAAAACAAAACAAAAATGTTAGAGTTAAGACAATATATGATCAATCAATTATTTATTTTGTCCATGTTAAGAAATACATTTCAATAAATCATTTTAATGTCTACTTGCCTTAACCCTAACATCTGCTTCTGTTATGGATTGTGACCAAAAATAGCTGTCTCGTTCAGCCCCATTGTATGTTAAGGGATTAGCTTGCAGTGCTCGACGTTGCCTGACATGATAGGAGAGGAATTTTCATTATATTGTGTATGATTTGGAGTCCACACTTTTACTGTAAACATTAAATTAAGAGAACAATAGTTACAGTATACCGGCAACTACAAGTCACATAACAAGCTGCCACAATTTTCAGTAAAATGTATTCTTCTTCTACGAAAAACTAACCAAAAACTTATTTGAGACACTGGTAAAGTAATTTACAAATATCTGAAAGCTAATTGCAGATTGCTCTGAGAACTGTAACTCCCACAAATATGCTTCCATAACTCATAATGTCATAATTTAATTCAAACAAATCAACCAGAGTTTAGTTAATCTAGTATATTACATGAAGTGGACAATTAGAGCTCATTTTGAACATAGTAGGTAAAAGTGTTAGTTAATTTAAGAGATTAAATAGCCGTCACCAATACCAAGATTAGTCATCAAGATGATACATGCAAATAAATTATAATGATGTAGAAAGTGATTCTGTGGATAAGGATGCTGAACCATAATATTTATAAGAGATGAAAACATCTGTATTTCATAGTAAATGTTTAATAATTATTTTAAGGATAAGTAGGTACAAGAAAGAACTATACGAAGTCCCGGTAATATAAGTCTTATCTTAAATGATTCAGAACCATTATTACATATCTTGTAATAGTGTGGGCATTAATTGCCATGTCATTTTAAGATTATTAAATTTTCTATTAAATTTTTTTTTCTTTGCTTTAAGTATCTTAATATGAATCAATATTATAAATTTTGTATTTTTAGCAAAGTTTTTTCCATCCCACTTTTATATGAACCTAAGTATTTGCAAGATATTTTAGCATTGATATAAGGGGTCCAAATATGAATTAAAACATGTAAATGTAATAGGGTGATATATAGCTAAAACAAAATTTCACTTTTTTTTATACTCAAAGTTAAGTCCTTGTATTTACTAATAGACACCTTGCCTGCTCTGGGTCCTCATTATCCTCATCATCTTCTTTAGGCTTTGCTCCACTTGCACTATCTCCTTGTTTTACAGAATGATTTGGAGATTCCTCTTCAGTATCTTTCAGCCCTCTCTCCATAGCTTCATGATGGGTAACAGGTAATGATGCTTGTTCAGAGGTCTGGCTGCTTTCTGCTGTGCTGGTTCCATCATTTGCTGCAAAATGTTTTAAAAGCATATCCTTTATAACATTATTTCATAATAAGAACATTGTAACACCATTGAATACAAATTGTAAAACTTAAACTTGATAGTGATACATAGCTTTGAAAAACACAGTGTGCAGTGGCATAGGCAAATTAGAGAGTCAGGACTCCATTTTTTCTTAATGATTTATTTACTGATTATTATATAATATATGTTTCTGCTGCAGATCTTTTAAATTAAATAATTTTTACAAAAATATACACAAAATATGTTCAATAGTTTTTGAAAGTCTTTGAAATTATGTATTTTTTAAATTCAGTAGTTTAAATTCTATTCAGTGTCAAATTCTTTATCTCATCTTTATAATGTAACATAATGAGTGATTTTAATTTTTAAAATTAACAAAATATAACAAATCAATATAACTGACTAAATAAAAAGAGGTATTGAAATGTTTTTACAATATTTTCCAAATGACTAAGCTTTTTTTTTAAATTCTAGCCCTGAGAATATACCACTGAAATACTCTCAAACAAGGTGATAAAAATTAATGGTTTCAATAAGTTAATGTATCCCAGAAGTCCATGTTAAAAAAAAAAAACTTACTCTTCAGAAATTTTCTAACCTGTGGTTAATATATCAGTGTTGCTCTTGTTACACTTTTCTTCTTCAGTTTCCATAAGTTCATGTTTGCCTTCATTTTCCCTTTCTCTTGCTTCTTTTAATTTTTCTGCCTTTAAATAGTCTTGTTTTGATAAAGATTCATATTTCTTGAAAATCTATTTTTAAAAAGACAAGTATGATAATGATAAAGATGAAAAGAACGCCTCAAAGGAAAATATATAAAGTTTGAAGTAAATAAAAATTAATCTATTCCTCACGTAACAAACAAATGAAAATTAAATACTTTCTTTAACATAAAATAAAAAATAACTAATAGGAGCTTAATTGTAAAAAATATTTTTTTTTTGTTCAGTTAGTTATATTTTTAAGTATTAAGATGTAAAAATAAACAAAGACTTATTAAGTAAAACTGAAAAAAAATAATAATGAATCAGGAAAGCACACAAATGGAGTCACAGAAAGACAAATGGACGTAATGGAAAGGAAATAGGGGGAGGGGTGTATAGAGTGGGCATTAAGTTTAGCAGACAAGGAGAGGTTAATTACTTGAAAGTCTGTTGGTATTTTAGCCACATTCATGTTGATCATTTACTGAAGCTGTCTGCTTTTCTAGCCAACACACAATTTGAACTAAGATTTAATGCCAATCACCAATATAGATGTGTCTTCAGTACATATATTTAAGTCTGATGCCATTTACTTACATTTTCTAATAGTTTGAAGGCTACACCAGGTGGAAATCCGAGCTTGTCAGTATCTTTTTTCATAACACGAAAGAAATCAGTTCTGAAATACAAAATCTATCATTTTAAATTATGGAACCAATTAAATCTATGTTCATTAAAAGTAAATAGAAGAATCTTGACTTCCAAGAGCTGTAGCCATTTAGAAACATTTCTCTGATGATACTCTTCATAAATTTATTTAGATGACCATTGATGATATTTTATTATGAATGTCAATATTTCATAACAATTTTTAGCCCTTTGAAACGAGACGAAGTACTGGTGGAAATTTCAAAAGGTCTTGAGCATAATCCTTATAGGCTTTAAGTTTTAAAAATATTATTGTATACTTAAAAAATTATGTTTCTAACACTTTTAAAGATAAGCCTTTTTTTAATCCACCATTTTTCTATTAAAAGAAAACTGATACTGTTAGGGCATAATAGGCCTATATCCTATTTAAGTATAATACTTCATATTGTATATAGTTTATAAATTATAATTAATACAAAAGTAATCATGATACCAGAATAAAGTATACATTTAATAAAACAGAGAATGGAGGTAAGCCTGGTTCTATGAAGATTTTAATTTCAAGAAACCCAGCTCTACTGGGTTTACTTTGTCTTTAAATTTTAAGTGAATAATCTAATATTGAAAAGTTTACATAATAAATGACAATAATATGTAGCCAAAGCCTAAACTTTTTAATAAATAGAATTTTAATGGATACTTAAATGAATCAGAGAAAGAGTTAGGGTTAAAGTAACCACATTGCTTAGTTAACTTAATAATAGCTGGTTTAACAAATACTTAAAATTTCAATTCAAACTGACTGACGACAAACAAATGTGGCCTAAAAATTCTTTCAATCAATAGAGTAGTATCAAAGTCAACGGGACATAGGAATAGTTTCAATAAGGGCCTTAGCCTTAATAAATAAAGATGGGTAGGAGAGATGCACTCTAAGCATATTACGCAATAATTAGAGAGAAAATCGCCTTAAGCATAATTCATGATGGGTAGAACGCAATGCTTCCTTCCTCATACATAACTTTCATGGCAAACGTAGAAACTTTATTGTATTCCTCTAGAACAGGGGTGGCCAGACCTGTAGTAACTGAGAGCCATTTTTAAAATTAAAAAAATTGTTGAGAGCCACATTGAAGCACTATGGGTCACAACCCAACTCGCAATGAAAAATTCCTTTTGTGATTTATTTTTAAAAATTACTTTTTATTCGAATTTAATGATTTAAACATTTCAATTGTTTTAACCCTAACCGTATGTTGAAGAAATATATGCGTTACAGTTACACAATTGAAGAAATATATGCGTTACAGTTACACAATTGAAGATATATATATGCGTTACAGTTACACAACAAATCAGAAACCAATCGCTCCCTTCAACTTTTAAAATTTAAATCAATCCCAAACTATTTTCAACCCTTTGTTTCAGTCAAGATTTTCTTTTAAAACTTTCATTTATTTTTGATATTATATATTTCAAACGAAAAGTTTTAATTTCATAAATTGTTCGCGAGCCGCAATGTGAACACAGAAGAGTCGCATGCGGCTCGCGGGTTTGGCCACCGTTGCTCTATAAGAATGGCAAGGAGTGACAATAAACATCCATTGTCCCTTGAGAAAATGCAGCTGGTAAATTAAATTTGTGTGGAACGAAGCAACTTCTTCATATCACTTTAGTATTAGTTAAGCAGCATTAAGTATCAATGATACTCGGTTGATCCCTTCCCTCGAGTATCACTAAACCTCGGTTCTCCACTTAGTACTTGTTACAAGCTTTTATATTGGTTTTACTGTTGTTTGTTTGTTGAAGAAAGCTTCTTGCCGAAACTTAGATGGTTTTGCTAGCTACACCGCCGCGGTGTACTTAGTGCCGGCCTTATAAATTATATAGTCTGAGGGGGAACAGGCTTTTTACATGATTAGCATAGATTATATGTATGATCCTACTACATTTACATATATAAATATTATTATTTAATATTAGTAATTAAATTAGTCTAATTAGTATTATTATAATTTATAATACTAATAAATACCTCTAACTCTAATACTAATACTGGATAATATTATAATAATATTTATATATGTAAATGTAGTAGGATCATACATAATAATTATTTAATTGGGCTTATGGGGATATGGCAATAGGCCAGATTTTATAATAATAATAATAGGCTACAATCAATAGTAAAAAAACAATAGTAGACCTAGGCCTATTCTAAATCTAAAAATCATTAAAATATTAAATGTCCACCAGCAGTACAAAGTAGCCAGAGACAAGAAGTTTGAAGAAGACTGAGATTACTGAGAAGAAAAGAGGTTGACTGTGCACACAATGTTAATTTAAACCTTCTGTAGAGGAATCCAAGGACGACATCGATAAATGGTGCAACTTTGCCTTCGTTTTGAAGAATGGCAAGCAATGCCCCATCGTATTTGTTAGCATCTGACGCCATTATTTAGAAACAAGAAGTCGAAAGTTGTGTTAATATTATTTAGTCTGTTTGTGGTAAACTTTTTAATTTTAAAATGGATTGCAAAATAAGATTCAATTATAATATTTTATTATTAAATTTAAAAGACAAGAAATTCATTATTGATTCCAAATAGTTTAAATAATTTTAGATAAATAATAATTATGTCGATTAAATGCTTATGAATGGTTTGATTTAACATTGAATATTAGTTTTTCTACAAAACATTGTTTCGTCTGTGCAAAAACATCCAAAATGGCGGCGCCCATCTCGATGAGTATTTCGGTAGCACTATTAAGCATTATTATACTAGGCTTTTACGATTTTCTTACAAATTTTGAAAATAATGGATGTGAGATGACGTACATGTATGAATATCCAGACTACCGGGTGAGTATTGTTACATTCAATTGTTTGATATTTCTTTATCATTGACATTGTCGTCATGTTATTGATATTGTTACTAATTTAAATTTATATATTATAAAATTTATAATAATTAATAATATACCAATAATTATCAATAATTAATTATTACTAATAATTTAATAATAAATTATAACTGTTATACGTTTAATTATGAATAATGTCATAATGATAAGTCAACACTGAGGATGAGTGTGGGCACTATGACTATGGCCCATGGCATGGGCATGGGAGATGGGAAATCCTGTGAAAAAAAGACAACAATTGACAATTGAACAAAGCAATCTGAATCTAAATCTAAGTTTCGGCAAGAAGCTTTCTTCAACGAACAAACAACAGTAAAACCAATATAAAATTTAAATAAAGCCTTATCACTTAGCTGCAATGTAGTGTCAGAGGACAGAAAAATGAATTTAATATTATGGACTGTGAGTGTTTTTAGTA
The DNA here is from genome assembly GCA_964017045.1 of Omphiscola glabra. Lineage (NCBI taxonomy): Eukaryota > Metazoa > Mollusca > Gastropoda > Lymnaeidae > Omphiscola > Omphiscola glabra. Next base: position 43,689,780 of record OZ024795.1, on the reverse strand, counting down.
AGAATTAAACTAATTTAACTACTACTACTACTATTAGCAGGTAAGAGAGTAATATAATTATAATATTTTATAGGCAGTGTCTACACGACCGGACAGATAGTGCCGGAGATATTTTTCTGGCAGGCATGTTACAAGACTGTCGGACGACTATTATGTGTTATTATTCTGGCAGACATGTCATGTGACAAGAGGTCGCCGGCAGAATAAAAAATATTTTAAAAATCTGTTATCTTGGTTTAAATATCTTATAAAGCTCTACCTAGTAGCCTAAATTTAAAATATGAACCAAAGAAAATAAGACCAATACTTGCCAGTTGACCTACTGTCAAAAAAGTTTTATTTTAGGCTATTATTATTGCGTGAGAAATAGGTTATCCCAACAGCACACTATATTGGCCCTATATTAAGATGTAGGGTCTATTTCTTTGTGAACTTTCGACCTCCCCGTCTTAATTATTTATCACTCTCACTATCATTTGTATCTTTTCTTTCTCACTCTCAGTATTTTTTACTTTTATTATGCATTGCACTATCCCCCCCCCCCCTATTTCTTGAAATGAAGTGTATACTCGTCGCCCCCATGCATCTCCGACGCCAGTTTTATAAACGACTATTAGCCGTCATATGACAAGGCTGACGGACAGATATCTCGCCCAACTTTGTTATGGCGGCCATGTGACAGAGAACTTATTCGTGCAGTCGTCGGACATGTAGACACTTCGTATTTTATATGCAACATCTAGCGCAATATTTTGTAGATGTTCAGTACATCTGTTAGAGATGCGCAATCTAGTCTCAACCAGATATGCCTTATGGCAGAATGTACAAGCATAGATAACATTGCAGCTTGTGCAACTGTCCCTCATCTGAAAGCTACCCTAAGGGAAAGGCAAAGGAATGTTTAGTGTTAAGTCTGGATGACAAAAGGGCAAGTTTTGCAATGGCTGCGTCCACATCGCATGGTCCCAAACTGTGTTTGTGTGAGGGGTAGCATGGATATGTCTACCCAAAAAGGGATCTCATAGATTCTTATCTCTGATTATTTTCTTCCTCCGCCTCCTCCTTGTCACAACCAATCCACATGGACTTAACTTTCCTCTCTTCCATGCCCTATTACCTAAATAAACTCTTGTACCCACTCATGCTCTATTACATTCCTCTTGCTGTCCTCTTGGATACTGCATAGCAGCTAAGACTTTATTTTAATTTTCATCTTGGTTTCACTGTTGTATGTGTGCTGAAGAAGGCTTCTTGCCAACATGTTTCTTTGGTGGTTTTTTTTTTGCATCCTTTTTTTTTCAGGTTTTCCCATGACTTTCTTTCACCTATTTCATTCTACCTTCCTGATTTCAGTCTCTCCCCGTTATTGACTTCACTAGCTGTAATGAATAATGTGATAGTGAAGTGTGAATGGTGTTTATGAGTGTTTTTTAAGTCTCAGAACTGAGTTAGCCAATCACTATGGGCAGCAGCCCATTTGCTAGTGACCAATAGTAAAAAATGGTGTTCTAAATGCTATGGTAAATAATAACAAGAAGTAATTGGTTCAACTTTAAATTTTATCACTATCTTCATTATCATCAAACAATATTAGGGACCATGTAAATATTGTGTATTTCTCTTTTTCAGAAGATAGATATCCCAGAGTCAGAAAAACAATACCCATTTTATGGGCTCTACATCTATGGAGAGGGGTAAGCTAAAAGTAAATAAAATGTAAAATAAAAATTTCTGCTAATATTTACATAAATTTGTAAAACAAAATTAATATTTATGCCTAAATTTTTTCATTTAATTTTTATTTACAGGCATTACGCAAGCCAGATAAGGTAAGAAGATGAATCAGCTTACTTAATGTAAGTAATTTATAAAAATAGATAAGTAAAGGCTTTTATGTCTTTGTTTTTATAACATGTTTTTATATTGGTCATAATTGGACAGCACTTTGTGAGCCATTTTCACCAATATTTAAGTAACCAAAATTATTACATTTCTAGGAATCTTAAACTCAATGGCATTCCAGTCTTGTTTATCCCTGGAAATGCTGGCAGTTATAAACAAGGTGAGAAATGAAGTGGCTTCTTTTGATAGTACATGAGATTTGAGAATCTTTTTATTTGGATCAATATCAATAAACAAATGTACAATACAATATATAATTATAATAACAAAACCCTTGACATTTTGAATAAATCATCACAGTTATTTTGGTGAGACATAAACCTTTAGTAGTATTCGACATGGCTTTGAAAATTTTTATCATTTCTATTAACTATAAATTTAACGTCTCCTCATTTCAAGTGAAACTTCACCATAATTTTATTCAAGAAAATCTCCCATTAAAGTTTTAGTTATTTTAAATGCTTATAAATAATAGAGATAAATAAATTTAAAAAAACACTTACTTGAACATAATTCTTCTTCTTTATTCTAAGTGCGCTCATTAGGATCTGTCGCTCTCAGGATGGCTGAAAAATCTAATACAAAAACACATTTTAATTATTTCGCAGTGGATTTCAATGAAGTGAGTTAAAACTGAGTATATTAATAAACAAGTAGATTCATCTTTCAAGTTCAAGTAATTTAATATTTATGTTGGAGCATAACGCTTACCTTATTTAAAAGATCATAATATTGTGGTGCAGGCTCATTTAATATTATTGAAACCTTTTTTCTATTCTTAATCCCTTTTTTAATATAGGAGCTGTCAGGGTTGTATGGTGGTGTTCTAACAAAGCAGACAGGTATACATGAATTATGTAACCTGGGCCATTAATTATTTTATTTAAATTTGGTCATTGCATTTTTCAGTCTCCTAAAATGTTTTGGGATAAATCATTCAATCTTCATAGTGAAACAGAACATAGTGAAAATATATTTCTTTAACCTCATCCAATCTTGACTCATGGCCAACAAATGTTTCAGAGTTTGTTCATATCTGCCTCAAGAAAATACTGTCACTCTATAAACATGGCTCTCATCAACCCACATCTGTTGTGTTGGTTGGACATTCCATGGTAAGTGAGCTAAGGACATCGGGTCATTTGGGTATAAGTCATCATTATTCACAATAATAGACATTCTTCAATTTTTTAATATAAATTCTGACAATATTTTAATGATAGTTTTATTATATCTATTTTTAGTTAATATCACCCTTTTCACAAATATTTTTCACATAAGAAAAGTTTTGAATATCCTTGAAGAGAATTTGGATAATAATTGTACATTATTTTTTTTTAACAGGGAGGTCTTATAGCAAGAGCTTTGTTTACAATACCAGACTTTGATAAATCTCAAGTAAACACTATCATAACCCAAGCAACTCCCCACCAGAGGCCCGGTCAGTGCCATTTAAAAAAACTTTAATTCTAAGCAGTGCAATAGTGATTTTAAGTAAACTGGAGCATGAGTACAAACAAAAATGGTGATGCCTGATGGCTAATTTTCCTTAATTGAAGTATGTTATGAAGTGCAGAATACCGCAGGATTTAAACAGTAGTCACACACTTTGAAAACAATCCACAGCAAAGGGTCTGAACCCTTTTTTTAAAGCAGTCTACGGAACTATTTTTTTAAGCTCATTAACAGGAATGTAAAAGTTCTGTAAAAATTAACGTATTTACAGTTGCCGCCCTTGATGTACATTTGCAACAGTTCTATAAAAATGTGAATCAATACTGGCGAGATAACATGGCTACAGCCCTGCAGCATGTCACAGTGGTCAGTACAGGAGGGGGTTACAGGGACATTCAAGTACGCCATGGACTTACCACATTGGATGGGGTAAGATCTATCAACAGGAATAAACTATTCATGTTTTGATGCGGCTGACTTTTTTAAAACTGCAAGTTTAAGTAAAAGCCAACCTAGGGTTTTTGTGAATTTTCAACAAAATATCAGTTTTATCTTTGAATATAATTTATTTTTTAAATTAAAATTGGAGAAATTGTCTCAACAATGAGAGCACTTAGAATAAAGAAGAATAATTATGTTCAAGTAAGTGTTTTTTTTAAATTTATTTATCTCTATTATTTATAAGCATTTAAAATAACTAAAACTTTAATGGGAGATTTTCTTGAATAAAATTATGGTGAAGTTTCATTTGAAACGAGGAGACGTTAAAATAATAATGAACATTAAGTGGGCTATAAAGAAATGATTAAGACTTCTAATGAAGTGCAATATAACATACTCATTTTTGCATTATAGTTATCCTGCAAGCTTTTGCATTGAATAATCTTTCACAGTCTAACTTATAAAATTTTATTTTCATGCCCAGTTAATCTAATAAAAGCCTTTAGTTTCGTCTCTTTGGTTTTTTTTTTTTATAGCTTCTTTCACCTGGCAGGGCAGTCAGTGTAGCTGTAAGTCAATTTTAAAATATTTCTTTTTGTTTGTAGTGGCACATTTGTAATAATGTTAACAATTCATAGAATAAGATATTTTTAGCAAAGTTTATTAATTTAAAATAAAGAGATTCTAAAAATACAGCAGTAAATATTCTTGTTAGCTAACTCTATATAGATTATTTGTTGGTTTTAATTTTAAAAAACAACAACAACCTATGTTAAGTAACAGTATGAATTATTTTACAAATACTTTGCATTTCCTTGACATATCGCACATCATAGACAACCTCCACTCCAAGGGCCTGGGTCTCAACAGATCACTTGTGTGCCGTTTGGTTAGTAGCTCCATTTCTGAACTTTATTTCTGCTTTACTTTGGGATTTCCCTTAATGGCAGTTTGTCTTGTTTAGCCTTTCTAGTTATTGGGAAACTATATAGAATATAGTTTCCAGTGTTTCATCTAGCCCAAGGTTTGATCAAAATTGCACAAAATACATCCCAAGGCTGAAGTTTAGATAGAAATAATAAAACTTACTAGATTTATAAAAGTTGTTAAATTATTTCTAAAAATGTCAATGTTTGCATCTTTCAGGTGTCGTCAGATGGTACTTGTGACAAAAAGGGCCATGTTTGATCTTGTAGATAAGAGCACAAATCAGGTAAATTAAAACATGAAAGAGTTATTTACAAACTATGAATAAATGATATTGCAAGCACCAAGAGCGCTATTATACCTTCCAGATTTCATAAACAACATTATGTTAGAGGTGGTAATACCCCTGTGAAACTTGTAACATTATGTTATACCTTACAGATTTCACTAGATCCAGAGCTGAGGATGCAAGTCTTCAGACATCATTTTGTATCCAATAACGGTCTGACGAACTATCTGACACATGATGAAAACAAATCCATATCCCTTGACCCGAAGGTCAAGTTTGAGTTTAAGGATGAAAGGTTATGGATGTATACATCAAGGAAGGTTTGTTCAAACCATTTTATAATTAATGCCTCAGTAACAACAAAAAAACTCCACAGAAAAAACACTTTTCTTCTAAAAAGGCAACTTATTTCATAGTGAGCCATTAAATAAAATAAAAATATTATTTCATATCTGTGTCACCCAGAATTGATTTCATTTTTAGGTGGCCACAACAAAATATTTGGCCCTGCCTTTTCCTTTGGATTCAGGAAGAGATTCTGTTTTTATCATGAGTAATCTGGTAAGATGTATGGCCAAAATTATTATTATTTTTTTTTTAATAGGGTTTAGCTCACTTATTTTGTTGATACAAATCTAAATAGAAATAACATATTTTAATTATATGATGTCTCACACAAACTATAATTATACTGTCCTCTTTTTTTGTCTTTCTTAGACCAGTCCTGATTGGGTGTGTTTTTGCCAAATTCCTGAAGGGGGGGACAGCTGGTATGTTTACTTCACATTATCTTGTTGGGAAAGCTGTATTAATTCTATCTTTGAATTATTTTATTGTTGACCTATTAGTAGTGATGGCATTATAACATTTATTAGCACCATTGGCGGAAATACGCAGCTACACCATTGGTCTACAAAATGTATGTCTTTTTTTGGCTGCTTTTAATTCACTAAATTTAATTCACTGAATTTAATTCACTAAATTTAATTCGCTAAATTTAATTCACCAAATTTAATTCACTAAATTTAATTCACTAAATTTAATTCACCAAATTTAATTCACTAAATTTAATTCACTAAATTTAATTCCTAAATTTAATTTACTAAATTTAATTCACTAAATTTAATTCGCTAAATTTAATTCACTAAATTTAATTTACGCAATTTCGTAATGGTACCTGTTACAAGTAAAAGGTGCTGCTATGAAATCTGTTATCTTATTGTATCTTATGCTACTTAGAAAAATATTTGACATCTAATCTTCTGTCCTCCCGTACAATCAGCACATCCTGCACAAGCTTGACTTCCCGGTCCCGAATGCTGCCACCAACTTATTCCAACACAAAGGTACAATGAGCCTACATTTCAGCATTTAAAAATTTTTGTTAAGAATTAAATTGTTCAAAAAAACTCCATCAGTTTCAGAAGGTGAAGAGAACCTTCTTTTAAAAAATATGACATGTCATTAAATCACTAAAACATTTCCTTTGTTCAGTCTGGGAAAATGACCTAATAGCAGTTATTGTTTTAGGGAAGTTTTTTAAATTTACTTCGGTGCATCAGACACGCTCCAGCAACCATTGCAAAGCATGACATCATCTGCAGTCTTCCCAGGTGTCCATAACCTTTTCACACCATGGTGATGACTGAGGCCTGAAGTAGTCCTTTTAGAGATTTGTTGTTGACTCCATTTTGACCGAAGCATTCAGTGTTTAACAGTTCTAGCCCCTATCTATTCTTCAAGTAGTACAGTGATAAATTTATAGCCCAGATGACTATACCCAGTACCAAAATAGCATATAACGACTCCATCTTGTTACAGGGAGTTGGAAGTAACTTTTTAAAAAAAATAAGTTGTTTTGCTCATGAATGGTCATGTGATTTAGGCTTCTTAAAATTAGATTTGAAATAAAATGGGGTAGGAAATCAGGGCCAGTAATGAAAACATGTTAAATAATAAAGGGGGATAAATAATTGAAGTAAGTAGAAGGAAGTGAAACTGTTACAGATTTCTAAACAAAATGACAAAATTCATGTGATATTTTTTGTGTCTCCTCCCAAGTATGTGAGAGTGTCTAAAAAAGACATTGAGGCTGGCAACGGGACACATATTCTCATTCTGCTTGCAGCTGGAGAGAAAATGGTGAGCAATGCCTGTAAATACTTCAGTTCATTTGGCTCAAGCAACAAGGGGCTCTTCATGTATATTAAAGTTGTTTCAACAGATTCTTAACAAAGCTGTTGAATCTTGTTGCAATGGGAATCAGAAATTATTTGAGAATATATATTTTTAACAATTTGAATTCATTAAGATTACATTTTTTGGTAGAGTTTTATTTTTATGTCCTCATACAGTGTAACATTTAGTATCAACATACAAAAGAAAATGTATCCCTTTATTTGAATTTATCCAAGTAACAATGTCTAGAAGATATTTTTTAATTCACAAAAATCATATTAACTGTAAAGTATGCAAAAACATATGTTAAATAAGCTTTCGATGATAAATGTCTAGAAGATATTTTTTGATTCACAAACATCATATTAACTGTAAAGTATGCAAAAACATGTTATATAAGCTTTCGATGATAAATGTCTAGAAGATATTTTTTGATTCACAAACATCATATTAACTGTAAAGCATGGAAGAACATATGTTATATAAGCATTTAATGATAAATTCCTGATTGTTGAACCTAATGATGATATTTTTCCACCCAAAATCTGCCTCAGGTTAGCCTATCTGTTGATCATTATGACAGCGATGAGCGCCACCTGGTGTACCAGATGCCAAACACCTATGACACAATCATCTCCTACCCCATCTCTGCCACAGATGGCGCCGCTCTCCTGAAGATAGCCAATGCTTCAAGTTTCTACAGCCTCCATCTGGCTGGGCTCTCACTCCCGACGAACACTTATAAAGCTTTAGTCACTCCCCACAGCTGTCGCAGGCACAGTGCTGGTGGGTCTGGATTTGTGGGGGTGTGCTCACGCACAATTTTATTAAGAAAATGCAAGGAGAAAAAAAAAAAAAGTTGTATTTTAATATAGACTTTTTTTAAGTTGCACAAGTTTAATTTTAAACAGTTCACTTCTAGATGTCTTTCATATTTCATGTTCATTTTTGTCTTGCACAGAGCCGTACGAAGGTGGTGTGTTACGTTTGAATATTCCCTGGAGCAATGAAGATATCTACACACAAGCAAGGTAATCACAACCACAATTAGTCATACTGATTTTTCAAGCAATATTTAAATACATCCAAATAAATATTATCTTTGACATCTGTGAAGTATTTTTTTTTTTCCCCTGGCATCCACCTGTCACAATGTGACGATGGTGTGGACTTTTCATGATGAAATCACAAGGCCTGTGTAGTACAGAGAGGCTCAAAATAGGGTTGAGTAACCTTTAGTAGATTTCAAAATAGTCAAGTAACTCTTAGTCTTTTGGGTCTAACCATTATTTCATGTTTTTATCTTAACCTTTTTGGTTTTGTTGTTAACTTTATTGGGAATAAAAATTGATTAAGTCATTACACTGGACTTTATTTATATTTTTTGTATATCATTCTTTATGAAGCAAGCTTTTGCTACAACTTGGGGGGGGGGGGGGGGCATGAAAGTAGTCCATAAATCAATGGCAACTTTCAATAATGAGAAGATGCTCAAGTTCAAAGGCAAATTGTGTCGGGTATAACGATCTGTTGATAGTGTCTAATAATTGATATGTTCATTGATCTTCTCCTCAAGCTATGGGAAAGAATTGAGCATTGCCATCAAACTTCAGACCGGTCGACCAGGTGACTATGACTGGAGACAGGATGCCTCGGAGCCACACCTTGAGATGTTCTTGCACCCTTACTGCCACTACAGACTTCGACTGGTCATTGCCACTCAGGATGCATTAGGGCAGGTATGGATATATGGCATTAGACATCTGCTGAATGGCCCTTTCCAGTACTGGTCACATTTAAGAACAAATTTTTCCTCCGACATGTCTGATGTGATATTTGTCTCTCCATTGTAGTTCTTATAACCTGTGAAAGTATGAGATAATGAATACACTGCAAAATAATAATTGTTTTGCTCAGCAGTACATTTCATGTCTTACTTAGTGATGCTGGAGGTATATTTTTGATACAAAAATTGCCATCTTAATGCCACCCCCCCCCCCCCCCCCGGCACACCTCCACACGGGCTAGATGCCGGGAACTTCCCCCCTGGCCTGGGGGACGTCTGGTCGACCGAGAACGCTGCGTTTAAAGCGTTCATTGTCCACTCTCTCAAGGGTAAGGGCGGGTTTGCTTCCACTCCCGAGGTAAGGTGTTGCGTTACCACCCCCTACCGCCCAGGGAGTCTTTCGGTGGGGACGGAAAGTTGGGACGAAACGGTTGCCTAGGAGCGGCTTTCTCACGGCCTTGTAGCTAAAAATCATCAGCATGGGTTTTGGCCGCCACGCAAGCCTCATATCCATCAACGGCAACAAAGTAATCATGTTAGACACTGCTACTCTCATTGCATTGGGAGTCATCCGGTCGGACAAGTCCACCCTACTAGTCCGCCACGCCACGAAGAGGCAAACCCCCATGTGGGCGCCCCCAAGTTTCCTCGGAGACGCTGCCGCATTCGCAGCGCGGCCTAACATTATACAAAAGGTGTTATTTGAGATCCATCATGCGCTAATCAAAGTCTTTTTGTTTTTGTAACAGAGCAACATTATTTAAGTCATTGTTCCCTACCTTTTAAATTTGATTTGCTAATAATTTTCATTTATAATCCATAGTGTCATACTTAAATAATGTTAAATACCACCAAAACATCATTTTCAGTGTTTGTGACGAAAGCTAAGAAATTCATGCGTGGCTTAATGTTGGCATAATTTGTGGGAGAGATCATTACAATAATATTTTTTTTAAAAAGAATGTCCTGTACAGAGTGGACAGGTGTTTATGCCTCGGTCTTAAACACCTAGCTTCTTTCTCAGGCTGTTCGATTCTATGCCCTGCTGTTGCCTGGTTACCTGGTGGCTGTGGTGTTGATGGCTGTGAGAGGTGTTATGCAAACACAGGGCAGAGGTCAAGGTCGGAGCTTATTCCTTTCCTTAAAATTTTTTTAATCTATTAACGTGCAAGTAATGTCCACATTTAGAGAGTATTCCTTTCTAGCTTGTTTAGTCCATTATATGATAAATTAAATATATTAACTTGAATGACACAATGTTCTACGCAAAGTTAATACACAGATTATATAATAAACTTACTATATCTTAGCTCACCCTCAATATTTGGAGTATTTGATTTGGATTAATTGCTATAAATTTATACATTTTACATACTTTTTTCTTTATTGCAAAATGACGATGGATTTATTAACGCAGACTTGTATAAAATTAATGGAAGCAAAATAGAATGAAAGAAGGCTTGAGACAACAGTAAAATTTAACCCTTGGACAGACGATAAATGACGATGGATTTATTTACGCAACATTAATGGAAACAAAATAGAATGATAGAACCCTGGAGACAAACAGTGAGATTTAACCCTTGGAAACTTCTGTTGTTTCACAGCTGTAAATATCAAGCGCCAGACGTCGTATGATTTTCTGCTGGATTCTAGCAAGCCGTACATCATTATGCCTACGGTACTGGTCTTGAGGTACCTCTTTCAGTAAGTTTTTAATGCTACTAGTCTTGTTGTACCTCTTTCAGTTAGTTTTTAATGGTACTAGTCTTGAGGTACCTCTATCAGTAAGTTTTTAATGGTACTTGTCTCGTCATACCTCTTTCAGTAAGTTTTTAATGGTACTAGTGTTGAGGTACCTCTTTCAGTAAGTTTTTAATGGTACTAGTCTTGAGGTACCTCTTTCAGTAAGTTTTTAAAGTGTGAGATTCATTGATTTATTGCAAGATTTATTAGTTGCATTGTTAAACTGCAGAACTCATCGTTGAACTTTAGGATTTATTGTCCAACTGTAGGATCCTTTGTTTCACTGATGGATGCTTTAGTCAACGGTAGCCAGACGCTGGAAAGAAGTTGCCTAATTCATCTTTCAATTTAAAAGTTATATATACATTTCTATTATTTCTGACTTCCACAGCTTGGGGCCCATCAGCAAGCTCCTGAGAAGCTTTGATATCCCTCACGATGACACTGTGGTGTTGAAAGAAGAGAGCATCTTCACGCTGGTCCTACCCTTGCTGCTGTACATCGTTGCCTGGGTCATCTCATATCTCCACTCATTCTTGGCTCTTAGTTTGTTGAAAATGTTCAGTTATTTGGGGTTTATCTTGGCCCTGTAAGTTGTCTGCCTCAGTTTAATCCAACCATTTCATTTTATTGTTTACATTGGTAGTTAACTCATTCCCGACGGTTGCGACCAAATGCGTCCGAGCACATAGCGACACACATCTCTCGTTTTTAGTTAAAAATAGCAATGAAATCTCGCATCTATCGAGACTTCTGGCAATGGCATGATTCTGTGTGATTTCAATTTAAAAACCAGATGTTTTTATCTTGTTTCAATTTTAAACTACGTGGGCTTTAGTACGTAGCATGTGTTCAACTGAGGTGCCAAAAATAGATTTTTTGGTCAATACTCTTTATTTTTCCGTCGCTAAAGTTAAATTTTTTAATTAAACATTCATTTTTTGACGCATTCATTAATTCATTATCATTGACATTAATTAATATTTAGCAGCTTAAAAAATATTTTACAAATGTAAATCAATTTAAAAACAGAGTTACTTCCCTTTCTCCTGCATATAAATTAAGGTCGGAAGTAGCGCTGCCGTAGGGAATGAGTTAAATCTGTGAAATTAAACATTGGGAATAGTGAATAAAAAAATAAATGTAATTAATTGAAAACAAAATTTATTTAAAAAATGTTATTGCATCAAGATGTGAAAGAATTGAATGCCTGTGTTGACTTGACCGCTATGACTAACTAGCATGGATTAGCCTCTCTTTTTAATGAAGCAGATGTATTTACATTTGATTGGTTGCAATTTCCAGGGTGCCCAACATTCTCGCACAAAGAGCCGGCCTGCTTCAGGCACTGGCCAGTGTCACCGCCGTGTCCTCCACATTCCTGTGCGGAACTCTGGGGCTGTTACTGACATCAGCGCTGCTAATATGGAAGGTGATAGTTCTAATAACAGGATCAACTGTCCGACCATTAGGGCTGTGTGTTGCAACATTTCTCAGTAAATCCATTAAAAACATCATGTCTGTTTTTTGGAGATGGCTCAATCGCATTTGGGATATTAACTATCAAGGAGTCACTTTAAGAAGTCCATTTTTATTTAATGGGATTGTATCAAGCTATAAAAAGCTAACATTTATCAGCTTCAGAATGTAAGGGGTTAAAGTTACAACCATCAGTGTGTCACTGATTTGTTTCTTTCATCAATTTCATCAACATGTACTTACGTCATAATCACACCAAACTGAACACAAGTAAATTTTAATCCAGGAACATACTGTCAGGCTGTACAATGAATCAAACACGTGTATACCGCAGGTTGCCACAAGTAGAAGGATATAGTACAACCTTAATCCACAATGTTCTCACACCAACTGCCAAAACAAATAGCACGTATGCCAAAGACAGACAATAGACACAAAGTTACGATTAAAAAAAAACAGACACCTAAGCCAAAACCATTCATTAAATAAACTTACAGAAGACGCACCGGGCACAGTAACACACAATATTTGGTGTGCAACAATTGCTAGTCAATAACCATACTGGACAGACATCTGCACACACACACACACAACAAAATATTTTTACTTTTGCCTTTACTTTACCCATGATATAAGGCTCTGCATCAAAAAATCAACAAACACCACCGTCATTAACCAACTACAAACACCACCTTCACTAACCAACAAACACCGCCATCATTAACCAACTACAAACACCACCATCTTTAACCAACTACAAACACCACCTTCACTAACCAACAAACACCGCCATCAATAACCAACAAACACCACCATCTTTAACCAACAACAAACACCGCCATCATTAACCAACAACAAACACCACCATCTTTAACCAACAACAAACACCACCATCATTAACCGACATCTTTTGTTTATGTTCCAGACTATAAGTCTACTGTATGAGATCCGTCGTAAGATGGACACTCAGATCACACATAACAGACTGTCTCTCATTTTTCCTGTTATGTTGTTGGTCAACCTTCAAACCATGCTCAGTCTCAGTCCATTGGTCATTTGGATGAAATTAGCCACCAGGTAAAAGGGAAATGTCAGACATGACATACATCTAGACCAGATCTAGCTGTAGATAGTTTAAATTTCAGACATGACATACATCTAGACCAGATCTAGCTGTTGATAGTTTAAAAGTCAGACATGACATACATCTAGACCAGATCTAGCTGTAGATAGTTTAAAAGTCAGACATGACATACATCTAGACCAGATCTAGCTGTTGATAGTTTAAAAGTCAAAACAATAAAGCATTCCAAAAAAAAAAAATCTCATCATGGTCTTCACTGTCATACTGCATCACATAACTTTACTGCATCACATAACTTTACTGCATCACATAACTTTACTACATCACATAACTTTACTGCATCACATAACTTTACTACATCACATAACTTTACTGCATCACATAACTTTACTGCATCACATAACTTTACTGCATCACATAACTTTACTGCATCACATAACTTTACTGCATCACATAACTTTACTGCATCACATAACTTTACTGCATCACATAACTTTACTGCATCACATAACTTTACTACATCACATAACTTTACTACATCACATAACTTTACTACATCACATAACTTTACTGCATCACATAACTTTACTGCATCACATAACTTTACTGCATCACATAACTTTACTACATCACATAACTTTACTGCATCACATAACTTTACTGCATCACATAACTTTACTGCATCACATAACTTTACTGCATCACATAACTTTACTGCATCACATAACTTTACTGCATCACATAACTTTACTGCATCACATAACTTTACTGCATCACATAACTTTACTGCATCACATAACTTTACTGCATCACATAACTTTACTACACCACTTCACCACATGACAGCAAGGGTAGATTTTGTAACCGGAAATTTGCCTGAAAGAAATTTCGTAGATGGAAATTCCATCAAACTGAAATTTGGTCAAATCTTTTTTTTCAGTTCACAATTTTTTTAACGCACTGTAATATATAGTAAAACAGAATAATGCGTTCAAAAATAAATTTGATGTAAAATTACGTGTGAACTGAAAAAAAGATTATACCAAGTTTCCATTCGATCAAATTTCCGTTGATCTATTTTCCGTCGATGAAATTTCTTTCAAACAAATTTCCGTATACCGGGTAGTTTTAAAAAAAATGATTAAAGATGCCTAATAAATTTAGTTCACCATGTCAATTTTGTTTTATAGCAGTGCAGTTTTAGACAATCTTAAAGTAACCTTTTCCCCGATGTTTGTGCAGCTATTCCTGGTTGTATCACTTGAGCGCAGACCCCAGTCAGCTGCCGTCCCTTGTGGTGTGTTTTTGTGTAGCAGTGATTCTGTTTAGTGACCACGTCATTCCCATCAGGTGAGCTTATTACAACTGTGCAAATGTCTCTCTGCCGGTGCCCAAACATCAGTGTCACTATGTCAGTGTCATTATGTCAATATCATTGTCTACTCATTAATTTTATGTCTGTATAGAAAATATCACAGTCATTATGTCAGTCAAGATCTCAATTTCACTGCATCATTTGAGACATGATATCCCAACAGAAGGATTACATTTTCTTCCTCCTATTAGTATTAGGGTGATTTTTGTTTTTTTATAATTTGCACTTAAACTAACTTGACTATCAAACTGTATTACCAGTCTTCTAATCTCTTACCAGGTTCCAGAGTGATGTCCAAGGCTGGTTGGTATACATCCTGGCTGTGCTGTCCATCTTGTATGCCATGGTCTCCATGTATCGACTCCCATACTTCATTGCCACAGCCATTCTAATCATTACACTACCCTACATCACCGCATTGCCTTTGCAACTAAGACAGACTAATAGAGCCAAGGGGGAATAACCTTCCCCATACATCACCGTATTACCTTCACAACTAAGACGAATAGAGACGGGGGGGAGAGGGGAATGGGATAACTTTTCTTTTCAACAAATGCTTTATTTCACTTGTAGATTCCCGTCACATCCAATTTCTTCATCTATTGACATTTTCTTTAACTGTTACAGAAGTTTGTTGAATAATTTTGCACAATTGAATATGTCATGACAAGGATTTATGCTGCTACTTCATGTAATCAATTTGTAACTTTAACTTACTTCTGCTGCTAATTCAAAGTTGTATGTGAGCTTGAGAAAATCCTAATCAAATGTTCATTTTTTTTTCCTCCTTCTTTACAGTTGTTAAAAATGTCTTTCTTCATATTTGGGGAATAGTTTTGTAAATAGGCTTCATTGATGTGTTTTTAAAAGATAGCTTGTTTTGATGAATTGTACTGATGACATGTCTTGATCAGCTGTACTGATGAGACATTGGGTTTATTATTGGAGTTGTATGCACTTGGTGAAATGAGTGTGTCAGTTGTGTTGATTATTTGATTTGATTGTTAGCTGAATTTGAGTTTCATTAATATCATGTGTCTGGAGAGATTCCATTCTGTGCAGCTGTGATTGAACATGACAACCACATTTCAGTTTTGCTGATGTATCTGTTGCTTTATACCGCCTCTCACTAGGCACATCCAGCAAATGGACCGGATCTAGGTCAGCGCCTCTCACCAGACACATCGAACTAATGGACAGGATCTAGGTCAGCGCCTCTCACTAGACACATCTAACTAATGGACAGGATCTAGGTCAGCGCTCTCACTAGACAAATCAAACTAATGGACAGGATCAAGTCAGCACCTCTCACTAGACACATCTAACTAATGGACAGGATCTAGGTCAGCGCCTCTCACTAGACACATCTAACTAATGGACAGGATCTAGGTCAGCACCTCTCACTAGACACATCTAACTAATGGACAGGATCTAGGTCAGCACCTCTCACTAGACACATCTAACTAATGGACAGGATCTAGGTCAGCGCCTCTCACTAGACACATCTAACTAATGGACATGATCTAGGTCAGCACCTCTCACTAGACACATCTAACTAATGGACAGGATCTAGGTCAGCGCCTCTCACTAGACACATCGAACTAATGGACAGGATCTAGGTCAGCGCCTCTCACTAGACACATCGTACTAATGGACAGGATCTAGGTCAGTGCCTCTCACTAGACACATCTAACTAATGGACAGGATCTAGGTCAGCGCCTCTCACTAGACACATCGAACTAATGGACAGGATCTAGGTCAGCGCCTCTCACTAGACACATCGAACTAATGGACATGATCTAGGTCAGCGCCTCTCACTAGACACATCCAACAAATGGACAGGATCTAGGTCAGCGCCTCTCACTAGACACATCCAACAAATGGACATGATCTAGGTCAGCGCCTCTCACTAGACACATCCAACAAATGGACAGGATCTAGGTCAGCGCCTCTCACTAGACACATCCAACAAATGGACAGGATCTAGGTCAGCGCCTCTCACTAGACACATCCAACAAATGGACAAGATCTAGGTCAGCGCCTCTCACTAGACACATCCAACAAATGGACAAGATCTAGGTCAAATATTTAATAGGATCAAAGAGATCAATAATCAATCAATGGGTCAATGCTTCCTGTTGCAACAATGTCTGATATGTCCTTGCTGGTCCATCAAATTTGCAAGTTAGAGGCGTAATGATCTAATTGTCATGTATCTCCTATGTCTTTGTCACTGTGTTGAATACATACATTGAAATGCTGTTGTAGCTGTCAGCGTAAAGATGGCACAGACATAGTATTCTCCCTGGTCCATCAAACTTGGAAGTTAGAGGCGTAATTAACTTACAGTCATGCACCTATGTCTTTGTGACTATGTTGAATACATACATTGAAATGCTGTTGTAGCTGTCAGCGTCAAGTTGCTACAGACACAGGGATGTGTGTCATAGAATTCAGTGGGACACATTCCACCCTGTGTTGTAATTGTTAACTCCACTGATGCACCAAATGCCTGTTTCTAGTTAGTGTTTGAAGATGTACAATAACTGCTGAAATGTTCCATTATGCTGCTTCAATTTTGACGTCACTGAGTAAATGTGATGTTACACAACTAAGGGGGGGGGGGGGGGTTGTTCATTAACAAGGAAACATAACAATTTAATGGTGAACAAAACAATTTTTATTTTAAAGATAAAACTTTATTTTTTGTGAGGCTTTAATTAAATGGTAGGGTGTTGAAAGTGGACCGGGGGGGGGGGGGGGGTATGCCAGAGCAATACCGCACCAATGGATCTCTTGTTATTTTAAATGTCTACTGTTGGTAACTGTTGATAAATTAATTCAGAAGCTGTGTTAAGTCATCAGATATTTGTAGGGGACCATTGCTGGTGCCTAGTTTGAAGCACAAAGTAGGTCATTGATAACAAAAATAGGAAAAAAATAATGGTGTTGGTACATTTTATTTGTATGAGTTATTATTTTACACCCAAACATGAGTTATAGTTAACACACAAACATGAATTAATATTTAAATAACCAAATATTTGTTAAATATTTAACACCCAAACATGAGTGATAGTTAACACACAAACATGAATTAATATTTAAATAACCAAATATTTGTCAAATATTTAACACACAAGCAAGAATCACAATGCAATTGTTACAACTTAATCTTTGCTCGGGGATTCTCAGAAGTAATTCATTACCCCAAAGCCAACTTGTATGAAAAAGATATCATTAACAGATACAATATGCACGTCGTATTGTTATCCAATGTCTGGGTTTGCCTAGAGTGTTACCTGGTCTCGGACAACACTGAGTTGAAGATATTGAGGAAAAGTTCCGTGTGAGACTTTTGAAGCAACAAACTGGGCCTCAGACGTATAGTGGAGATCCCACAGCCCCCAGTGTTAACACCTGAGGAAGGAAAGTGTATCTAGATTCAATAATTGTATTGTCATATGCTGGAGCGTCAATAGGGTTGGTGTCACCCTCTGGGGCTAATACATGGTTGCCGTTGCTTCATCGAGACTTAATATCTACTGCTTTCAGACGCCTTCCCAGCCTCTGTATTTTAATTAAAAGTGTAACTTTCAGATAACTCATTGACAGCTGTCAGTTTGGGAATGGACACTGGTAAATCTTCTTCAGTAGCCGTAATCAGGTGCACCCTGGCCCCGATGATACCCTGCTCAGTTGGCAACCCTTCTCTGGTGACACCCTGCTCTGGTGACACCCTGGTCTGGTGGTCACCTGTCTTGGTGGCTACTACTAACTCAGGTTCCCATTAAAGAGACTTCACCAGATGCACCCCATTGAGACGTTAAGTGGGGCCGCGCAAGACTTAGGAGAACTGATATAATGTCTGTAAAATGTCATTATTGCGAAAGATCGTCTGGAAAAGCCCTTGAGAATAAATACATTATGATAGTGTAAAATGGTCAGACTGAAACAATGATAACGCAAAGCGTATTTAAAAATTAAACGATTGCTTCATTATCTATTTTTTTTTAATCGGAAAGGATTTTTTTCTGACCCCCATCTTCCATGATGTAAAAATTCCGAGCCACACAAACAAACCTGTGGCCAAATATTAAACCTCAGCCACAAAAAACAAACCTGTGGCCAAACATTAAACCTTGGCCAAACAATAAATCTCAGCCACACAAACCTTGGCCAAACAATAAACCTCAGCCACACAAACCTTTGGCCAAACAATAAACCTCAGCCACACAAACCATGGCCAAACAATAAACCTCAGCCACACAAACCTGTGGCCAAACATTAAACCTTGGCCAAACAATAAACCTTAGCCACACAAACCTTGGCCAAACAATAAACCTCAGCCACACAAACCATGGCCAATCAATAAACCTCAGCCACACAAACCTGTGGCCAAACATTAAACCTCAGCCACACAAACCTTGGCCAAACAATAAACCTCAGCCACACAAACCTTGGCCAAACATTAAACCTTGGACAAACAATAAACCTTGGCCAAACATTAAACCTTGGACAAACAATAAACCTTGGCCAAACATTAAACCTCAGCCACACAAACCTTGGCCAAACAATAAACCTCAGCCACACAAACCTTGGCCAAACAATAAACCTCAGCCACACAAACCTTGGCCAATCAATAAACCTCAGCCACACAAACCTGTGGCCAAACATTAAACCTTGGCCAAACAATAAACCTCAGCCACACAAACCTTGGCCATACAGTAAACCTCAGCCACACAAACCTTGGCCATGCAGTAAACCTCAGCCACGCAAACATTGAACCTCAGCCGCACTAGTCTTGGCCACACAACAAATGTTCGCTAATCAATTGTGGCCACACAACGCACCCTTATTTCGAAGTTTGGAGATTATTGTGTCTCGTATTTCTACTGTAGGAAAGTCCACTGCACAAAATGTCCCCAGGCCGCGAGCATTCTTTAACAGCTGAGGGTAGATGTCCTGTGGATGGTATGAAATCATTTCTGTAGACTATTGGGACAAAAGTTGATGAAATATTTTAGATTTTGATTTGTTATAGTTAAGCCTATATGCTAACTTTGGAACATGATGACCAATGGGCCACAGAAAACATAATGACCAATGGGCCACGGAAAACAACATGTCCGAAGGGTCATAGAAAACATGATGACCGATGGGCCACGGAAAACATGTTAGCGCCAACTATGAGATGGTGTGTCTCTGATGACCAATGGGAAACAGAAAACATGATGACCAATGGGAAACAGAAAACATGATGACCAATGGGAAACAGAAAACATGATGACCAATGGGAAACAGAAAACATGATGACCAATGGGCCACAGAAAACATGATGACCGATGGGCCACGGAAAACATGATGTCCGAAGATGGGCCACAGAAAACATGTTAGCGCCAACTATGAGAAGGCGTGTCTCTGATGACCAATGGGAAACAGAAAACATGATGACCAATGGGAAACAGAAAACATGATGACCAATGGGCCACAGAAAACATGATGACCGATGGGCCACGGAAAACATGATGACCAATGGGAAACAGAAAACATGATGACCAATGGGCCACAGAAAACATGATGACCGATGGCCCACGGAAAACATGATGTCCGAAGGGTCACAGAAAACATGTTAGCGCCAACTATGAGATGGCGTGTCTCTGATGACCAATGGGAAACAGAAAACATGATGAACAATGGGAAACAGAAAACACGATGACCAATGGGCCACAGAAAACATGATGACTGATGGCCCACGGAAAACATGATGTCCGAAGGGTCACAGAAAACATGTTAGCGCCAACTATGAGATGGCGTGTCTCTGATGACCAATGGGAAACAGAAAACATGATGACCAATGGGAAACAGAAAACATGATGACCAATGGGAAACAGAAAACATGATGACCAATGGGAAACAGAAAACATGATGACCAATGGGAAACAGAAAACATGATGACCAATGGGCCACAGAAAACAGATGACGTGTCCCTAGTTGTTTACTCACCTGTCCAGACAACGCAACGCCCCCTGTCGTCACAACATCTGTAAACTCACCTGCAGCTCCTTGAGTCCATTGAGCAGTGCAGTCCCCACCCGAGCAGCGTTGTCCACGAGTTTTTCCTGTTTGACCTCCTTGATGACCTCCTCCAGCAGAACAAGTTTGGACGGGTCGCCGATCCACGTGCTGTAGATTCTGTAACCCTGTTAGAGAGACGGCAGATCTAAGGAAACATTTCATTGGCTCTATCTATCACGTGTTGTAGATTCTATAACCCTGTTACTAGTGTTAGAGGGATGGCAGATCTAAGGAAACATTTCATTGGCTCTATCTATCACGTGTTGTAGATTATATAACCGTTAGAGAGACGGCAGATCTAAGGAAACATTTCATTGGCTCTATCTATCACGTGTTGTAGATTCTATAACCCTGTTACTAGTGTTAGAGGGATGGCAGATCTAAGGAAACATTTCATTGGCTCTATCTATCACGTGTTGTAGATTCTATAACCGTTAGAGAGACGGCAGATCTAAGGAAACATTTCATTGGCTCTATCTATCACGTGTTTAAGATTTATAGCCAGATTTTAAATCTTCTCGTTTAGGGAATCTGTGGGTTTAAACTTTGAACTCTCTTTTTCCATAGTTTAAAAATACACATTTTAATGGAGCATACCTTTTCTGTTTTAAACTTATCCGTTTCCCATTTTTGCCCTGGTCCATCAATCTTATTGACGATGGCAAAGGCATAGCTAGGGGCACTGACCCGGAGGTGGGCTAAGATTTTTGTGCCCGACCCCCCCCCCCCCCCGGGACGAAAAAAAACGATGAAGTTCGCCAAATATCCCACCCCTCAATATATATAGAATATAGAAAAAATGTTGCCCCTTCCGCCCACCCTTCATACGCCAGCGGACGATGGTAATGGCAAGTTCATTCCAAATGCTTGTTAGTTGTTAGTAACATTTGTCAAGATGACCCACCTCCGTTGGTTTGAGATCCTCCGTGAAGTAAAATCCACCAGACAACATTTTCTTAGCGAACGTGACAACGTCTGCTGGATGAGTCAAGTTAAAGTGCTCATGGGCCCAAAATTTCCCCGTGACGCCACATCCGGTTTGTACCTCGTCTAGCATAAGATAAGCTCCATTCTATGGGAAACAAAAAGAAGGAAGAGAGTAAGGCATGCTAACATTTTACTAGTACCGAGTATTAACACTTAACTGTCGAATCTAACCTCATACTGTTCAAAACACTTCAATGGAAGCGACCACACGGACTCCAGTGACCTGGCCATCACCGCCATTGTGTCTTGTACCAACACGCACGTCAGGGTGAAATTATAGAAGAAACCGATACAGGCGCATGTGGCTCATGAATTTCATGTTCTCCCTCACTCGTTAAAATCTTTCTCCGCCCCTCCTTGTTACAGCCAATCGCCGTGGACTTTTCTTCCCTTCCGTCCCCTGTTGCCTATTTTTACTCTCTATTACCTACTAATGGTCTATTTCATTCTTCTCGCTGCCCTATCGGGCATTAATTTGGAGCTAAGCGTTTTAATTCGTATAGTGGTTTTACTGTTGCTTATAGCTGAAGGTTTCGTGCCGACAAGTTTGTTGTTTTGTTGCGTTCTGTTTTTAGGGTTTTCTCATACGTTGTATTATTTATTCCCCCCCCCCCCCACCACACTGCTGCACCATCGTAAGCCTTGTCATAGACCCATGATTGCACCAATCAATTGGTCAACTCGTCGCCAATATTGCCTACAAAACGGCATCGTTCTTAAGATAAAGAATGTATTGCCTATAAATCAGCATTGTTCCTAAAATACAGAATGTTGTTCTTCGTCCATCAAATCGACTAGGACCATCCAGTTATCCGGTTAGGGGGTGGTTTACGGTGAGTTCGTAGGTGGCTTGCCAATCCTATACGTGCTCGGAATAATCTCTGGCACCGCGGGCAGGGGATAGTTGCTGCAGTCGGGGATTTAATAATGCTCTTTCGGGCTTGCCTGCGTGTCTCAATGGTGGCTATCTTACTGGCTTCATTAGATTTAGCACCTATCTTGACAGCTAATCTCCACCTGACTCTGTCCTGAGCTGTCTGCACCCATTAAGTAGGGTCGCTGCTGATGGCCTTTAGTGCCACTTTCAGTGAGTCTTTGTAACGTTTTTTTTTACCTCCTTGGGAGTGCTTTCTTGTCGTGAGTTCTCCATAGAATATTTGTTTAGGGAGCCGGTGATCTTCCATACGGGCAAAGTGTCCCATCCAACGGAGTTGAGACTGCATCAGGGTGGTGAAGATACTAGGTATGTTCACTCTAGCGAGAACCTCTGTGTCAGGAACTTTGTCTTGCCACCTGATGCCGAGGAGTTTCCTGAGGCTGGTTGTGTGAAAATGTTTCAGTTTTTTAGCGTGACGCTGGTAGACTGTCCACGTTTCACACCCGTAGAGCAATGTCGAGAGGACTGCTGCGCTGTAGACCTTGATCTTCGTTTCCCGTCTGATACCTCTCCTGTCCCAAACAGTGCTGCGGAGCCTGCCAAATATGGCACTAGCTTTTGCAAGTCTGGCATTCATTTCATCATCAATGATGACAGATCTGGAGAGGGTGCTGCCCAAGTAAGTAAATTTATCCACCGCGTTAAGACGCTGTCCGCTGATGATGATGTTTGGTTCAACGTAGGACCTACTGGGAGCTGGCTGATACAACACCTCAGTCTTCTTCGCGTTGATTGTGAGGCCAAAGTTGTTGCAGGCCTCAGAGAAGATATCAACGCTTTGTTGCATGGCGGCTTCAGAATCGGAATTGCCTACAAAGCAGCTTCGTTCCAAAATACAAAATGTATTGCCTATAAACCACAACGCAAAATAAAAGTTTAAAAGAACATGGCTCACCTCCTTACAAATGTTTTGAAGACCTTGAAAGAAGCTTGCGCTGGCATGGTTATCTCCCCCATCGGCCTGTATCGGCTCCACACAAACTCCCGCCACAGGCTCTCCCCGCCTCTTGTACTTAGCGATCAGATCTCGTACCTTGACGAGATCACAGATATGGCGACACAATAAAATTACGCTGGACACACAAAAAATTTTTTTAACTCAAGGGTACCCAACCCATGTGCCGCCTCTGTCCCTTTAAATGGTTGAATGCAGCCTTTAAAAGTTTTTTTTTTTTTTTAAAAAAAGCTAATATTTTCTTGACCGGGAAAGACAATTATGACAGAAAGTAATGGCGGAAAGTCGTTGGTGGTGGCTTACTGGCCACCAAGCTCACTTCACAGGACAGGAGCACTAAGGTGAACATCAAAGGGAAAACGAAACTCCGGAAGTCCCTCAGAAACCTGGCACCGAACAATCATAGTCTAGAAACTGATGTGCGGAATAGAAACCCGAGTCTACAGCCAGCTCTCACTGTAGCAGACGATAGAAAGAAGCAGTGCCCCTTGCAGTGGCGTAGCTAAAGTCAGTCGGCACCCGTTGTAAAGATTCATTATTGTTGACGAGATTAATTGTTACGCCCCCACACCCTGCCCCGCCGACTCTGAAACACACAATACTTTCATCATAAAATACGATAATGGTCAATTTTATCGACCCCATTAGGCTAGCGCCCGGGGACAGCCTTCCCCTCTGCCCTCTCCGTAGCTATGCCTCTGGTGGCACCCTGCTCTGATAGTGAACTGATCTGATGGCAACCTGTTTTGGTGGCTACTTTCTCTGGTGGCTACCCGTCTGGTGGCTACCTTCTCTGGTGGTTGCCTGTTCTGGTCACACCCTGTTTTTTGTATCTGAGATATTTTGTGAAACCGACTTGAACGAGCTCTTCCAAATTTAGAATGTTCCATTTGGTGGTCGCTCCCTGGGGAGGGGGGGGGGGGGGGGAGATCACCTGAAGCGTTGTGCACACCACTACTCTCCAGAGACGCTACTGCCTGTATCTTTCCCACAATTCCCACTACCTATCGTCTCTCTATATTTCTTTTAAAATTCCCCTAATAAATTTACCCATGATGCACTACAGCATAGAGGAAGTGGAGGATTCTTGCTATTTATACATATTTAAACTTAATTCCACACAGAACCGATAAAGGAACAAAGGGTTGTTGTTGTTGTTGTTTTTTTTTTTTTGGGGGGGGGGGGGGGGGGGGGGGGAAATTCCCATCATTTGTATTTCGCTGATTCATCTAAAAATTCCAAAATAAAAATTGTGATTTTGATGTGGGTTTTTTTTTTTCTCATAATTTTTTATCTTTTCAAACTGGGCAAATTCAATTAGGAAGTTTTTAATCACAGAAAGTCGTACAAAAAGCTTTCACCGCTGTGTCGGACTAGATAATGTCATAGATTTTTACGGGTTTTAGCATACGCCTGGTCACATTTTGTCTGTAAAATTGAGTTTTCTACATCAAACCTCGGGTGGAAATAACCGGGTGCTTTATATAACAAAATCTGGTGTTTTTTTCTCAGCTAAATTGTGCACATTTTGCGACCCTCCAAAGACGGCACAGTACCACGGAAGAACCGCACTTTCCCCTTAAACTACACATACACAAACTTGTGTACCTCACCTCGTCAAGACAGTAAACATTTACACACACCTGTGTACCTGACCTCGTAGAGACGAGTACACACATACACGCATGTGTACCTTACCTCGTCAAGACACGTCTGCTCCTCACGCTCGTTCTCCCTGGTGAACTCATCCAGTGGATATTTGAGGCGTGGAAACGTCGCCACTGGCCAGTCGGGCACGGGGAAGTCCAGTTTGTGGAACCACTTGGCGTGACTCATCGCTAGGGCACCTGTTGGGGCGAGGGATAGGCATCAGTGACCTCGGAATGTTCATACCTGAGGCGATCAATATCAATACATCGACTACATGTCACGGACATTAGATATGTAATAGCATTCTTTCTTTCTTCCTGTCATCCGTCCGTCACAATGTGATGATGATGTAGTTATCGCAGGATGAAATGACAAGGATTTCCATTGAGGATGATAAGCCTCTCTCCCCGCGCCTGGACAACCCAATGGAGCACCATGTGTGGATGGTACAGTAGCGCAGCAGGAGATTTTCATTGAGTCAATTTTATCCGCCTACGGGACTCCATCTCCGGGTTTGGGTTCAAAGTTTATTTCTTCTCGTAGATGAGTTGCCGTCCAAGACTGAATGGTCCCATCCACCTGTGTTGCTGGTAATGTTTTCGCTAGTCTAGGCTTTGGTGGGGATTGAACTCCAGACTAAAAGCTTTTATGGATTGACTAAATTTAGACCACTCTGCCACCCAGCACCAATCTTTATAGTGAGATGGAAAAAAATTGGAGAGTACCGGTACCACTAAAACAGGAATTTTCAACCTGGGACCCACGTGTTCCAACTCACCCATGCAGCGGCCATGAAAAGCATTTTTGAAGGACAGGAAAGACAGTTTTGGACTCCCTGGAAGCTGGTTCATCAAACTTGAAGTCTTCTCATCTTCTGTTGGCGGCCTGTGACCTCTGACCCTGCGCTAAAAAATAATTTAGAACGCTGGCAAGTTAATCAGGTCGGCTATTTTGTAGGTGTAAGTGTAAGCCATTAATCCTTATAATATAGTGAATTCAGTTGCAAAGTTTATCTTGAAAATTTTAGAATCGCTTCAATAAACGTTATTGGAGGTTTCAGAAACGCATTCCGACCTCCCAGCCACCCCCCCCTTCTTTGTGTTTTAAATCAATACTTAGAGATGCCACCCCCACCCCCAAACCCCAAAACCATTTCTCTTCCAACCAGTCATCTGATTCATTCGTTGATAGGTATAGTGTCTTTCCAATACTAATAGGTCTAAGTCTGAAGCTGTTGATTGTGAGTGGCTAAGATTCCTTTATGTAACAGAATCGTTTACACAAGGGAACCCGGCTGTATTTTTTAGTAAGGGTGTGAGAGAAGGCAAGGGTCGGTCTGCCAGTCATTGCCGGGAGACTTATAGTTGACTCATAAGAATTGAGTTTCATATAAAAGTTTGCAGAGCTCAGAGCTGCCACGTGACACTTGGAGGGGACCCCATGCCCCTGGCCCCATGCCCAGTTTCGGGGTTGTGCCACTAACCCCACGCATTCAAAGCTGGTAGATAAAACGTCACAACTTTGGGCCCCGAGGACCTTCGCCAGCACAAGGTGTTACAGGACCTATGAGATGTTTGGGCCCCGAGGACATCCGCCAGTACCAGTGTTACAGGACCTATGAGATGTTTGGGCCCCGAGGACCTTCACCAGCACCAGGTGTTACAGGAACTATGACATCTTTGGGTCCCTTAAATATCCGAGGATCTTCGCCAGCACCATGTGTTACAGGACCTATGAGATGTTTGGGCCCCTTAAATATCCGAGGATCTTCGCCAGCACCAGGTGTAACAGGACCTATGAGATGTTTGGGCCCCTTAAAATCCGATGATCTTCGCCAGCGCCAGGTGTTACAGGACCTATGAGATGTTTGGGCCCCTTAAATATCCGAGGATCTTCGCCAGCACCAGGTGTTACAGGACCTATGAGATGTTTGGGTCCCTTAAATATCCGAGTATCTTCGCCAGCACCAGGTGTAACAGGACCTATGAGATGTTTGGGCCCCTTAAATATCCGAGGATCTTCGCCAGCACCAGGTGTTACAGGGCCTATGCGATGTTTGGGCCCCGATGATCTTCGCCAGCACCAGGTGTTACAGGGCCTATGCGATGTTTGGGCCCCGAGGATCTTCGCCAGCACCAGGTGTAACAGGACCTATGAGATGTTTGGGCCCCTTAAATATCCGAGGATCTTCGCCAGCACCAGGTGTTACAGGGCCTATGAGATCTTTGGGCCCTGAGGACCTTCGCCAGCACAAGGTGTTACAGGACCTATGAGATGTTTGGGCCCCGAGGATCTTCGCCAGCACCAGGTGTTAGAGGGCCTGTGTGATGTTTGGGCCCCGACGATCTTCGCCAGCACCAGGTGTTACAGGGCCTGTGAGATGTCTCGAGGGGTTGGAGGGTCATCTAACTCCGCTTGACATATTTTGTTGCCCCCCCCCCCCCCTCCACAAGCTTTTACGTTTAGCTAACATCTTTAGGGACGTGGGATCATTGAAAAATGGACCTACAATGGAAAGGCACAAATGTCTCTATAGCGTGAGAAAAGATTATACCGTTTTTTTTACCCCTGCTTCTTTCAAGAGAGCTTTGAAAGCAGCAACAACAATGTCAACAACAACAAATGCAATCTTGCATCTATTTTTCTGATAGGTTGCCTAGGGTGAGCTGGCCGCAACACGTTAGCATGTGTGTTGCCAACCCGCTGACACCCCCTAAGCTGCGCACTGGGTGTTTGGTCGCGTTCATTACTACAGTGACAGTGGCGTCAGTGTTTATTTCAGGCATACCTCCGGGGGGCACTGCCCCCCCCCGGAGCAAGTCAAGTGCCCCCCCGGGGGAAAATGTGTAAGAAAAAATAATAATAAAAATAAAACTACTCTAAATTTAATTTTTATAAAATTTTTAAAAGTTATTGAAATGTATGCCTTTAATCGATTACAATTATTGGAACAAATAAAATAACGCTTTGTTCGATATATATTGATGATCCATAGCGTTCAGGTTAATCTTGTTACAGGCTCGCAGAAATCGATTATAAATATGGTATTTTTTTGAAAATATAACAATTATATCGGTTACATATGATTTATAAATAAATACCAATTTTGAAAACCCATAAAGATATATTCTATAGCCTTTTGTACAGAAAAGCTTTTTTTTCTTTTTGACTTTGGTGAAACTTGGAAATATTTTGAAATAAATGTATGTTTTTGGTTTTTCTTTTTCGTTCAAAATGTAAAACTATTTTAGCATTTCTTTTTTGGGATGGATACCTTTTTTGGAAGGAAGTCTTTTTTCTTAATTTTACAAATATTTTATAGTAAATTCATTATTTTTATGTAGTTGATCCCAAAAATATTTTAAAATAATAACTTTAAAAATACATTACTTTTCAATTTTAAAAAAATGTTTGCATACCACACTTAGTCAAGCAGAGACGTCGCTTGTACGATGGCTCTTATGTCAAATGGCACATAAAATCTTAACTAGCATCTCTCCCGTTGCTCTACAGTTAAGTGTTTAATGATGCGAAACTAAATTTAACTACGGTATTTTTTAAAAAAATGCATTCTTGCATTTTGAATTTATCAAAAAATTTCCGGGGCCTATAAAGTTTTAAGGGGCGAGTCTAAGCTAAGGAGTATCTCTCGATAAAAAACATACCCTAAGGGATCCCCATTGGACTGAATTTATTAAATATTGTGCTGGTGGAAGAGTTAGTGATGTCCTGTTATTATCGTTATTTCTAGCGCTTCCCACCCAAATGTCTGAAATGTTTACATCAGTGGCGCTTCATCCCATTTAGGGCCCTGGCCTGCTCCACCCCATTCTTCCATTGGGATCGATCCATCGCTTTACACCTCCATGTGCGAACCCCAACCTTTGTAAGCCCTTCTCTACATCGTCAATCCATCTCAGTCTTGATCGACCGGTGAGCCGTCTGCCCCTAGGTTTCTGCCTGTGGATAGTTTTTGTTGCTCCAGAATCCGGCATCCTTTCAATGTGTCCTGTCTGGGGCAGTCTGCCATTTTTTTTATATTGTTGGGACTATGGATGGGTATTTGTACAATTGATATAGCTCTTAGTTGGTACGGATTCCCAAAACAAAATTGTCTATCATCGGGTCATATATTTAGCAGGTTCTCTGCTTTTCTGGTAGGAACCAAGTCTCACTACTGGTCTTGTGACAGTGGTGTATACTTCCTTCTTTGTTCCCTTATCGAGATTTTTGCTTTGAAGTAGCTTTTG
The DNA here is from genome assembly GCA_964017045.1 of Omphiscola glabra. Taxonomy (NCBI): domain Eukaryota; kingdom Metazoa; phylum Mollusca; class Gastropoda; family Lymnaeidae; genus Omphiscola; species Omphiscola glabra. Next base: position 43,660,261 of record OZ024795.1, on the reverse strand, counting down.
TAAATTGAAATAAGAACGGTTTCATGCTGTTATTCTTTCTTGTACATCCGATTTTATTTCCTCTTGCTTATTTATAGTCATCCCTAGATATTTGAAAGTAGCTACCCTCTCAAAGGCGTAGATGTTCATATTGATGAAGTCATCAGTGCGTATTTCCTGACATTATCATAAATATTGCCTTCGCTTTATTTACATCAAGACCAGCTTTGACCGTCACATCTTCAAGTTCCCTGAAAGTTTTAATTATATCATCAATGCTGTTTCTACCAAGTAGCGCTATATCGTCTGTGTAGGCCAGGTATTGCAGTGGCTGGCTTTATAAAGTTCCTTATGGTTGTTCTGTGCCACCTCTCAGATGCTCACACGTATGTTTCTAATGCTTTTTTCTAAAGTGATGTTGAAAATGATACACGGATTTCCTTGTCTGAGGCCCAGATTGATTGGGAACTCCCTCAAGCACTCCCTCTGTACTTTGATTCTACTTTTGTAGTTATCCATCGTAAAATGTATGAGTCGGGTAAGTTTGTTAAGGACTCCAAGTTCCAGCACAGCATCGTTCATGTATTTCCTGTCTATGCTATCATAACCTGATTTATAGTCCACATATAGTTGGTGTATGTTGATGTATTCTTAGCATTTTCTACGAGACATCTAACAGTAAATATATGAACGTTTGAAATGCTCCTTCACACATTGTCTTAAAGATACATTGAATACAGTGCATGATACCCTCACTAGGTAACTCTAGTTACCAGTAAAATATCCGCATCAACACCAGGCACAGAAACATTGCAAATCCCATCTACATTCATAGGAGCCATAATGATCAATAAATTGATCGTGGGCCCTTAATAGACACAAAAAGAAGAAGAAAAATTTGCACAACAATGCATCACTGCATTTTGAATTTATTATTTTTAAATTAAGGTGACCCCTGCCCCCACTTTTGCTCAAACTCTTCGGATTCCCCAATTTCTTCTACCCCCCCCCCCTTTTTTTTTTTCCTTGACGTCGATCAATGTGACTAACGGGTTGAATCTAATCTTGTGTCAAATGATTTTCTTCGGCACACCACAACCAAAATGAATTTAGTTTGTGTCTGGCACTGGTCGCCATAATGCCTCCCCGATCAAATGAAAGTCTTATAAAAACATTCGAATCATGTATACTCCAAAATGCACCTTTTGATTGTTAAACAATCACACATTTTCTGCTGCCCTACTTCCCGATAAAAATTACTTGCCATGACAGCCAAATTTGGTGCTGATATATACACTGCCCAGCGGCGTGCCTAGTGTTAGCGCCACCCTAGGTGGGTTAACTTTTTTTCCACGCTACCTTTCTCGATAGAAACTCTGCAGATGGCCGAAAATCCCGCCGCTCTATCTAAAGAAAAAAATGACACCTGGGAAGACCAAATGTTCGCCCCCCCCCCCTTCACTTCTACGTCACTGACGTGAGTCTTTGATGACAGGGGACAAGATTCATTTTTACACCCCCCCCCCCCCCCCGTGGCTAAACTCTGAAACATATTATTTTCATCCATTTACACTATAGCCCATTAGATGCCCCCGCTAGTCTGGCGCCCGGGGACATATGTCCCATCTGCCACCCCTTAGCTACGCCTCTGGCCACTGAAAAACAGGCACTGCCCCCCCGAGCGTCAAAAGTGCCCCCTCGGGGGAAAATTTCTGAAAGAAACACTGAGTGGCGTAGGAAAGGGGGGTGGTGGAGGGGGCAAACCGCCTCGGGTGGCACTTTACTGTTTATATTGAGGGGCGGAATTTTCGGACAATCGCAGAGATTTTTTTGGTGGAAAGGGGAGGCGGCCAAAAATCTTGTCCCGCTGCGCCGATGCTGGGTGGTAATTATGTGGAACTTAAGATCAATGCTTCTGGGCAAGTATACACACTCTCAAATCATACATATGTACTTACACATACCGGCAGAGGCACTGACCTGGTATGCCATGAAGATCGCCTTCTGACCATTCTCATTGGAGCAGGTCCCACAACCAGCCGTCTGGACGTGACGCAGTCCAGGTGGCGCCATCTGTCGATAAATAAATATAATATAATATGTTTATGCGTTGTTCGAAATTAGCCAGGTTTTTTTTTTTACATGTTTTAGGAAATGCTTACTTATTGCAATGGACACGTTGGCGTGTATGGAGATTTTGTATTGTTGCGTTTTGTATTTTAGAGCGATTCGAACCCTACTTAGGGATGAAGCGTGTTTTTTAAATGAACTTTATTATTATGTAAGGAGTCCACTCATCGGATGTTACGAGTCAGTCAGTCGAGTCAAGTCACTCCCCGTAACCCTATAGAGAAAATCGTGAGGATAGTGTACTTACCGACAGCAGACTTCTCTCAAGTCTGTCTATAAAGTCTTCAGACGGGTAACTGCCGAGAGCCGGCCTGTTGATGAAGCTTGTCTGTGGAGGCAAAGATCAGCACGCACAAAAAAGGTGAGCATCTTCGATGACCGGTCCCGGATGAAACGCTTTTAAACAGTTTCAATAAAATGTTGGACAAGTTTGACTCATAAATGTGACTTGGGGATGTTTGACTCATAAATGTGACTTTCTTTTTTTTTTTTTTTTTTTTTTTTGACGCGCCACTTACAATAATATACATATCAATTTAAGAAGACGCATCATTTGTGATTGTTGGATAATATCTTATTATTATTAGTAGTATTATTGCTAGTAGTAGTTTTATATAGCGCGGGCTATATAGCCTAGGGCTGGGCTCACCACGTTGTACATACTATTTGACAAACATAATCATAAACTTAAAAATTAACACACATTAATTAAATAAAACAAAACAAATGGTTTATTCTTAGGAGATCCGGGCAGTGGCGTCAATAGGGGCTAAAGGAAAAGGGGGGGGGGGCGCAATGGGTGACACCAAATGGAAAACTGCACATTTAAAAGATTTCGTTCGAATCGATTTCTTACCGGAACTCCATTAGATACAAGAACAGAGTGCCACCAGAAAAAGATGCCACCTGAAGAAGGTGTCACAAGAGCAGGGTTAACCAAAACAGGGTGCCACTTGAACAGCGTATCACCAGAACAGGGTGTCACCAGAGTAGGGTGTCCCCATAGCAGGGTGTCACCAGAGTAGGGTGTCCCCATAGCAGGGTGTCACCAGAGTAGGATATCAAAAGAACAGGGTCACACAAGAATAGGAAGCGAATGCAACCAGACCGGGTTGCCGTCATATCGTTTTGCCACTATGGCAGGTTGCCACCCTAACAGGTGGTCACCAGATAAAGCAGGATGCCATCAGGTTAAGCTGGAAACAGAATAGGATGCCGACTGAGAATGAATCCAATACAGGTAGGTGCCACCATAGCATGCTGACTCGGGTGGAGGTGCGTAGCTAAAGTCTGTATGAGGTGAAGACAATGGCATCTTAGCAATCAAGCTATGTACCAAAGCGGGGAGGAAGTCTGCTGAGTGGGACACAGGTTATTCTCCATAAAAGCGCATACTCTCGACCTCACGGTTCAGCCACTTCCGGAGAAAACCCACACAACCGTCTATTTGTAGACGAACGAATTCCCCACACCTTTCCCACACCAATAATGTTCAATTTGATCTCTACAGAGGCATCTAAAACATCACGTCCGACCGCCACCACCACCCCCACCCCCAGGGACCATATCGGCCCGTGGCGTCTTGTTTGAACTAAAAGTAACCCAATGGCATAACCAAATGCTAACTTTCAAGTTTGAAACCTGTGTACGTGTGTGTGACTCACCAAGTTTTTCGGGTCTGACATTGCGCCGATTAACCTCGGATGGTCGTAGCCTGGCAAACAGATAAAATTCAAATACGGCCATAATCAGATAAATGACCTACACAAGTGTAATAAGTGAAACGATTAAGTATGCAACAATGTAACACTGAAAGTAAATGTAGAACTGATCTATCTGAATTAAAGCCACACCCTTTTAAAAAAAAATAATTAAATTAAGATCATTTTAAGAAGAGCCAGATTTACTAATAAGGAAAGGGCGCAAATTACAGTAGAGCGCCGATTTTCCATACTAATGGGGCCCGTGGTTGTTAAGATAACCAATTTTTTTTTCTTTGGATGACCAAAGACGCCCACGAAACTTTAGAATTGTCATATAGCGTCATTCCACTCTGGTCACTGCTTGTAGGAACACAAGCAGTTCTGAGATTGTACACGGATTCTGTTACATGGATCGGGGGAGTTTTCCGGTGTTTATACCAGTGGCGTCATTTCAGGGTTTTTTCAGGAGCGGGGATGGGGGGGGGGGGGGGGGGCAAAGCCAAAACTAGGTCGGCTTGTTAAGTTGTGTAATGACGGTGACGCCACAGAGTCAGAAGGGGGGCAAATGCCCCACCCTCCCCTACCCTAATGACATCCCTGATTTGTACACCGATACTCCATGATAGGCACTTTGCTTTCGATTACACCGTATATAACAACTAATTATATACATTAACGATAAAAAGGGACATTCGGATAAACGAAGCTTCAGATAATTGGCGTTCGGAAAATATGCGCTTTTATGTATACTGACGCTGGTTCTGCTCCCTTTTGTGACATTTCCTATGCATAGTAATTCTTCCCCCCCCCCCCCACCTTGGAAAAAATCATAGATCCGCCTATGATCTAAATTACCTAATGATAACGAGGCTTTATGTTTCAAACTCTACCTAAGGGTAGTTAGACTATCGGCGTCAAGATTACATAGGGGTAATGAGGCTGTCAGCGTTACACAGGGGTAGTGAGTTTGTCTACACTACCTTTGGGTAGTGAGTCCGTTAACATTATCAGGGGTAATGAGGCTGTATACATTACCTAGGGGTAGTGAGTCTGTCGACATTACCTAGGGGTATTGAGTCTGTCTACATTACCTAGGGGTAGTGAGTCTGTCTACATTACCTAGGGGTAGTGAGTCTGTCTACATTACCTAGGGGTAGTGAGTCTGTCTACATTACCTAGGGGTAGTGAGTCTGTCTACATGACCTAGAAATTGTGAATGTGAGTCTGTCTACATTACCTAAGGGTAGTGAGGCTATCTGTGTGAACATATCCAGTAGGATGTTCCCATCCACATCCACAACATAGTTACCACGAGATTGTTCATAGTCCACAAAGAAGTGGACGGCATCGGTGTTCTGTGTGAGGAGAAACAGTCACGTGACATTGACGTCAGTGGAAAAAATTTACGACACTATAATTTGGCTTTCCGTTATACGTTGTAAGGGGTCGTTCACAAATTATGTCACGCTCAGTGGGAGGGGGGTCAATAATTTGTGACCCTTTGTGACAGGGGGGAGGGGAGGTAAAAAAAATGTCCGACGTCACTCTTTGTTTTTAAAATCTAAAATGTTCTTATTTTGAGAAATATTTATCTAATTAATTTAAAAAAAAGATTAATTTGAGGTCAAAGTTGCCTCAGGTATCATAGGTACTATGAACTCAGTCGCTCACACCATTTGCCCACATCGAAAAATGACGCAAAACTGTTGTGGCCATTTTTACATTCGGCTCTGGGACGACTTCGTTTTTTCGCGTCACATTGTTCTAATAATACTACAACTTAATCAATTATGGGAAAATGTTAAAGAATAAAATAAAATCTTAGTTTATTCATGAAAATATTATGTATAATTTGATTTTGTTAGGTGTGACGTTAACGGGGGGGGGGGGGTGTTAAAGTATTTGTGACACTTCGTGAAAGGGGGGAGGGAGAGGGGTCTAAAAAGGTCATTTTTTGCGTGCCGTAATTTACGAACGACCCCAAATGTGTTTAATGCGCGGTGCAACCATTTTGTTTTAGGCATTGTTAACATGGCTGTCGTAAACAAATCTTTACGGGGAGACAAACTGAAATACAGCACAGAACCTCGATATGAACACTGCATACAAGGCAAGCGCGAGGCAAGCGCGAGGCAAGCGCGAGGCATTATGGGTAGATGCAAATATTTAAGACTTGACACATCGCTGTCAATGGGATGGTGTCTTTATAACCCAGTTGTGTTTGTGTCTTGTTGAATTGATGTATTGTTCACAACGCTGTCAATGGGATGGTGTCTTTATAACCCAGTTGTGTTTGTGTCTTGTTGAATTGATGTATTGTTCACAACGCTGTCAATGGGATGGTGTCTTTATAACCCAGTTGTGTTTGTGTCTTGTTGAATTGATGTATTGTTCACAACGCTGTCAATGGGATGGTGTCGTTATAACCCAGTTGTGTTTGTGTCTTGTTGAATTGATGTATAGTTGGTCGGTTTAGACTTTAGAAGAACAGTGGCAACAATCTAAAGGTTGAATATATTTTATAAATAAGAATACATCATTAACTTATAAATCACAGTGAAGAATTTCCAGACAAACGCAAGCCAGATTTACTTATGACAATGCACTATTTCCAGCGTAGTGTAGAGGCACGGGCAAATTAAACTTTTTTTTTTTTTTTTTAGAACGTGTCGTTTGGGCTCAATTTCCAATGTTTTAAAATTTCAAAGTTTACGTAAAGTAAACAACATTTATTTTATTTTTTAAATTAATAATTTTGATATCTTTCTTAAGGGATAGTTGCTGCTGTTATCGAACTCTGCATCACTTCCAGCCAATCACAAACCAGATATACGTAAACCTCACAGTGCACTATTTCCAGCCAATCACAAAAACCAGATATACTTAAATCTCACAGTGCACTATTTCCAGCCAATCACAAAACCAGATATACTTAAATCTTACAGTGCACTATTTCCAGCCAATCACAAAACCAGATATACTTAAATCTCACAGTGCACTATTTCCAGCCAATCACAAAACCAGATATGCTTAAATCTCACAGTGCACTATTTCCAGCCAATCACAAAAACCAGATATACTTAAATCTCACAGTGCACTATTTCCAGCCAATCACAAAACCAGATATACTTAAATCTCACAGTGCACTATTTCCAGCCAATCACAAAACCAGATATACTTAAATCTCACAGTGCACTATTTCCAGCCAATCACAAAACCAGATATACTTAAATCTCAACAGTGCACCCTTTCCAGCCAATCACAAGACCTGATATTTGCCGAGTCGTCTGGAGAGCTCCTTCGTCTTTTGCCCCGGTACTTGTGTAACGATCTTCGGCTCACTGAACTCGAGTGAGAGGGCGCTCTTCCGTTTGGTGTGTTGGCGTCTGCGGGAGGCTGCACACACGGGATGACTTCCTCCCAAAACTGAGCAGTACGAGTTTGAAAAAACTATTTTTCTTTTGAAAAAGCCCAACACAAAGATGAATGTACAAAAGCAACCAAACACACACACACACACACAGACAAAAAAACAAAAAACCATAACACAAAAAGCAAGTCTGTTTTTTTAGGGAAAAACGTTTATAAAAATTCATGAAATGTCCCACTTTCTGGTAAAATTGTGGAATTTATGATGAAATGAGATCCCATCTGTTGTTAATTCATACTTTATGGTAAAATGACCCACCCTTACGTGAAATTACCTAACTTTTAGTGAAATGATATACCTCTATAGGTAAAATTGCCTAACTCTGTTGAAAAGACTTACCTTCTAGTGAAATAAATTACTTTCTGACGAAATGAGATATTATCACGTGAAATAAATTACTTTCTGGTGAAATGAGATATTATCACGTGAAATAAATTACTTTCTGACGAATTGAGATATTATCACGTGAAATAAATTACTTTCTGGTGAAATGAGATATTATCACGTGAAATAAATTATTTTCTGGTGAAATGAGATAATATCAAGCGAAATAAATTACTTTCTAACGAAATTAGATATTACCACGTGAAATTAATTACCCTTTGTTACTATCATTCGCAGAGATTTCCAAGTGAATCTATTGATGTGCGCCATCGTATGCAGAAACCGCCAACAGGTGAGACGTTAGAACATCACAATCATTGTCCCGGGATTTTCGTCTCTGCTAAAGTGTCATTAATGAGAATTTCCTACGTCACTAATTTCGTACTAGTCATACTCAGAGGCGTATCGAGAGGGTCTGCTAAAGCACAGCACGTGCTATGGGTGCCACTTCAAGAAATTGGGTTGGGGGGGGGGGGGGGGTAAAAATACGGAAACTGTAGATAATTTTTTACATTTAAAAAATAATTTTTTCCTCAGAATAATACAAATATTGCAAGTATCAAAGTATCTGTAAAAGTATCTACAAGTATCTCTAAAATTATCTACAATTATCTCTAAAAGTATCTAAAAGTATCTATGCGTACCTTTATTTGAATTTTTTGTTATTTAAAAGAAAAACTTCATAATATCTATTACTAGAAGGTTTCTTGAGCTGGATAGAGGGGTCTGTTTTAGTTCTGGGCGGGGCGCCATACATTTAACCTCGGTACGCCTATGGTCAGGGGCGTAGCGAAAATGTTTGGCGCCCGGGGACAAGATGCATTTTAAAGCGCTCACTTTTTTTCTTTTTCAACTCTCAAACCCATTCTTTTCATATGTAAAATAATGTAAAAGGAAAATTTGGCGCCCTTAACTGGCTGGCTCCCGGGTACATCTGCCCCCCCCGCCCCTTCGCTACGCATCTGCCTATGGTCGTAGTATAAATGTGTATAATCGTACAGAAAGGTATAAAAAAAATTTTTTTAAATGAACGAATGTCTGTTGAAAAATTATTCTACTATACATGTACTCGAACGTTATATTCAGCTGTTTACGGCAGCACTCACAGGTCTATCTCACATATGACTACCTCACACAGGTCTATCTCACGCTGGTTTATCTCACGCAGGTCTATCTCACACAAGACTATCTCACACACGTCTATCTCACACAGGTCTATCTCACACACGTCTATCTCACACTGGTCTTTCTCACACAGGTCTATCTCTCTCGCTGTTTATCTTTTGTCTTTATTTGTTTCTCTAATTTTTAAAAAATAAATCTCTATTTTTTAAGTCTTTCTATTGGTCTCGTAACATTCATGTCTGGTAAAATGACCCAGCATCTATTTTATATTTACATCAACATGATCTTTCTGTTCAATGTCTGGCTTTTCATAGTGTCTCTGTTCAATGTGTCTCTGTTCAATGTGTCTCTGTTCAATGCCTCTCTCTCTTCAATATTTATCTGCTCAATGTGTCTCAGTTCAAATATCTCTCTGTTCAATATCTCTCATTTCTAATATCTCTCAGTTCCAATATCTCTCAGTTCCAATATCTCTCGGGTTATGGGTCTCTTCTCTTCTATTTCTTTATTTATATTTGTATCTCTTTATTTCCAATTAACCCATTTATTTATTTTATTTGGGGGAGGGGAGGCGGCCATCTTTGTAAGTTTCGTTTGATGTGTGACGTATTCTTTATGTTTTATGATTTTCATGAATGAAGGGGCGGCTGGGACAAGACCAGCGCCGGGCGTTACAAACTCTTGCCACCCCACTGTTTCTATATCTATCCATGTCTATTTCTCCCTCTCCAGTTTTTTTTTTAAATTCTACCTCATATGCAACGCCCTTTCTAGGTTTACATTGGTACGACATAGCACCTAATGACCCGTATAAGTTCTAATCAATAACGTTCACACCTGTTAGAAGGGTAATGAGGTCACCAATTAAAAGCCAATAATGTATTCCTGTACCGTAACACCCTAGGCCACATTCACGGGACGCTGTCATCTCTACCTTGTTACATTCACTACAGCTGCCTCGCGCCATTGGAGTATAACCAGTGCTAGATTCACCTAAATAGTAAATGAAAATGAGGCTCGTAGCTAGGGGCCCCGCGCCTTTTAGGGGCCTCGCGACAAAGAACTATTTTTAAAAAAAATAGTTTATATTAACTTCACTTCTGTGTGCTTAGGGCAAATTCTTCGGACAGCTAATTGACCCACGTCCCGTCAACCTATCCGGCTGAAACTTGACACGTAATCTCTATGCCAATGACAACACATTCTTTCAAATTGGCAGCCCCACCCCCAACCTCCAAAAATCAGTTTTTCCTGTTTTTCAGGGGGGGGGGGGGAATGAAGGAAATATGATGCCACTGACTTCACGAATAAAATACCCGATAACTGCGCTAAATAAGATTTCTTTTTTTTTTTAATATCGGAATTTCCATCGGTGCGTAATATTTTCTATTGTTTTTAGAAATGGTTGGTGAAATAAATCTGCGGTATAAAAGCTGTTGGGTCATTAGAACACTACAATAAAATAAAATAATTTTTAAAATGCATATAAAGGATTTATACGAATAAACTTTGTTTTTCATAGTTGTTTAATTATGCACAGTTTTGTTCGCACAATTGAATGTGTAATGGCGACTTTGGCTGTTGGAGGAAAGTTTTTTTTTACTGCTACGTGTTGTAATCCATTTATTTTAAGTTCTACTTCCTTCTGATACAAAATCAGAGTTGAATGGGAAAGTGAGCCAATACGAATCAATTTGTGTATTCTTAAGTTATAATGTGTTTTTGCTGTGTTCATTTATATTTGTGGGGATAGATTTTGTAAATATATTTTCATGAGCGTATTTTTAAGACAACCATGACTGAATTAAATGAAATGATAACGTGATTGTTTGATTTGACTGTTGTCTATTACTTAAATTGACTGATGGATTTGACTGTTGTCTATTACTTAAATTGACTGATGGATTTGACTGTTGTCTATTAATTGACTTGATTTTTTTTTTTCATTTCACTGTTGTCTTTTAGGTGAATTGATTATTTTATTTGACTGATGTCCATTAATTGTATTGATTATTTGATTGAGTGTTCATTTATTCAAATTGATTATTTGATTTGTTGCATTTATATTACGTGTCAGGGAGAAGCCCGCTCTGTATCGCCGTGATTAACACGACAACCTTATTTCAGTTTTGTTGATGGACCTATTGCTCTGTATGGCCTTTCACAGGACACGTCCTGACAAATGGACAAGATCTACGTCAGTGCCTCTCAGCGCCGATTTAAAAAAACAAAACAGGTCAAATGTTTAATTTGATCAACGAGATCAATAATCAATCAATTGATCACTGCTCCCTGCTGCAACATGTCCGACACGTTCTTGCTGGTTCATCAGACTCTGAAGTTTTGAGAGATTCTGATCTAACTGTCATGTCTTTATCATATGAAGATTATGATCTGGCTGTCATGTCTTTATCATATGGAGATTATGATCTGGCTGTCATGTCTTTATCATATGGAGATTATGATCTGGCTGTCATGTCTTTATCATATGGAGATTATGATCTGGCTGTCATGTCTTTATCATATGGAGATTATGATCTGGCTGTCATGTCTTTATAATATGGAGATTATGATCTGACTGTCATGTCTTATTAATATGGAGATTATGATCTGACTGTCATGTCTTTATCATATGGAGATTATGATCTGACTGTCATGTCTTTATCATATGGAGATTATGATCTGGCTGTCATGTCTTTATCATTTGGAGATTATGATCTGGCTGTCATGTCTTTATCATATAGAGATTATGATCTGACTGTCATGTCTTTATCATATGGAGATTATGATCTGACTGTCATGTCTTTATGGTATGGAGATTCTGATCTAACTGTCATGTCTTTATAATATGGAGATTATGATCTGACTGTCATGTCTTATTAATATGGAGATTATGATCTGACTGTCATGTCTTTATCATATGGAGATTATGATCTGACTGTCATGTCTTTATCGTATGGAGATTATGATCTAGCTGCCATGTCTTTATCGTATGGAGATTATGATCTGGCTGCCATGTCTTTATCATATGGAGATTATGATCTAGCTGCCATGTCTTTATTGTATGGAGATTATGATCTAGCTGCCATGTCTTTATCATATGGAGATTATGATCTAGCTGCCATGTCTTTATCGTATGGAGATTATGATCTGGCTGCCATGTCTTTATCATATGGAGATTATGATCTAGCTGCCATGTCTTTATCGTATGGAGATTATGATCTAGCTGCCATGTCTTTATCATATGGAGATTATGATCTAGCTGCCATGTCTTTATCGTATGGAGATTATGATCTAGCTGCCATGTCTTTATCATATGGAGATTATGATCTAACTGCCATGTTTTTATCATATGGTGTAGACACATTGTAATGCTTTATTAACCGTTGCCTGTGTCAGGTTGGCACAGACACGGTGATGTGTTACTGAGAGTGTCAGGTTGGCACAGACACGGTGATGTGTTACTGAGAGTGTCAGGTTGGCACAGACACGGTGATGTGTTACTGAGAATACAGTCATGTTAATAGAAGTACTGTATAGTCAGTGATTTCCAAATATCTGTTTATAGCTGGTCATTGAACCAGATCGGCGTTTCCCAAACTTTCGACATCTGTGTGCCCCCGTCTATAATTTTCGTAACACTGAGAACCCACACCCCCCACTCCCCGTTAAAAAAAATGTGCATATACCTTAACAGCAATCAAATTTTTTTTTCTTTTTTTTCTTTTGGGTGTGTAATCAAACCAAACTATTCCCGTACTCCCAGGGGTACGCGTACCACAATTCGGGAAACACTGAACTAGAAAAATTAGGAAAATTTCCATCATACTGTTTAAATTTTGCGTCATTATTGTTAGCATGATGTCATTATTATTAAAATGATGTCACTATTGTTTACATGATGCCATTATTGTTGTTGACATGAAGACACTATTGTTAACATGATGTCACCATTGTTAACATGATGTTACCTTTGTTAACATGATGTCACTATTGTTAACATGATGTCACTATTGTTAACATGATGTCACTATTGTTAACATGATGTCACTATTGTTAACATGATGTCACTATTGTTAACATGATGCCATTATTTTTGTTGACATGATGTCACTATTGTTTACATGATGCCATTATTGTTGTTGACATGAAGACACTATTGTTAACATGATGTCACCATTGTTAACATGATGTTACCTTTGTTAACATGATGTCACTATTGTTAACATGATGTCACTATTGTTAACATGATGTCACTATTGTTAACATGATGTCACTATTGTTAACATGATGTCACTATTGTTAACATGATGCCATTATTTTTGTTGACATGATGTCACTATTGTTAACATGATGTCACCATCGTTAACATGATGTCACCATCGTTAACATGATGTCACTATTGTTAACATGATGTCACTATTGTTAACATGATGTCACTATTGTTAACATGATGTCCCCATTGTTAACATGATGCCATTATTGTTAACATGATGTTATGCAGCATAGGGTTTTGTTTAGAATTAAAAAATTAATTGAAAATTCAATCTAAAACAAATGTACGTGTAAGGTCATTTGCAGGGGATTTCAATAGTACGGGGCAGAGGTATTTCTTTAGTGGCCTACTGTCGGTTACACTCAATAAACTCTTTCAGAAGTTCCGGTAAGTTATCAGATATTTTACAGGACACTTACTGTTGGTGCTTAGTTTTGACACACAAAGTAGACAATGATACAAAAAAAATATATGACAAACATAATGGTGCTTGGTACATTTTATTTGTATGCGTTAATGGTTAACACGCAAAATGTGCGTTAATATTTAACATACAGACACTTGATGACAACGCAAGAATCCTATAATGTTGTTCAAACGTGAGTGAGGTTTGGTGACTCTCCACCGCCCCAGTGCCAACTTTTAGGAACAGATATAATGTAGAGATACAAGAGATATGACCCAGTCCTGTTTATTATTATCCGATGCCCGGGTTCGCTTAGAGCAGCGGTTCTCAACATGTGGGTCCCGACCCCTTTGGGGGCCGTTCGACCCTTTCCCAGGGGGTCGCCTAAGACCATCTAAAAACAAATATACTCTACAGTAATAAAGTAGGGGGAAAAAATAGTTTTGTGGCTGGGGGTCGCCACAACGTGAGGAACTGTATTAAAGGGTCGCGGCAATTCGGAAGGTTGAGAGCCACTGGCTTAGAGTGTTACCTGGTCTCGGACAACACAGAGTTGAAGATGCTGAGGAAAAGTTCCGCGTGAGACTTCTGAAGCAGCAGACTGGGTCTCAGACGTAGAGAGGAGACCCCACAGCCCCCAGTGTTAACCCCTGAGGAAGGAAAATATATCTAGATTCAACAATTGTATTGTCACATCGGGCTTCAGAATGGTTATACTGTACGACCTTTGGCCTTACCGCAAACCGAGGCCACGCAACCAGTGGCGTAGCTATAGGGTTAGTGCCGTCCTGGGACGGCCAAGGTTTTTGCCTACACCGTCCATGAAAAAGACTAAGCGTTTGGCCAAAAATGCACCCCCCCTCCATATAAAGAGAAACTCGTCCTACGCCCCTGCACGCAACCAATATTGGCCAAGCAATGAACCTTAGTGCCCTTAAGTGGACACACGGCAAATATTTTGGCCACACAACGCACCTTTATTTCGAAGTTTGGAGATTATTCTGTCCCGTATCTCTACTGTAGGAAAGTCCACTGCACAAAATGTCCCCAGGCCGCGAGCATTCTTTAACAGCTGAGGGTAGATGTCCTGTGGATAGTATGAAATCATTTCTGTAGACTATTGGGAGAAAAGTTGATGAACTATTTTAGCTTTTGGTTTGTTATAGTTAAGTCTATATGCTAACATTGAAACACGATGACCAATGGACCACAGAAAACATGATGTTCGAAGGGTCACAGAAAACATGATGACCAATGGACCACAGAAAACATGATGTCCAATGGACCACAGAAAATATGATTTGACATGACTTGTCCCTGCTATTTCTTGTTGTTTATTCACTTCTTAAAGGTCAAACTTTTAATACCCATTGCAAAGGTCAATTGCTATGACCTGTCCAGACAACAATTACCTGTTCAGACAATGCTTACCTGCCAAGACAAAACTTACATGTTCAGACAACACTTACCTGTCCAGACAACAATTACTTGTCCAGATAACACTTGCCTGTCCAGATAAAACTCACATGTCGAGACCTTTACTTTAAGTGTCCAGACAACGCTCGCGGGGCCATCTGTACCCACCTGTCATCACAACACCCGAAAACTCACCTGCAGCCCCGTGAGTCCACTGAGCAGTACAGCCCCCACCTGAACAGCGTTGTCCACGAGTTTTTCCTGCTTGACCTCCTTGATGACCTCATCCAGCAGAACAAGTTTGGACGGGTCGCCGATCCACGTGCTGTAGATTCTGTAACCCTGTTAGAGAGATGGCAGATCTAAAGAAATATTTCATTGGCTCTATCTATCACGTGCTTTAGATTCTATAATTAGAGAGATAGCAGATCTAAGGAAACATTTCATTGGCTCTATCTCTCACGTGTTTTAGATTCTATAACTCTGTTAGAGAGACGGCAGATCTAAGGAAACATTTCATTGGCTCTATCTATCACGTGTTTATTGGATAGATTTATGGCAACATTTTAAATCTTTAAAATTAAAGGAATCCTTGGAATTGAACTCTATAAATCACGTTATCACTTTGATAAGTCTCATTCCATAGTCAATGTATTTCTTAATATTTTTTTTAAATACACACATTTTCATGGAGCATCCATATTTACTATTTTCTATTAGTCCACTTTCTATTTATCCCCCCCCCCCCCCGGTCCATCAACCTTGTTGACGGTGGTAGGCTAATTCCAAGTGGTTGTTAGGTGTAAGTAAAACGTGTCAAGATGAGCCACCTCTGTCGGTTTGAGATCCTCCGTGAAGTAAAATCCGCCAATCAACATTTTCTTAGAGAACGTGACAACGTCTGCTGGATGACTCAAGTTAAAGTGCTCATGGGCCCAAAATTTCCCCGTGACGCCACATCCGGTCTGTATTTCGTCTATCATAAGATAAGCTCCACTCTGGCGAGGGTGAGGGGGGAGAGAAGGAAATAAGTTAGAACAATTATCATTCATGTTATGGGTACCAGCAATTTAATATTTGGTTCTCAAACTAGTACAGACTGGACTCAAACTAGTACAGACTGGACTCAAACTATTGCAGACTGGACTCAAAACTAGAGCAGACTGGGCTCAAACTAGTACAGAATGGACTCAAATTAGAGCAGACTGGACTCAAACTAGTAAAGACTGGACTCAAACTAGTACAGACTGGACTCAAACTAGTACAGACTGGACTCAAACTAGAGCAGACTGGACTCAAACTAGTACAGACTGGACTCAAACTAGAGCAGACTGGACTCAAACTAGTACAGACTGGACTCAAACTAGAGCAGACTGGACTCAAACTAGTACAGACTGGACTCAAACTAGAGCAGACTGGACTCAAACTAGTACAGACTGGACTCAAACTAGTACAGACTGGACTCAAACCAGAGCAGACTGGACTCAAACTAGAGCAGACTGGGCTCAAACTAGTACAGACTGGACTCAAACTAGTACAGACTGGACTCAAACTAGTGCAGACTGGACTCAAACTAGAGCAGACTGGACTCAAACTTGTACAGACTGGACTCAAACTAGTACAGACTGGACTCAAACTAGAGCAGACTGGACTCAAACTAGCACAGACTGGACTCAAACTAGCACAGACTGGACTCAAACTAGCACAGACTGGACTCAAACTAGCACAGACTGGACTCAAACTAGTACAGACTGGACTCAAACTAGAGCAGACTGGACTCAAACTAGCACAGACTGGACTCAAACTAGCACAGACTGGACTCAAACTAGCACAGACTGGACTCAAACTAGCACAGACTGGACAGATTGTTTGCTAGCCGGCTGTGGACTAACGATTTCACCATTCAATGGTTCTCCCCTCCAGCGTTCCATCTCAGCTAAGAGCGTGTGCACATACATACACACATACACACGCTATGACAATGGAACGTTAACACACTACAACGACGTAGAGCCCGTACACACAAATTTAAAATATAAAAATATATAAATAAATATATAAATATTGATTTATTAATTAGACAAACCTGAATTTTAAAAAAAAATTTTTTTTTTGATTTTTAAGTTTTCTTTGTTAAAAGTTTCACAACGCAAATATTAAATGAATCATTCACCGATAAAGGCGATGCCAAGCATCGATGACTATTTAATCTGGGTGTTATGCTGTACCCATCAACACATCAACAGAGATTTCTACAATTCATCTCCTTCAAAGCTGTGAACTTGTTCCAACAATTTTGCACACACTGTCCCATAGGAAGAAGATTGATTGAAATACACCACGCAATAAAGAGTTTATGGCCTACAAAAGAAAGACACGAAGTCGAGAGACCATGGCTCACCTCTTTGCAAATGTTTTGAAGACCTTGAAAGAAGCTCGCGCTGGCGTAGTTGTCTCCCCCCTCGGCCTGTATCGGCTCCACACAAACTCCCGCCACAGGCTCTCCCCGCCTCTTGTACTTGGCGATGAGGTCCCGTACCTTGAAGGGATCCCAAACAAACATGGGATACCCATTAAGTCGTACGTTTAAATACAAGGGAGCCTTTAGCTTTGTAAATATAGTCTTAACTTGACGGCCCCCCCCAACCGATTGCTGCTTGCGTCCCTTCCCATGGTTCAATGCGTCCTCTAACTTACTTAATGAGTAAATATATTTGGTAATTAAACTTGATCGGGAATGACAATGTTGACGGAAGTCAGGGGGCGGAAAGTAGCCGGAGGGCGGCTTTGCCGGAACAGCAGCACTAAGATGATGAACAAAAATGATATGAAAAAAAACAATAAGATGAACCGCAACTAAAAGATGAACAACTAAAATAAGATGGACAACAACAATAAGATGGACAACAATAAGATGAACAACTAAAATAAGATGGACAACAACAATAAGATGGACAACAATAAGATGGACAACAACAATAAGATGGACAACAATAAGATGGACAACAATAAGATGGACAACAATAAGAAGGACAACAATAAGATGGACAACAACAATAAGATGGACAACAACAATAAGATGGACAACAATAAGATGGACAACAATAAGATGGACAACCATAAGATGGACAACAACAAGATGGACAACAATAAGATGGACAACAATAAGATGGACAACAATAAGATGGACAACAATAAGATGGACAACAACAATAAGATGGACAACAATAAGATGGACAACAACAATAAGATGGACAACAATAAGATGGACAACAATAAGATGGACAACAATAAGATGGACAGCAACAATAAGATGGACAACAATAAGATGGACAACAATTAGATGGACAGCAACAATAAGATGGACAACAACAATAAGATGGACAACAATAAGATGGACAACAATAAGATGGACAACAATAAGATGGACAACAACAATAAGATGGACAACAACAGTAAGATGGACAACAATAAGATGGACAACAATAAGATGGACAACAACAATAAGATGGACAACAACAATAAGATGGACAACAACAATAAGATGGACAACAACAATAAGATGGACAACAATAAGATGGACAACAACAATAAGATGGACAACAATAAGATGGACAACAACAATAAGATGGACAACAATAAGATGGACAACAACAATAAGATGGACAACAATAAGATGGACAACAATAAGATGGACAACAATAATAAGATGGGCAACAACAATAAGATGGACAACAACAATAAGATGGACAACAATAAGATGGACAACAATAAGTTGGACAACAATAAGATGGACAGCAACAATAAGATGGACAACAATAAGATGGACAACAATTAGATGGACAGCAACAATAAGATGGACAACAACAAGATGGACAAAAATAAGATGGACAACAACAATGAGATGGACAACAATAAGATGGACAACAACAATAAGATGGACAACAATAAGATGGACAACAACAATAAGATGGACAACAATAAGATGGACAACAATAATAAGATGGGCAACAACAATAAGATGGACAACAACAATAAGATGGACAACAACAATAAGATGGACAACAATAAGTTGGACAACAATAAGATGGACAGCAACAATAAGATGGACAACAATAAGATGGACAACAATTAGATGGACAGCAACAATAAGATGGACAACAACAAGATGGACAAAAATAAGATGGACAACAATAAGATGGACAACAATAAGATGGACAACAATAAGATGGACAACAATAAGATGGACAACAATAAGATGGACAACAACAATAAGATGGACAACAACAATAAGATGGACAACAATAAGATGGACAGCAACAATAAGATGGACAACAATAAGATGGACAACAATAAGATGGACAACAATAAGATGGACAACAATAAGATGGACAACAACAATAAGATGGACAACAATAAGATGGACAACAATAAGATGGACAACAATAAGATGGACAACAATAAGATGGACAACAACAATAAGATGGACAACAACAGTAAGATGGACAACAATAAGATGGACAACAATTAGATGGACAGCAACAATAAGATGGACAACAACAAGATGGACAACAAAAAGATGGACAACAATAAGATGGACAACAATAAGATGGACAACAATAAGATGGACAACAATAAGATGGACAACAATAAGATGGACAACAATAAGATGGACAACAATAAGATGGACAACAATAAGATGGACAACAATAAGATGGACAACAATAAGATGGACAACAATAAGATGGACAACAATAAGATGGACAACAATAAGATGGACAACAACAATAAGATGGACAACAACAATAAGATGGACAACAACAATAAGATGGACAACAATAAGATGGACAACAATTAGATGGACAGCAACAATAAGATGGAAAACAATAAGATGGACAACAATAAGATGGACAACAATAAGATGGACAACAATAAGATGGACAACAACAATAAGATGGACAACAACAATAAGATGGACAACAACAATAAGATGGACAACAACAATAAGATGGACAACAACAATAAGATGGACAACAACAATAAGATGGACAAAAATAAGATGGACAACAACAATAAGATGGACAACAATAAGATGGACAACAACAATAAGATGGACAGCAATAATAAGATTGACAACACTTAGGATTTTGGGGGCCCGTGGCATGGAGCGTAGGTAGGGGCCCCGGAAAAGGGGTCCGAGGGGCGGAGCTCTCCCGAAGCTGAGGAGAAAACATCACCCACCACTGTGGCACATCCACTCTGCCTTCGTCGCTGTTTCCTCTATGCTCGCGTGTAGCCACTAACCATATTGATAATTCCGCCACTAGAGAACATTTGTGCTTCTGAAATAAATGGACTTGAAAGTTGTAGGCTAAAAAAAAAAAAAAGCACCTTGCGGGGCCCCCTCGGCAGTGAGCCCTAGGCGGTCACCGAGTTTGAATATGCCTACGGCTCTGGGTGGGCATCAATAAGATTTACAGCCGAGAGGAAAAAAGAAAAAACGAAAGACATTTGACGCAGAAAGATAAAGAAATAAATGTATAGACTATATTCTTTTTTTGTAAAGGTCTCCTTTTTTATTGTGTACCTCGTCAAGATAAGTACACATACACACTTGTGTACCTCACCTCGTCAAGATAAGTACACATACACACTTGTGTACCTTACCTCGTCAAGATAAGTACACATACACACTTGTGTACCTTACCTCGTCAAGATAAGCACACATACACACTTGTGTACCTTACCTCGTCAAGATAAGTACACATACACACTTGTGTACCTTACCTCGTCAAGATAAGTACGCATACACACTTGTGTACCTTACCTCGTCAAGATAAGCACACATACACACTTGTGTACCTTACCTCGTCAAGATAAGTACACATACACACTTGTGTACCTTACCTCGTCAAGATAAGTACACATACACACTTGTGTACCTTACCTCGTCAAGATAAGTACACATACACACTTGTGTACCTACCTCGTCAAGATAAGTACACATACACGCCTGTGTACCTTACCTCGTCAAGATAAGTACACATACACACTTGTGTACCTTACCTCGTCAAGATAAGTACACATACACACTTGTGTACCTCACCCCGTCAAGATAAGCACACATACACACTTGTGTACCTTACCTCGTCAAGATCTCGTCAAGACAAACACACATACACGCCTGTGTACCTTACCTCGTCAAGATCTCGTCAAGACAAGCACACATACACGCCTGTGTACCTTACCTCGTCAAGATCTCGTCAAGACAAGCACACATACACGCCTGTGTACCTTACCTCGTCAAGATCTCGTCAAGACAAGCACACATACACGCCTGTGTACCTCACCTCGTCAAGACACGTCTGCTCCTCACGCTCGTTCTCCCTGGTGAACTCATCCAGTGGATATTTGAGGCGGGGAAACGTTGCCACTGGCCAGTCGGGCACGGGGAAGTCCAGTTTGTGGAACCACTTGGCGTGACTCATCGCTAGGGCACCTGTTGGCGCAAGGGATACGCATCAGTGACCTCGGAATGTTTGGTTGGTCAAGGTCAACCAAACGATGACGTGACACCGCCTACCTGTCACTGACATGACCTCGTCTACCTGTCACTGATAGGACATCGCATACTTGTCACTGACAGGACATCGCCTACCTGTCACTGACATGACCTCGTCTACCTGTCACTGATATGACATCGTCTACCTGTCACTAACATGACATCGTCTACATGTCACTGCCATGACATTGCCTACCTGTCACTGACATGACCTCGCATACCTGTCACTAACATGACCTCGCATACCTGTCACTGCCATGACATCGTCTACCTGTTACTGACATGACATCGCCTACCTGTCAACGACATGACATCGCCTACCTGTCACTGACATAACCTCCCATACCTGTCACTGACATGACATCGTCTACCTGTCACTGACACGACATCCTCTACCTGTCACTGACATCAAGTATAACGACTCTCAACAAAGAGTTTAGAAGGTGAAAGCTTAACGCTTCGACAGGGGCTCTCAAACTGGGACCCGCGTGTTCCAACTCACCCATACAGCGGCCGTGAAGACCATTTTTGAAAGACAGGAAAGACAGTTTTGGACTCCCTGGCAGCTGGTTCATCAAACTTGAAGTTTTCTCTTCTTCTGTTGGCGGCCTGTGACCTCTGACCCTGCGCTGAAAATAATTTAGAACGTTGGCAAGTTGATCAGGCCGGCTATTTTCGGTGACAGCCATTTTATACATTTGAACCACAGTGAAATCTGTACCAACGTTTATCTAGAAACAAAGGAAATTCCTTTCATAAATCGGACGTTTAGCGAACTTATTTGGACAAAAACCAACTCCCCTTTATCATGGTTAAAAAATGCAACCCCCACCCCCCTTTGCCGTTATATTGAAAGATAAATTAAAGAACCCTTAAAACAAAGTTTTAGCTAGAAATCCTTTATAAAATTTAATACCGAGCAATTGGGGGGGGGGGGGTAAAATTTAACAAAACATGCACACAATTATAAGTAACGCACTTTATTACACACCAAACGCATTAGCGTTTTTTTTTTCTTTAAAGAAACTCTTTTAGCGCAGTCATCGGGAATTTTATTTCCTGAAAATCAGTGTCAACATATTTCCTTCATCTTCCCCCTTGAAAACCAGGAAAAAATGTGTCAAGTTTCAGATCGGTACGTTGACGGGAAGTGGGTCGGTCAAACAGCCGTCCGGAGAGTGTGTCCTAAACACACAAAGGCGAAGCTTAACAATGGATTAAAAAAAAAAACCTAGCTAATTTTTATTCCTTTATAATTTTCGTGTCACTCTAATTCTAATAAATCCAAAAAAGAAAGGTATTGATTTTGAATTAACACATTGGTTCTCAACCTTCTTAATGCCGCGACCCCTAAATACAGTTCCTCGTGTTGTGGCGATCCCCAACCGCAAAATTATTTTCGTTGCTACTTCATAACTGTAGAGAACATGAGTTTTCCGATGGTCTTAGGCGATCCCTGGTAAAGATGGTTCGACCCCCCCCCCCCCCCCAAAAACAGTTCGCGACCCACAGGCTCAGAACCGCTGAATTAAAAGTTCTTTCTTTTTCAAACTAAAGCTTTCACATGCTCATGTCTCAAAGGTTGCGCGTCTTACAATTGAAATTTTAAAAAAAAAATTATTATAAACTACCATCACTGCCTTGCTGATCAGTTGAGTACCACCGCTAGAGTAATACAATTCTTACATTCAGCTGTCCTGCTCTGGAAGAGTCAATTCATTGCAGGCCTATATATATGGAACAGCAATGGAACCCGACAGTGTCTTTTAGCGGGAGAAAAAATTTCCAATTTTTAGATCTAAAGATTCTGTCATGAAACCTTTGAAATTGATCCAAGATTCTGTCATGAAACCTTTGAAATTGATCCAAGATTCTGTCATGAAATCTTTGAAATTGATCCAAGATTCTGTCATGAAACCTTTGAAATTGATCCAAGATTCTGTCATGAAACCTTTGAAATTGATCCAAGATTCTGTCATGAAACCTTTGAAATTGATCCAAGATTCTGTCATGAAACCTTTGAAATTGATCCAAGATTCTGTCATGAAACCTTTGCAATTGATCCAAGATTCTGTCATGAAACCTTTGAAATTGATACAAGATTCTGTCATGAAACCTTTGAAATTGATCCAAGATTCTGTCATGAAGCCTTTGAAATTAGCAACAACGAAAAAACAGGTTGTCAAAAAAATGGGGTTGTTTCAGTGGCTTAGCGCGGGTCGCTAGCGCAAGGGGGTGGGCAATATTCCCTTTGGCGCCCCCAACTCTAGCTTAATTATGTTTATATTTTGATTTGGGTATATAGTATACGGTGAATGCGTAGAGTTACTGGACCGTTAAAATATTAGCGAATGCCTGTGTTCACATATAGAACTGACATACATCAAACATTCATGTCACCCGGATGTCACCAGTGGTACTGACCTGGTACGCCATGAAAATCGCCTTCTGGCCATTCTCATTGGAGCAGGTCCCGCAGCCAGCCGTCTGGACGTGACGCAGTCCAGGTGGCGCCACCTAAATGGGGATAAATATATCACAAATATGCGCTTTTCGAAGTTCAGCCAATTAGTTTATAAGCGCTACCAAAATTTGCGCGTATTGCAATAGTAATTTTGACCTTTAAAACCGCCCCCCTCACCGGATGTTTTTTTGAGTTTGCCAACATTCACCGCTACTCTAGAGTAAATCCCGAGCGTGTTGTACTCACCGACAGCAGAGTTTTCTCTAGTCTGTCTACAAAGTCTCCAGACGGGTAACTGCCCAGAGCCGGCCTGTTGATGAAGCTTGTCTGTGGAGGCGAAAGGACAACAAGATCGGTGAGCGCTTTCCGTACCAGGGCCAACGGGTGTGACTCTTTAAACGTTTAATTGTGTGTGAAACGCATGACACGCCAGAGTTAAATTCTTTCTCCTCTGGTCTTTGGGGCGAGTTACTCTCATCAATAGGATTAAGAAATGTAAGATGACGCCCCACTCGTAACTTTTTGGCGCCTCCAAGGAGATCCTAGTGCGGGTACTGGAGTCGCTTCGTTGGAGGGAAATACTAACTCTTCTATGTTGAGGTTTTGTGATTAAATTTTGTACGTGAATTGTTATATAACTATATTTTTAATGATAGTGAATATGGTTTATCACAACTGAATGTCATGTGGAGAAGGATTTTAATGAATGTCATACATTCCCTTGTATTCATCATCTGTGTGTGGGGGGGGGGGGGAATTTGCTGGGTGGTGTGATATCTACTGACTGGGAAATTGCTGATTCTCAATAAAAAGATACTTGCCCAGGACTCAAAATTCTGCAACTTGCAGCAAAAATCACACATTCATCTCTTGTAGGTGGTCGGGTGCCCACCTCCTTTTTTTCACGCACACACACACACTCATAAAATACAATAAAACAAAATAACAACAAAAAATAGTTGCAGCTGAATTCTAAAAAGACGTAACCCACAAGTCTGACCCCAGGGGGGGCCATGTCGGCCCATGACATTGCCTTAAACGAAAAGTAAGTACATGACATGTTGCAACTTTGAAAGGGGGACGTGACTCACCAAGTTTTGGGGATCTGACATTGCAGCAATTAACCTGGGATGGTTGTAGCCTGAAAAATGAAGAAATGGAATGAGACAATCACATACATTATGTGCCATAAATGAAATAGATGATTATGGAAAATGTATAAATTTTAAAAAGTTTATGACTTACGTAATTTATTTATTAACCGCCACACCCCCAAATCCCAGGGAGGGGGTGGGGGAATAAATAACCAAGAATGATGCGATATTTCAAGTTTCGAAAGGGTGCCAATAAAATAACTCCAGATCTACCCCCCCACCCCCCCCCCACCCCACCCCCAGTGATATTTTTTACACATTATAGTTAAAGCCCGCCAAACAATTTGCGGCCGCGATGCGTGAACTTCCCATCTACGTCCTTTACTGGACAAAACATGCATTAAAGAAACGCACTTTATAACATTCCCAATTAGTGATCACCTGGTACGCCCCCGCCCTTTGATATATCTCTTTCTTTCTCTCTCTCTCTCTCTCTCTCTCTCTCTCTCTCTCTCTCTCACACACACTCTTTTATACAGCAGATTTATAATACCATATCTAAATGGAGACTATTTCCGTGAAACGAAAAAAAAAAATATTTAGCACCAAACGCACTTGCGGTATTTTTATTTCTCATTTAGCGCATTTGTCGGGAATCATATTTAGTGAAATCAGCGCCATCTGGTAGCGTTACGGACATTGTTACATAGAGAATTATGTATTTGGATTAATCTGCCCTGCATTCTTTGTATTGGGAAATCATTGATCCGTCCATGGTCAACATTACCTACGGGTAGTGAGTCTGTCAACATTACCTGGGGGTAGTGAGTCTGTCAACATTATCCAGGGGTAGTGAATCTGTCAACATTACCTAGAAGTAGTGAGTCTGTCAACATTATCCAGGGGTAGTGAGTCTGTCAACATTACCTAGGGGTAGTGAGTCTGTCTACATTACCCATGGCCTAGGGTTAGTGAGTCTGTCCACATTACCTAGGTGTAGTGAGTCTGTCAACATTACCTAGGGAGTGAGTCTGTCCACATTACCTATAGGTTTAGTGAGTCTGTCCACATTACCTAGGGGTATTGAAGCTATCTGTGTGAACATATCCAGTAGGATGTTCCCATCCACGTCCACAATATAGTTACCACGAGATTGTTCATAGTCCACAAAGAAGTGGATGGCATCGGTGTTCTGTGTGGGGGAGAAACGGTCACGTGACAATGACTTCAGTGGAAAAAATACAGATACAATTGGAATTAAACTAATTTAAGTGATTCGTGGCATTTTCTTTGCCACAACGTCTACCATTTCTGTTTTAGATATTGTTAACGTGTGACTACATGGCTGTCGTGAACAGAGGCGTAACAACGGCTTGGCATTTGGGCAGTTGCCAAGGGCGCCGGCCTGTGCCAGTTCAAAAGGGCGCAGCTAAACCTCTAATTTCCAATTTTTTATTTGAATATCAAGGGCGCCAAAAATAAATTAGCCAAGGGCGTCAAAGACCCAGTTACGCCTCTGGTCGTGAACACATCTTGGGGGGGGGGGGTTACAAACTGGTCTACGGCGTGGAGGATCGATAATGCAATGGACTACGATGAGTCACTTCCTTGTTTTGTAATGTGATTTGTGTAAGCCTTCGGTAGGCTGTCTGCTACACATAACAACACATAACAACGGATAACATCTGATCAGCCATTATCATTAATTTTTAAGCAAGATGTTTGTCTCCATCAGCGCTTCCCCCAGTGTTAATTAAAAATTTTACTTTTCAAAATATTCTTGAATACACGCGTCTCTTTAAATGACATTCATAAATGTGACAATAATTATAATTCAGTTAGGATTAAAGGAAGAAAGTTGTTTGAAGAAACATTTTTGAGCGCATAGTGTGTTGCAGAAAGCCTCCCGGAAGTCTTACTCGAACTTACTCTTATCACATGACAAAACAATCGACTCATCGTAGTCCATTGAAAACTAATACGCGTTATAAAATGCCGGCTAAAAAAGTAGGGGTGTGTGGGGGGAGGGGCTGATTCAACACAGTCATATGGATGGGTGTCACTATGAGTAATACTTCTAATTATATTTTTTCTTCTTATTGATGTTGGTCGTTTTCGTTTTTAGGAGAACAGAGGCAACATTCTAAAAGTTTTATTTATTTTTAATTTTTAAAGAAAACCTCATAAACTTATAACTTAAAGTGAAGAATTTTCAGCCAATCGCAAGCCAAATATATTTAAATCTCACAATTCAAAAATGTCCAGCCAATCACGATCCAGATCGACTTAAATCTCACGTGCGCAATCTTTCCAGCCAATCACAAACCTGATATTTGCCGAGACGCTTTGAGAGCTCTTTCGTCTTTGGCCCCGGCACTTGGGTGACGATCTTCGGCTCACTGAACTCCACCGAGGAGGCGCTCTTTTGACTGGTGTGTCGGTGTCTCCAGGGCGTCACGATCACAGGATGACATCCCGCTAAAACTGTGCAGTATAACTAGAAATTTAACTCACCCAAACCTAAAATAGTTTCGAAAAGACACTCCAAATTTTAAGCAATTAATTAAAAAATGAAGTAATTTTTTTTATAAATTTATATTTATGAAAATGTATTCCACACTCTACAATCGGGTATGGTGCCCCTCTCTTCTACAACTATGTTGCCCCTCTCTTCTAAAGCTATGCTGTCCCACTCTTCTACCAGCTATGTTGCCTCAGTCCTCTACTAGCTATGTTGCCCAGTCCTCTACTAGCTATGTTGCCCCAGTCCTCTACTAGCTATGTTGCCCCAGTCCTCTACTAGCTATGTTGCCCCAGTCATCTACCAGCTTTTTCGCCCCCCCCCCCCCACACACTCATAAAATCCTTTACCAGCTTTGTTGCCCCGCGCATTTTTAGAAAATCAAATATATTTAAAAGTTTAATGATTTAGCAACTTTTTGAAAATAATACCGGCCAGACGCGTATGTCAATGAAGATACGGGTACATTCAAAATGACTTATTTCAACAGGAAGTCTCACAGACATGCAGCATTGTACCATCTTATCTAACAAGCTCGCATATATGATATAGATTATGATATGAATAACATATTATATTGTAGTTTTTTTGGTTTTGGTTTTTGGTGTGAAACGACATACTTTTCTGTAATCATAGTCATTCTCCTGTTGAAAAGACCAATACCGTCTGGTGAAATGACCTAGGCACTGGTGAAAAGATCTACCAAACTGGTGAAAAGATCTACTCAACTGGTGAAAAGACCTACTCAACTGGTGAAAAGACCTACTCAACTGGTGAAAAAAACCTACTCAACTGGTGAAATGACCTACCCTCTGTTGAAATTACAATGCTTCTGGTGAAATGACATACCATCTGTTAAAAAATGTATAGCTTCTGGTAAAAAAGACATACATTCTGGTGTGATCATCACATACCTTCGGGTACGATCTTCGGCACATATCTCCAGGTGAATCTATTCATGTGCGCCATCACTTGGGATAAGCCTAGAAATAATGAGACGGACCGGACCTTCCCCGAGAAAATGTCCCCCGGCCTTCTTATTGCCACTCAAGTGTCCTCTGAATTACCCACATCACTGACGTCCGCAGCAGATTGATGCAAGAGCTGCGCGCACAGCGTGTGTCAGTGCCGACTCTTAAAGTAACGACCAACCTGCTGTTTTAATTAAAGCGGTTCAGCGTCTGTCTCCGCGCGTACATCACGTTCATTTTTGGACTCAACCTACTTCTGGGACTAATTAGGGGCGTCTTGGCGGGGAGGTGGGCGCGAATGGAGAAGCAATCCGTCCTCTTGTTTTAACAACCATAGAGTAAGATACGGCTGGCCGATATACTAAGTCTTTGTAGGTCACCTCATCAAACAGGTTATAAATAACCAGTGACCTTCGGGTTAATTACAAAGAGTCAGGCAGGATTTTTTGTGTGTGTGTGAGTGGGGGGGGGGGGGGGATATATTTACCTCTGCCATTAGTTGAAAATTAGTTCTATAATTAATTGTAAAGGTTCACGTATGCAGTTCCAAAAATAACGGCGACCATGAACTTGTTTTCACGTCTGCTTCGCGGCTTCCTGTCATAATATTTCACCAGGATGTCATATCGGCGTCCATTTTTTCTATAACATTCAGTGTTTGTGTGTCTCTCTCCCCCCCCCCCCCCCCCCCCCCCATTTCCTCTAAATTAAAATATATTGCTGCACTACCAGTGGGTACAAATTGTGTAATGTGAACACCTTGGAGAATAATCATTACCGATGTCCTCGCACGACCGGAACGACCGATGCAGAGGAACCGGAACAAGGCGCAGTGGAGGCGTCCAAACGATAGTGTGCACTTTTAGACAGGTTGAATCATAACACTGACAGAAACTGATCGTACAATCTGGACTCCTAAAAATCTGTTAACAAAACGTAAAATTCTACTTAAAATATTTACATTTTACATTTAATATATTCATGCACTCGGTTATAGTCATAAGAAGAAAATCAAAGTTTGATGTTTTTTTAATTGGTCAACTTTCCGTATTAACTGTATTCATTAGAATGAAAAGTGGAACATTATTTTCTAGGCAGAATGAATTTTATGAACTGTATGAACTGAGCATCCATACCAGAAGTTTTATCTTTCAACTTTTTAAATGTTTTTATTTCCTCGGGTCTTTCGAATAAACAAAATTCACTATCGCACTTACCATAACACACACACACACACACACACACACACAAACACACACACACACACACACACACACACATACACACATATTTACCCAAGCTTTAAAACGAGAATCCAATGAATTTAAATGGACTTAGGCCCTCCCAGCCCACCCCCCCCTTTTTGTTTTCACCTCACCCACGTTTCCGACAAAGCGTGTGTGCCAAACTGCAGAATTCCAGTCAAACCAGAGATGTAGCCATTCTGTGTAGTCACAAAAAAAAAAAAAACCATACAAACACATATACGCTAAATAACTATCAACACATCACGCACATAATGACGTAAATTTAAAATGTGCTAAAAGCACTTTTGCAATCCGACACCCCCCCTCCTTCCCGCCCCCCCCCCAGGTCCATTCCCACCACCCCGACCACAAGCTCAATTCTCCTTTGCTCATCTGGCGCTACCAGCCTTGCGAGTTTTGTTTTAATATTGTTGTCACATTCCATAATTGGATCGTTCAAAAAGAACCATAATATGGGAAATGAGAGGGGGGGGGGGCGCTGCTGTTCAAACGTGTGAAGTTAATAGTTTGCCTTTGTTTTTCTTTCGTCTGCTGAAGAATGCGTTTGGCCGAAACGTCATTTTAATTGTTCTGTCTGTCTCTCTCTATCTTTTTTTTTTCCTTCCAGGCTTAAATATATCTTGTTCCACTTGTTATTGAAATCATTCATTTTTTTTAACGTCATGATGGTGAATATATTTGAATACTTTGTCCGCCAGCTGTCTGCGCATTCCTGAAATTGAAAGTCTGATTGGTGTGTGAAATCGTAAATAGCTTTTAAATCTTGTCTTTATGAGAGGCGTACCTAGGGTGTGGCAAGACATGCAACGTGCCACGGGGTGCCACTTGAATAAATGCGTATCCGGAAATTTGATCGAAAGAAATTTGGTCGACGGAAAATTGATCGACGGAAATTTGATCGAACGGAAATTTGGTCGAATCGTTTTTTTTAATTTATACGTTAAAATTTTGCGTCAAATTTCTTTTTGAACGCATTATTTTGTTTTACTATATAGTATAGTGCGTTCAAAAAGAAATTTGACGAAAATTTTATCGTCTGGACTGAAAAAAAGATTCGACCAAATTTCCGTTCGATCAAATTTCAGTCGATCAATTTTCCGTCGACCAAATTTCTTTCGATCGAATTTCCGGTAACCGAATAAATGTATGGGGGCGGCGTAAAATGGAGGAGACGGAAAATAATTTTAAATTTTTAATAAAATTATTATTAGACTATTTTAAGAATATGAAAATATTTATTTCATTATTATTGTTTTGTTGTTGGTGGTGTTTTTTTTATTTTTTTGTTTTTTTTGGTTTTTTTGGGGCATCCGTCCGTCACAGTGTGACGAAGGCGTGGTCTTCACTTCGCAGGACGAGATCACCAGGCCCTGGACAGCGAATCGCCTCATCTCCACGCCGCTGGATAACCCAAGGGGGGGGACACACCGTGTGCGGACGATTACAGCCCGGCACCAGATGCGTCACCGGACAAACAACAAGAAGAACAAGGAGAAGCGCTCAGCATCGCGGGATAAATCATTTTCTCATGTTGAAAAAAAGTTGATAAGCGTTCTTTTGTGTTTGATACAAATTTATGCAATGGTTTGCAAGAAAGAAAAAAAGAAACACACAAAAAAGAAAGAAAAAAAGGAAAGAAAAAAGAAAGAAAAAAAAAGAAAAGAAAAAAAAAGTTAACTTGTGTCGTCCAGGTCGAGTGATGCTCATATGGAAGTGAGGCCAGGTCCTACTTTATGATTCACTCCGGTTGCTACAAATTACAAACACATGCTACCACCCACTGTTTGTAAGTCTATCTCATAATTCTATCCTAGTCTTACGTGTAATGAGCCTTCGACGTTTACGGTCGTATGATGCGCAGGCCTAAGCCTGATGACGTTGTAGTCCTTCCAATCAATAACTGCACTAAGCTGTCGGAATGCCCATAAGGTCACACATTAAAGCCTAACATATTCATGTGACATAGTACACGAGGACACATACTCCGGGTGTTCTTGTACCGTGACACACAAGGCCACCTGCCCTGAGTGTTCTTGTACCGTGACACACAAGGCCACCTGCCCTGAGTGTTCTTGTACCGTGACACACAAGGCCACCTGCCCTGAGTGTTCTTGTACCGTGACACACAAGGCCACCTGCCCTGAGTGTTCTTGTACCGTGACACACAAGGCCACCTGTCCTGAATGTTCTTGTACCGTAACACACAATGCCACCTGTCCTGAATGTTCTTGTACCGTAACACACAAGGCCACCTACCCAGAGTGTTCTTGTACCGTGACACACAGGGCCACCCGCCATGAATGTTCTTGTACCGTAACACACAAGGCCACCTGCCCTGAATGTTCTTGTACCGTGACACACAAAGCCATATATTCTAGAAGCTATCACCTCCATGTAGTTAAATTAATTTTTGCTGCTTCCCGTCACTTGATTATTCCAATTTCAGCGCCATAATAGGATAAGTTTAATCTCTCTGGAACTTAACTGAGATGCACCATCACGTAATGCACCATCAATAAATGCACTAACACGAAATGCACCATCACTAAATGCACCATCACTAAATGCGCCATCACTAAATACACCAACACGAAATGCCCAATCACTAAATGCACCATCACTAAATACACCATCACTAAATGCACCATCACTAAATGTTCGTGCCAGGTTGGGAAAACGAACATAAGAGTGGACCATAACAAATATCATATAATTATATATTTATTCATTTCAAAGTTTTTAATTCACTTGTTTTAAATTTTCGTGTGAATTTCTAGGGGAAATTAGGTTCAGGGGGGAAAAATGATTTTAATAACCCATCCCAGGCATTAGCATAGCTAATGTTAGTGCCGCCCAGGGCGGAACAAGAATCTTGACGCCCCTTTTATACTAAGTAAGACGTTTGCGGAAAATGCCTCCCTCCCATTTAAAGAACAAAAAGTGAGGCCCCCTCCGGACCCCGCTTCCTTTCCTACGCCCCTGACCGCATGGCCGGTTTCAAATCACCCATAATAGCTAATATGTGATGGTGTACATATTTTGTGTCTCACTCATTAATAGCTTATATGTGGTGTACATGTTTGGTGTCTCACTCACACTGTAGTAAAATGGGGTTGGGTAGCTGGTTGGTAAGGACGCTGTTTTTTAATCAAGAAATGAAAGGTACGCAACCAAAAATGTTAAAGCGAGGAACATTTAGGATTGTTGAGTGATGTCCCTTGAACAACTTCTGCAAAACGCTGCACCTATTGGTACACGGGACCAGAAATGAGTGGTTGGGATTAAAAAACTATTTAAAATATTATTGCTTGATTTGTAAAACCAAATGAGGTATCAAATGAAAGATAATTGAATGTACTATACGTTTTTAAACTTAATTTCTTCATTTTAACTTAAATAAACTACTACAAATGACACCCGAATAGCATTCTCAAACGGGTAACATTAGACTCAATGCTATTCGGATGTCATTTGTGGTAGTTTATTTTAGTAAAACTGAAGAATTAAGATTACAAACGTATAGTACATTCAATTATCCTTCATTTGATACCTCATTTTGTCCTACAAACCCAACAAAATTATTTTAAATCGTTTTTTTTAATCCCAACCTCTCAATTCTGGTACCCGGATACCAATAGCCACTTCGTCTGCAAAAAATTGTTTTGATGGTTGGGACCGAGCGGTTCGAATTCCGAGGGGGTGGTTGCTTTGAACGCCAAGTCAAGCTTTCTTCGGAAAAAAGAAAATTGGGACAACTGCTGAGAAGTACCTGTGATAGTGGTCGTGAATTGTGTCTGTGTGTGCGCGTGTGTGTCTTGGGGTGGCTGGGTGGGAGAGGTCCATGATAATACTACCACTTGACACATTAGCTTTATTTTTTTGTAAAAAATTTACAATTTATTACGATTTTGCTGAGTATCTCTTCTTAGATAAGGGGGGAGGGGTGTGGGGGGGGGGGGCTTTTCCTACGACAGACAGCAACTCTTTCTTGACCACATCCCCAAAGAATGTCCGGGGTTTTGTTTTTTTTCGCTTGAAAACAATAAATTGAAAATGGTGCTCTTGTGTTTTTTGTTTTTTGTTTAAGTGTCTTGTCTCCATCAGAATGTTTAAGCCGGATGCTGGAGATAAAATATGTGCATTGTAACGCACAAAAACAATGACCACAAAAAAAAATAAAAAATTCCGAATCAAAACTTTCAAATCGTTTTCTGAGTTACGGCTTATAAATAAATAAATTAATTAATTTATTTGTTAATTTCTTTTCAATTTTTATTTTATGTTTATTTACCACGCCCCCCCTCCCCCATGCGTATTTATCCCACAGGGTTGTCTTAGACATTCAGCTACAAACCATAATATTATATTATACAGTTATGTATTGAAGTTATGTGATCGATATATCAGTTATTTTAAGTTTTAAAACGGTTAACAATCACAATCAAATAATCCAATCAAAGATTAGCTGTAGCAGTTGTGCAAGGAGCCAGCTAGAGTCGCGCCAGTTTTAAAGGGGCTGGCTCACTGGGGGGGGGGGGTAGATAATGGGGGAATAAGGTTTATATATACCAAGCGACATACGTTAGGGGTGGATAGATGATGGGGAATAAGGTTTACAGATGGGAACCAAGGGACAGGTGGTGATGGGATTGTAAGATGGTGTGGACTCGGGTTTAGATAGAAAAAACTAGTGGGCTGGTGGTTATGGGATAGATGATGTGGAATCGGGTTTGCATATTCTGGGTATCCATGCGTGGAGACGAAATGATATGGCTTGGTATGGACGGAAGGGTGTGGTGCAGCAGGCCAGAGCCTTGCATGGACTGATGTGCCGTTGATGGTGATGATGATGTGACATATATAACATTATTACACCAATAAACTACATTTATATATCACTTAAATAAATTAAAGTTTCCATACACTTGAATATTACTACACTACCGATAGGCCACGGTAAGATCACACTTAACGCAAATAAGTTAAATGGAACTTTTACTTATATATTACAGCTAATTCTATTTATATATTATAGCTAAAAATTATTTTCCCATATCAATTGAACTGCTACACGTTAGAATTTATCTACCACTACGGGTATTGGTTTTATTATCCTCCCCAGTAACACTGGTGACCACTGGCGAGTCAAAAACATGGAGTCGGGAATCGGGACGGCTTTATTAAAGTTGTGTGATCATCAACACACCACTTCCTGGCTAACCTCGTGTGTCTAATTTACCCTACCATTCGGCTGACGAATGATTTCGGTGGCAGATAAAACTTGGAATCAAAGTTCAGACACTAATAAGTAGGCCAACTTTGGCGCCCAAGTTTAATTATATTCAGCCAAAAACTAACTTAAAAGATGTGCACCTAACCATGGCGGCACGTTCATTCAACCATGAAGTTTCTATTTGAAGGGTAAATTTACCATAGAGGAGATATGTCAAATTCAGAGCTGATTTCTGTTACAGAGTTAAATGATACAAGCAGGGTCGCGTCAAGGAAAAGTTGCGCCCGCAGCAAAGACTGAAATGAGATTTTTTTGGCGCCCCTTCATTTAGGCGCACGGGGCCTACGCCCTCTTACAGTTTAGAAAGGTCTTAGGTACAATCAAGAATCACGAAAAGAGATACACTTGGTTTTTGAGGTTGAATTCAATTGACATATCTTCTAAAAACAGTCGCTGGACTTAAGTTGAATGAACGATAAATTCATCATTTCTTGTTCGTTAATAAATGGGCCGGCTCCCAGGGGCCTGGCAAGGGTCAATCATGGGGCACCACTTAAAAAGAAAAAGGGGGAGAGGGCGCGAATTCGGGGAAGTGAAAACACAGTTTTTATACTTAATAAAATATAAAAGTAGAAGAAAAGGACAAAAGCATGCTTTATATCATCAACAAATCTTTTATTATAACTTCTCAACAGCGAAGATAAGTCTGTTCAAATAGCAATATGTCTTGTACGCGCATACCATTCGTCAGTGTCGGTGTTCTATCTCTTGTACGCGTATACCAGTGGTCAGAGTCGGTGCTCTAAGAATAGGTTCCTCAAGCTTGATAAGGTTACAGTTTCAGTTCTTGCCGTGGGCGCCCCAATACGTCCCCGGATATCAGCATTGCTCTAGAACATGCGGGATGGCACCTTATAAAAGGGGACGATATCATTATTTTGACACATGCTGACAACTTGACATAACCCGACACAATATGACACAAGCTGGACAGCTTGACACAGCCTGACGCAATATGACCCAAGTTTAGAGCCAACCATCTCCACGAACTCCCCCCCCCCAAATCCCCACCTAAATCACCACCCTATTTCCCACCCAGCTCCCAACGTGTATGTCCACCCCTGGCCAACCTACCAGACTTAGGTTTGTACGGAAACAAAACCTTCCG
Organism: Omphiscola glabra; assembly: GCA_964017045.1. NCBI lineage: Eukaryota > Metazoa > Mollusca > Gastropoda > Lymnaeidae > Omphiscola > Omphiscola glabra. Next base: position 43,624,131 of record OZ024795.1, on the reverse strand, counting down.
ACGTGCATGTATTGTTCCAGATAATTACTGTTCTAATTAATCACCGTTTGCTCCACTTATCACTTCTCATTAATTTACCACAGTGGTTCTCATGCGCTTAGGCGTGGTTCAAATTCAATCCAAGAAAATCGGCGTATGGTTCCAAAATGGTTAATTATATCAACTTTAAATAACGCAAGAACTCTAACATTTATTCAAATTTTTCGCTTGCAGAAAAATAACCTGGGTTTTTTATGTTTTGCTCCGTGTATAAAATTAACGTTTATAAGTGTGGGTTGGGGGGCGCCACGGGGGGGGGGGGCGCTAATTGAAAAATAAGCGTGTGAGAAACGTTTCGTTGTTCCAACTTGACTAATTTTATTCAACCTCAGGGGCCAATCATTGTGCTGCGATAGAAACGACGTAAGTTTTCGGTAAAAATGAGAGTGACTCAGGTCAGAGGTTGATGAATTAACAGAAGCAAGGAAGACGTTGCTGGTTCTTGCGTTTAAAAAAGAAATATATATATATACGTGCCTCCCTTCGCTTGACAAGTTTTGTGTCTTCCCCCTGGCTGACAGATGTCATTTTTCGAGGGAGGTGTGTTTGTGAGTGTGTGTGACAGTTGTCACCTGGCAGGTAGGCGGGTTTGTCACGACACAGTGGAAGTCCTAACAGAAATCGTGCTTGCCTGGTTTCACAAGTCCCTCATGTCATTTTGTAAGGCTTCACGGTGGAATTTACAGTAAGTAACCTTTCAATGTTATCTTGCTTTTGGATAGTCATCACAGTGGCGTATCTAAAGGGGGCGGGAAGGGGCCGAGGGCCCCGTCGCGACTTTTGTGTTTTTATAAAGTTCAGTATATAAATGATGTGTGTTAAGGGTACGAACATTTGCGATTTTTGCCTCGGGTGGCGTTTAGTGAAGGCGCGCCAACGTCTAGAGACATTGTGTTGTTGTTTTTTAAACCGTTAGCCGTTGTTCGAACGCACAACTTAAGCGTCACCAGCTTTATTGGGTGAAAAGACTCAAGGAGTCTGGAACCTCGTCTCAAGACAGGAGGAATCTCATCTCAAGGAATTCTTCTCAAAGTATGACTTGGTGCTAGGGTTAGAGTTAGGGTTATGGTAGGGGTTCGGGCCAGGGTTAGGGTTAGGGCTATGGTTAGGGTTAGAGTTAGGGTTAATGCTAGGGACAGGAATAGGGCTAGGGTTTTTGTTAGGTTAGGGCTAGGTTAGTGTTAGGATCAGTGTTGAGGGTTAGGGTTACGGTTAGGGTTTGGGTTAGGGGTTAGGGTTAGCGTTAGGCTCTTGCTAGGTTTAGGGGTTAAGGCTAGGGTTGGGGTTGGTGTTAGGGTTAGGACTAGGGTTGTGGTTAGTGTTAGGGCTAGGTTAGGGTTAGGGTTATGGGGTTAGGGTTTGGGTTACTGTTTGGATTAGGATTAGGGTAAGGTTAAGGGTCGGGGCTAGAGTTAGGGTTGGGATTTTTATCCTTTAACTCTCAAATGTTTTTTTTAATTTATTTTGTATTTTGTATTTTTAAATGTCGTGTGACAAGTGGACATCAATTAGAATGTCTACAGTATTATTTCGATGACATCTCACAACAACCATCTTTACAAGAGGTCGTCACGGTGGTGTCGCTAGCTTTTATGCTGAACTAAAAAAATTAGTTTGGCGCCAGTTTGCTCCTCCAGTTAATTAAGAAAGATTCACAGACGATCAACAGATTGCTAGAAAACTGGGTGGCGGTTTCAATAAACAGTTTGGTAACCACTGGTCTGAAGAGAAAAGAATGTACCCTATAAATGTTAAAACAAAACAAATGTCCAATGATCTCACGGTGACATTATAACAACATTAATTTATGTTTCTCACGGTGACATTATAACAACATTAATTTATGGTTCTCACGTGACATTAGAACAACATTAATTTATGGATTTCACGTGACATTAGAACAACATTAATTTATGGTTCTCACTTGACGTTATAACAACATTAATTTATGGATTTCACTTGACATTATAACAACACTAATTTATGCTTCTCAGTCCGTCACTTTAAGGTCTTTACATAATCGGTTCTACACGCGGGGCCAGTGCAGGCAAAAGATTTTCCCGGGGCGAGGCCTGAATTTAGGCGGACTGCCTAAACCAAAAAAAGTAAATATTTATACACAGACATATTTGGCATGAAAATTTTTGGCGCTTTTTGAAGATGGCGTCCGGGCTAGTGTCCTCTTTGACACACACCCCCCCTCTCTCTCTCCGTCTCTCTCTCTCTTTTCGCACGACACTTAGGCCTACAACACGAATACTGTCCGTCTACTTATCATGTAATTTTACCAGATCCGATCAGGACTTGGTGAACGTCTTATAGCACAAGTTTGGGACATCTTGTTAAGAAAAAAGATCGCAAAAATTAGGTCTATCCCTCTGTTCCCCAAAGAGGGGCCCACGCCCCAAGGGGAGGGGGGGCCATTTGACTGTTTAGGGGGGGGGGGGAGGAGGAGAATTCATATAATAAGCTGTCTAGATTTTGAAAACCAAACATCTACTATGATTTGACTTGTATTTTAAAATGAGAATCGTTAAAGTGTTGTAAAAATCATTTTTAAGTTCCTTTAGTGAACAACCCTATTTCTGGATATTAAAAAATATGTATAAGATAAATAGTGGGGGGGGGGGGCATAAGAATTTTAGAAAGGCTTTGGTGGGTCATGGCACACAAAAGGTTGGGAAACATTGGTATATGCAGACATTTTCTTTTAAAAATAAGAAGCAAACTGTAATGTCTTTTAAATACTTTTTTTTTTTTTAAATTAATTTAACAATTGAAATATTTAACGTGAAATAAGCTACGCTAATTTTATAAAGGAATTCATTTTGTCATGAGATTTGTATCGCTCATCTGATTTCTGAACTACTAAATCAGTGGTTCTCTCAACCTTTCTAATGCCGCGACCCTTTAATATATTTTCTCATGTTGTGGCGACCCCCAAACACAAGACTATTTTCGTTGCTACTTCATAACTGTAGGGTATGTGTGTTTTCCGATGGTCTTAGGCGACCCCTGTGAAAGGGTCGTTCGACCCCCAGGTTGAGAACCGCTGTGCTAGATTGTGAAGAAGTGGGTTGTTAGCTTATACATAAAATGGTCCTTAATCTTGCCAATGATTCCGTCAAATCTTCCACTCTTCACCTGTCGACTAACCTTCGTCATTTCTGTTTGTCCGGCCGTAGTGGACCAGCCATTTGTCCAGTCTTAAGAGAACAACTTAAATTTGGCGCCATCGACGGGTGGTTGGGGGGGGGGGGCGGTCGGTTGCAGCTGTCATACGTCCACATTATGAGGTCACGGTTATGTCGTCGACAGGGTGGGGGGAAAGGTGGTGGGAGGGGGGATCAAATCTCTGACGATGTGATGGTCAGGGCTGGTCAAGTGTATGCTCAACTTATCTAGCGATCCTCCTCTTGGTGGCTAAACAAAAAATGATCACGTGACGATCACGAAATGCTTCACGGCGCGCACGTGGAAAATTTCCTTTTGCAGTTTGACTGGTGTAGAAGACTGAATATACAATGACCCTATAACCGTATAGGCTACTATCTTGCCTGCTGTATAATGTGTATCACGAGTGTGAACCGTTGTAAAAGGCTGGACTATAAGTACTAATTAATGTAAGGGATAGGGAGTCCGGGGCCAAGTCCTGGGCCAAGTACAGCAAACTGCATACCGAGGCATAAATTACCTCCACATAATTGGAGCCGTCGCGTGACTTTTTGAGGACCATCCCCTGATAAAGTTGATAGTTTAATTTATTTTTTGTCACATTACAACTATGGAACCCTTAGTAATTGAACCTCCCCCCCCCCTTTCTGCAACCATTGAGGTTGCATGGCCCACGTGGGGGGGGGGGGGCTCTGCTCATAATTAATGTAATAATAATGAAAAAAATAATTTTAAAAATTATGACTAGGATAAAACTAACATTAGATTCCTACAATGTAAACAACGAAGTCCGTACCGAGCGATGTACTAACAAAGCCGTGACCTTTGACAGCAAAAACAAAACAAAAAAAACCGAGGCCGGAAGTTGTGAACTTGGCTGCCATGACAGTGACAGACGACTTTAGAACTGGACGGTGGGACAACACAACATTTACTTGGGTCGTCCTCCAACTCTTCACCAATGTCGTTGTTGCGTCGCGGCCCCCCCCCCTCACTTTTCCTCACAGAAACACACACTTTTTCCCCCACCATCCCCCACCCTCACACGGAAGCTGTATGAATCTGTGGCATTTAACACAGTTTTAACGAGGCGAATTTTTTCTATACTTAGAAACATAATTAATCATTTTAAATTTATTATTCGGGCTAACTTGGTCAGGTGAAACACACTCATTTACGTATAACGTTGTCCCGGGATTTGCGGTATTCCAGGAACGTAAAGAAGAGATAGGTCTTTTTTAGAAAAATATTTTATAAGTTTATATTCATTTCGCTTTGGTTCGTGGGTTTCTTTCTGGTTGGGTGGCAATAAATCTTCGGACGGCTAATTGACCCCCCCACATCCCGTCCACCATTCGAGCTGAAACTTGGTGCATAGCCTCGTTACCAATGACATCATTTATTTATTTCTTTTGGTGCAAACTTCCAACCCAACCCCGCAAACCCCAAGCCCACAAAAATTTAAAAAAATTTTTTGGTCTTTCAAGGTGAAGATCAAGGAAATATGACGTCACTGATTTCACGGAGGGAAAAAAAACTCCCTATAAATGCGCTAAAGTAGATTCTTAAAACAAAGTATATCCCAAGAGCGTTTGAAGCGTAATATTTTCCTTTGTTATGTTTTTTCCCTGAAAGAGTTGATGAAAGAGTTGATGAAATAGTTGATGAAATAGTTGATGAAATCGTTGATGAAATAAATCTGTGTTGTAAAAACGGGTGGGACATAAGTATATTAATATAAAGTACAATTTTTTTTTTTTAATTGCATATAAAGGAATTATACGAAAAACTTTTTTTTTTTCTTTTTTTTTTAGGGGTTGCTTAATTATGGTCGAGATTTAGCTTAAAGAATATAGGAATACGTTTGAGAATAATGGGGAACCGCAACTCTGATGAACTGCCGGGGGTTTAGTGACACAATGGGGACATAACCAATATAACCTGCTGAGAGCGCGGGGTCGGCAACCTTTTTAAGTGCGAGGAGCGATTTTCGTCAATTATATAACGTTAAGAGAATACTATGGGGGCCGGGTGCCATTAGGTAATGGTACATCCGCATCTAATCCTTCAAAGAGCCGTGGAGCCGCATGTTGACGACCACTGGGTTTGTTTTGTTTTTTTTAAAAAGGGTATGGATTGGGATACGCTCAAATTTTTGTACAACAGAGTAGCTTGCCCTTGGTTGAACAGAGTAGCTTGCCCTTGGTTGAACAGAGTAGCTTGCCCTTGGTTGAACAGAGTAGCTTGCCCGTGGTTGAACAGAGTAGCTTGCCCTTGGTTGAACAGAGTAGCTTGCCCGTGGTTGAACAGAGTAGCTTGCCCTTGGTTGAACAGAGTAGCTTGCCCGTGGTTGAACAGAGTAGCTTGCCCTTGGTTGAACAGAGTAGCTTGCCCTTGGTTGAACAGAGTAGCTTGCCCTTGGTTGAACAGAGTAGCTTGCCCTTGGTTGAACAGAGTAGCTTGCCCTTGGTTGAACAGAGTAGCTTGCCCTTGGTTGAACAGAGTAGCTTGCCCGTGGTTGAACAGAGTAGCTTGCCCGTGGTTGAACAGAGTAGCTTGCCCGTGGTTGAACAGAGTAGCTTGCCCGTGGTTGAACAGAGTAGCTTGCCCTTGGCTGCCGCCTACTTTGACCACTTTGGGTTTGGTTCCAAAATCCTCTTTGCTGTTTCTAAACTCGATTCCAGTCAGTAAAGTAGAGGGTTTATTAAAACAGACCCAATAATATGGTTTCTGAAATGAAATTTATACTTTAACTCTGAATAATTTCTTTCCCCTCAGTTCAAGGGGGCGTCATCCGATCCGTGTTTACCCGGGGGGGGGGGGGGGGTCGGGAAATCGCGGCTCGCGAGCTGCATGCGGATCTTTAGCGACCTGAGTGCGGCTCGGCCAGTCGGCCACAAATCGGTTTTGACTCCGAAGAATACGGTTCTTGACAGGTTCCCGAAAGGACATTGGGTTCTCAAAAAAAAAATTTACTCGCCCTGCTGCTGATGTTTATTTTTTACTCTATTGACTAATGAGTTTTCCGACCACTATTGACTAATGAGTTTTCCGACCACTATTGACTAATGAGTTTTCCGACCACTATTGACTAATGAGTTTGCCGACCACTATTGACTAATGAGTTTTCCGACCACTATTGACTAATGAGTTTGCCGACCACTATTGACTAATGAGTTTGCCGACCACTATTGACTAATGAGTTTGCCGACCACTATTGACTAATGAGTTTTCCGACCACTATTGACTAATGAGTTTGCCGACCACTATTGACTAATGAGTTTGCCGACCACTATTGACTAATGAGTTTGCCGACCACTATTGACTAATGAGTTTGCCGACCACTATTGACTAATGAGTTTTCCGACCACTATTGACTAATGAGTTTTCCGACCACTATTGACTAATGAGTTTTCCGACCACTATTGACTAATGAGTTTTCCGACCACTATTGACTAATGAGTTTGCCGACCCCTATTGACTAATGAGTTTGCCGACCGATTCATGACAACCACAAGTGATATCAAAGCGGAAATGATATTCACCAAACCATTTCGCTCTTTTTCCTCCGAAAATAAACATTTTTTTCTTTCGTAATCTTACCACTTACATGACGGATACAAAACGTTTACTTTACAAATGTTGTTAACCTTAGCTGTTAACATATGTTGGTATCATTAGCTGATGTATAATTATGGAGGCATTTTCTCTACCGTATAACCATACGAAGTAAACACCTTATGGTGGAAGTAGTTCATCTTCAAAACATATTCTACCCTCCCCCCCAAAAAAAAAAATCAAACCTCGATTTTTTTTTTAAACGACCTCAATCTTTGAAATAATTCCCCATTCTGGTACCATTGGCACTGACAATGGCCCACAGCTAAAGTACTACATACTGTGAGCATGTAGGTATTTTAGTGGCAGAAAAAAATATAAAAATTGGTGACTAGAAAGCTAATGATGATTGAGGATTGGTGACTATAAACCTAAAGATGATTGAGGATTGGTGACTATAAACCTCAAGATGATTGAGGATTGGTGACTATAAACCTAAAGATGATTGGGGATTGGTAACTATAAACCTAAAGATGATTGAGGCTTGGTGACTATAAACCAATGATGATTGAGGATTGGTGACTATAAAGCTAATGATGATTGAGGATTGGTGACTTTCTCGCGCTTCAAGCAATAATGTCAAGGTCTACACACAGTCCATCCATATACCTTTTTTTTTTTAAACACAGATGGGTCTTTTGAATATCGAAATCACTTGTAGTTGATCGATAACCAGTGGTCAGAACCCGCGTGGCCAATAGATTTGAACATGTTTTCTTCTTATCCAAAACAGTGATGAACAACGTCTCGAAATAAATATTCAAACGTGTTGTGCAGTAATAACAAAACACAACTCTTCTCTACTCTTCACTTTGCACCTTAATACCCCCCCCTTCTCTTTTTTTCCCTTCCCTTCACAATTATCCAACCGTATTCCTCCTACTCCACACCATCCCCCCCCCCTTTTTTTTTTCTCTCTTTCAATACTCCTCTTAAAGAATCTATAAATAGACCAACATTATAATACTTTTAAAGGAACATATTATGGAGGGATGTTCGACTCTACAGCAGCACATCGCTAAGCATTGAAACTTTCTGTTGATTGAAAGAAGAAGGGAAAAAAAACGCTATTATCTATCGGTTATACGCTGCAAAACATAAAAAGTTATTCAACTGGTCGGACGTAGCTTTAAGTCTCTCGTTTGAAGGACAACCACAACCACCAGGCGTAACAGGACGCCGTGAAAATGAGGCCACTAACCGTTCCACGGGTGCAGTTTTGAGATCATTTCTAAAAGACATTACAAAGTGCGGACAACGCTTGGCACTGCGCATGCGTTATTCGGGAGATAGGGGGGGAGGGGGTGCTCTTTCGTATCGGCGCAATCTAAGAGTTTATTGACTTGCCAAAATAGAGAAGTTCCAAGGTCATAATAAGAAATTGCCTTAAATTTTGCAACTGTCCAAGAAAGAAATCACCCTGTCTTTTATCTAGATGACCTACTCGCTATGCGACCTGATTTATCTAGATGACCTATTCGCTACACGACCTGACTTACTAGATGACCTATTCGCTAAACGACCTGACTTATCTAGATGACCAGTTCGCTACACGACCTGACTTAAAGAGATGACCTATTTACTACACGATCTGACTTATCTAGATGACCAGTTCGCTAAATGACCTTACTTATCTAGATGCCCTGTTCGCTACACGACCTGACTTCCTATAGCAAGTTGTTATCTTTTCATGACTAAATCAAGTTATGACCAAAGCAAGTAATAATAACTAAATGAAGTTATCACGACTAAATCAAGTTATTAATACTAAATCAAGTTATCACGACTAAATCTAGTTATGACGACTAAATCAAGTTATTAAGACTAAATCAAGTTATGACGACTAAATCAAGTTATCACGACTAAATCAAGTTATCATGACTAAATCAAGTAATCACGACTAAATCAAGTTATCAAGACTAAATCAAGTTATCACGACTAAATCAAGTTATCACGACTAAATCAAGTAATCACGACTAAATCAAGTTATCGCGACGGCATCACGTGATGATGGCTAAATGAAATCATCACGACTTAATCAAGTTATCACGACTAAATCAAGTAATCACGACTAAATCAAGTTATCAAGACTAAATCAAGTTATCACGACTAAATCAAGTTATCACGACTAAATCAAGTTATCACGACTAAATCAAGTTATCACGACTAAATCAAGCTATCACGACTAAATCAAGTTATCACGACTAAATCAAGTTATCGCGACGGCATCACGTGATAATGGCTAAATGAAATCATCACGACTTAATCAAAGTTATCATGATGAAATGAAGTTATCATGAAACATTCGACCCACTTTGAGATAACTTCAGAATGGGTCAGGTGCCATCACTCGTGTCTCTCCTCCCTCAAACCCCCCCCCCCCCACCCTCGCCCACCCTTTGTCTGCGTCTTCCAGGCACAGAAGCATCAGGTGATATCAATCTACAACGTTGCAACTTTAGAACAACCGAATATTGTCTGAGTCGTGTCTGGTCGATCTGTTGGACGCCATCCAAGGAATGTTTCTGTCGGCGGCCAAGTTCACAGGCAGTTTTATTTTGTTGGACGCATGGCGATAAGACAAGGACAAGGATACAAAATGGTGATGAGACAAGGAGACAAATGTCGATGTGACAAGGAGATAAATGACGATGTGACAAGGACAAGGAGACAAATGACGATGTGACAAGGATAAGGACACAAATGACGATGTGACAAGGACAAGGAGACAAATGACGATGTGACGAGGACAAGGAGATACATGACGATGTGACAAAGAGACAATGACAATGTGACAAGGAGACAAATGACGATGTGACAAGGAGACAAATGACGATGTGACAAGGACAAGGAGACAAATGAAGATGTGACAAGGAGACAAATGACGATGTAACAAGGACAAGGAGACAAATGACGATGTGACGAGGACAAGGCGATACATGACGATGTGACAAAGAGACAATGACGAGGAGACAAATGACGATGTGACAAGGACAAGGAGACAAATGGCGATGTGACAAGGACAAGGAGACAAATGACGATGTGACAAGGACAAGGAGATAAATGACGATGTGACAAGGACAAGGAGATAAATGACGATGTGACAAGGAGACAATGACAATGTGACAAGGAGACAAATGACGATGTGACAAGGAGACAAATGACGATGTGACAAGGACAAGGAGACAAATGACGATGTGACGAGGAGACAAATGACGATGTAACAAGGACAAGGAGACAAATGACGATGTGACGAGGACAAGGCGATACATGACGATGTGACAAAGAGACAATGACAAGGAGACAAATGACGATGTGACAAGGACAAGGAGACAAATGGCGATGTGACAAGGAGAAGGAGACAAATGACGATGTGACAAGGACAAGGAGATAAATGACGATGTGACAAGGACAAGGAGATAAATGACGATGTGACAAGGAGACAATGACAATGTGACAAGGAGACAAATGGCGATGTGACAAGGAGATAAATGACGATGTGACAAGGACAAGTAGACAAATGACGATGTGACAAGGACAAGGAGACAAATGACGATGTGACAAGGACAAGGAGACAAATGACGATGTGACAAGGACAAGGAGATAAATGACGATGTGACAAGGAGACAATGACAATGTGACAAGGAGACAATCTTGGTCCATCTTAACGCACATTCAATCTTGGTCCATCTTAACGCACATTCAATCTTGGTCCATCTTAAAGCACATTCAATCTTGGTCCATCTTAATGCACATTCAATCTTGGTCCATCTTAATGCACATTCAATCTTGGTCCATCTTAACGCACATTCAATCTTGGTCCATCTTAACGCACATTCAATCTTGGTCCATCTTAACGCACATTCAATCTTGGTCCATCTTAACGCACATTCAATCTTGGTCCATCTTAACACACATTCAATCTTGGTCCATCTTAACGCACGTTCAATCATGGTCCATCTTAACGCACATTCCATCTTGGTCCATCTTAACGCACATTTTGCCGCAGCCCTGTATACCAGAAAATGTAACAGCTAGGGAAAAACCTGGGAATGATCCAGGTGCAGGTGGCGTAGCTAGGGTAGATCCACACGGGGTGACCTGCCGGTCCGACCCCTCTCCCCTTTTTTTAGACACCCCCCTTCCTTAGTCATGTCACTGTCTATATCATATAACAACAAACTGTTTAATAGTGAGCGTTGTTGTTTCTTTAATGGCGTCATTGGCTCATATCGTTACTTAAAACATTGAAGCCTAAACGTTTCCTCTCACCCGATAACGTGAGACTCACCGAGTCTCTTTCTCTGTCTCGATGGTAGTTACTTGTTGACACATCTTGTATACAAAAGATGGAGGATCCCAAGTGTGCTGTTCTAAAAAAAAAAATTTAACAAGAGAATCTTAGCACAAGAATTACCAATAAAGATGAGACGATAATGTGTTTGTTATCATTAAATTAACCAAATATGCGTATACAGTATACAATATTAAGAATAAGAGCCAATTATTTTCAACCGTCAGCGCCCCAAGTCCTGGAGCCAACCGTCTCCTATCGCAGGGGCTGGGGTTGTTCTTAACCAGTGGTCCTCGCACTCCCTGTTGGGGAGGGAGGCAGTGTCCTATCCTATGTGTGTCCCTAAAGCATGTCCTATCCTATGTATGTCCTTCAAATCGAATATTCTTCTGTTGCATCTCTACCCAGTGGTGTAGCTAGGGTAAGTAACGCCCGGCCTGGGGGGAGGGGGTGTCAAGATTTTTGACGTCTCCCCTCTGAACAAAACTCTGCGGTTTGCACAAAATGCCGCCCCATCATATAAATAAAAAGTGTACCCTCCCCCTCCGCCATACCCTCCTACGCCAGTGAATCTGTCATAATATTTTGGCGATTTTAAATTCAGCTCGAGTATGAACTTTTGAAACTAATCATCTGTGTGTGCGTTTAGAACAAAATTCAAAGAAAGGCGTATAGATAAACCCTGAAATATGAATATCGAGTATGAATCTCGAGTATGAATATCGAGTATGAATATCGAGTATGAATCTCGAGTATGAATCTAGAGTATGAATCTCGAGTATGAATCTAGAGTATGAATCTCGAGTATGAATCTAGAGTATGAATCTAGAGTATGAATCTCGAGTATGAATCTAGAGTATGAATCTCGAGTATGTATATCGAGTATGAATCTCGAGTATGAATCTCGAGTATGAATCTCGAATATGAATCTCGAGTATGAATATCGAGTATGAATATCGAGTATGAATCTCGAGCATGAATCTCGAGTATGAATCTCGAGCATTTTTTAAAAAATCAACTTACGCCAATGCCGGTGCTTGTAACAGTATTGTGATCGGCCCGGAAGGGGGGGGGGTTAATGACGTCATCTGTTGCTCTTGTTTGAAACAATCATCAAGCAATTGTCGTGAGATGGATTGATGTCAGCACGTACAAACAAAATCTTACCCAGCACTCCAGGTCACAGCCACAAAGGCGTCTTCTGTTGGGCGGGTCGTTGGCAGGCGCCATTTCAAGGCTTCGCATTGGGCGGAGTTACGCCCCCCCCTACCCCCGGTTCGGGAAGTCGATGATTGGCAGACGATCAGGTGAACCACAGTTTAGGCTAACATTTTGATTTACAAACACAAGCACACCTGCACTAGGGATCTGTTGAATATATCAGTTTGCAGCTGAGATCTTGGCGACAAACACACACTTGTAGATTTCTCAGGATTTATCGCTCACAGCGCTGCCGTCATGTGGACATGTTCTCTAATGTGTGCGGCCGTGGGATAAGGGGTCAGAGGTCACAACACGAAGCTGCTCACCACTAAAGTAAGATTTTTGGGGGTTTGTTCAATTCTAGACGACGCGTAACTTGTTCATTTGCAGCATGAACATCTCCTATCATGTCAATCTTCTACAACATGAACATCTCTTATCATGTCAATCTTCTACAACATGAACATATCCTATCATGTCAATCTTCTACAACATGAACATCTCCTATCTCTTCAATCTTCTACAAAGATAATCTATTTAAGAGTTGTCGATTTGTTCGATTCTACAATTGTTTCTTTATTTATGATGTAATATTAAGCGAATGAAACTACGGAAGAATGGGTGTCAATCAATGATATTTCTTTTAAATAATCTTGGTCACGTGCTGCTTGCCACTTCCTTCATTCCCCACCCCGCCACACCCAACACCCCCCCCCCAACCCCCGCCCGGCGTAGTCCTGGTATTGAATAACGAGCTTATAATCTTGTTATGCAAATCTTGGATACGATCACCTGTAGAATAATATTTTTTTTAATCGTTAACACCTTATCTGAGTAGTGCATTCTGTGCGGGTCTCAGAATCTAGTTGTGAAGAGGTCATCAAATATGTGCAGGCTGGTGTTGCTAACAAAAGCTTCACCATCGTTTGGAGAAAAAACATCCGAAGAATACATGTAGGCATATAAGATAATATTAAGATAAGATTAAGAAAAGATTAAGATAAGATGATATGAGATCAGATAAGATAAGATAAGATAATACGAGATGAGATCAGATGAGATAAGATAATATGAGATGAGATAAGATAATATGAGATGAGATGAGATAAGATAAGACACGATTATTTATTGATCCAAATAAATGGAGTTATTTATTACAGTGTACATAATCATGTTCAGTACATAAATAAATTCATATTTAAACCAAGACAAAGGTAGCTTGACACATATAAACAGCCTGGTATAAACAAAGTACTGGAGCACAGTTCCACAGTCCGTGTGTCGTGACCTCAAATGGGGTTGCGTGGGGGGGGGGGGGGGGATTTCTTTGGGGTCGCCGACTGAAACAGTAAACTTAGAGAAATAGTGATTCTTAAACGGTTTTCTTTTTTCAAAGGGGTCTTAAGGTCAGTGTGGTAAAATTGTAATCAGGACACTAAATATTTCATTAATGTTAAATTAAATAAAACTAAACAAAAATTCTACTTTTAATATCATTTCATTTAACGGAATGCACCTATTTAAAAAGCTGGTGATTTTTTTTGTAAACTTTATCCTGGTCGGGGGGGGGGGGGGGTCACTTTGCATTTAAATCAGGGGTCTCAAACTCAAATTGTCCGGGGGCTGCAGGAGGTAGAGTCTTAGCGAGTCTGGGTCGCATCAAGTCTTCCACAAGAAAGCTATTACAAATTCAATACACTTCAACTGTTACAGTCTGCTCAACCTGTAATAACAACAAATAACTTCTGATGCATGCATATACAATAATCGAAGCGTGTTTTCTCAAAACCGCACCTTGGCCATGTTTGTCACATAAAATGCTATAAAATAAAAACTTTTCGTCCTATTTGTTACCACTGTAATCAACGTCCAAACGTTTACACGCATAATACAAATCCGAATGAGACAATTCGGTGAGATTCGGTCGTGACCCACAGGTTGAGAAACGCTGCTGTACTTGGGTATAAATTTTTTAACACATTATGTGGTAACAAAAGGCTGCCGTCTTCAGCTAACAGAACACATGACGGCTGCTTAAAAAAAAGGGGGTTTATGTTTTTAAGCAGCTATCATATCGACCCAGGCCTTTTATGCCACTTCCTGTATAGCATTTCATGCCAGAGATACAGCAGTTGACTTTGACTTGATAACTTGACATTAACAAACATGTCACTGAAACAAATGCAAGATTAGAAAGCTTTTTTTTTTAAAGGCATTATTGAGTTTCCCATAGCCTGTGTTAACTTGAACAGTCGCAGCAGTCTAAAAAGTTAAAAGGTTAACAGGGGACCTCAAACTACGGCCCACGGGCCTGATCCGGCCCGCAAGAGGTTTTTAATCCGGCCCGCCTGGCCGTCCTTCTGTTACCCGGAATGCAGTGAGAATATAGAACCGGATATTGAACATATATTTAGCCAAAAGCCAGGTCCACACTTTTCATTCTAATAATTTGTATGTTGAAATAAAATAGCTCTTTATTTTAAATATGGCATTGGTTTTTGTTCAGGTTTTTCCCCACTACAAATAAGATATGTGCACTGTGCATATAATTGAGATATGTGCAGTGTGCATATAATTGAGATATGTGCAGTGTGCATATAATTGAGATATGTGCAATGTGCATATAATTGAGATATGTGCAGTGTGCATATAATTGAGATATGTGCAGTGTGTATATAACTGAGATATGTGCAGTGTGCATATAATTGAGATATGTGCAGTGTGCATATAATTGAGATATGTGCAATGTGCATATAATTGAGATGTGTGCAATGTGCATAGAGTTGAGATATGTGAAGTGTGCCTGTAACTGAAATATGTGCAGTATCCGTAGAGATTTTATCATATAAAAAAATCTATAGCCCAGCCCACAACAGTTTCTGAGGGACCGTTAACCGGCCCACTTATTAAAAGTTTGAGAACCACTATTCTAAACCGTGGCTCAATGGGAGATAACCCACTGACCGCGATTACGAACTTTAAACAAAAAAAAACTATTTTTGGCGCAATGATTTCCCTTTATTGTATGCATGGGTGAGTCTTCTGTGAGCTTTGCATCTTAAAAAAATAATAATTTCTAAATACCTGCTAGTTCAATTATTGGTGGTACGCCTCTGTTTAATGAGAAATAAGGGGTGGTAAAAAATAATCTGAAATAAATACTTTAAATCGATTTTTTTTTTTTTTTTGGTAGTTTTTTTTCCTTCAAATTCTTCTTTATCAAACAAACCTGAATGTTTTTGTTCTGTTAGAACAGCGGTTCTCAACCCGTGGGTCGCGACCCTTTTGGGGGGGTCGAACGTCAGTTTCCCAGGGGTCGCCTAAGACCATCGGAAACACATGTACTCTACAGTTATGAAGTGGCAACAAGTAGTATTTTTGTGGCTGGATTCAAGGGTCGCGGCATTAGGAAGGTTGAGAACCACTGTGTTAGAAGGTCATGAGAATATTTTACCCGGACACACGTCCGTATACATTTTTATATATGTATCATTGAAGCAGATATTTGATATATAGCAGGCCCGCACAGCTCTGAATGTAAGTCGGGCCGGAATACTTTGGTGGAAAAACTTGTGCAGGCCGAAAGATAATAAATAATATTTCGTTACTTCGCGGGCCGAAAAGTGGGTGCTGGCGGGTCGTATGTTGTGCAGGCCTGATCTATAGTAATTAAAGTTTACGATTGGTACATGCGGACAAATGGAAAACGGGGCTAAGTTGGGGGGGGGGGGGCGCCCTAAATTGTGAGCCTTCTCTTATAGTTTGATATTTTCATCAATTTAACAAGATATATGTGATGATGCTCCATACAGCTAGATATATGTGATGATGCTCCATACAGCTAGATATATGTGATGATGCTCCATACAGCTAGATATATGTGATGATGCTCCATACAGCTAGATATATGTGATGATGCTCCATACAGCTAGATATATGTGATGATGCTCCATACAGCTAGATATATGTGATGATGCTCCATACAACTAGATATATTTATGTGATGCTCCATACATAGATTCGTTGACATGAAATTCGATCAAATTCATTCCATATGTTGTTTCTAGACTTGGGTTCACTGGTGTGACGTCACAAAGGACACGTGATACGTGTATCACAAAAGAAATCGGAGATCCCCAAAGAGATGTGACGTCACAAAAGCAACGTTTTACTAGGATGAATTAGAAAACGGATAACCCGAGGGTTGGGGGGGGGGGGTTTGCGCAATAGTGCGCATCCACATTTTCATGATGTCACATGTGGATAATTCTGTCTGTGTGGATGTAGGTAAACATGAGCATCTAGAAATTACAAAATGAAGATAGAAAGACATTTCCTGTGTACACGCCTCGCAGAGTTGCTATCTTGTAATTTACAATAAACCCCAGTGCCATTATATCAACAGAGGCATTATCTTGAATCGAAAAGAACCAACCTGCCTAGCGCGCGCAACCTGTCACCGCGCACTAGAGTTTATTGGGAGAACTCCGGGTTCTTGTGCAAACAATCCAACCCACTTGATGGCAGTAAATCTATCAAGACCCGGGGGAATCCCCGATGTTAGCGTAACGCCAGCGGGCTGACCGCCCACGTAATCTGTCGAGCACCCAAATTTTAAGGAAATTATTTTTAAAATCGAGAAAAACCAACAAAAAAATTACTAATTAGAATGTTGTTATTTTTTGCCACTGTACTGCCATTAGCACCCGCTATCAAGTTCCCAAAGTCCCAACCAGCGCCTGTCTGCTATAACGCAGGACGGCGGGCACATCAGACGGATTGTCACATAGGATGCAAGTTCGGGGGGCCTGGAAACCTCACTAACAAGACATTCGTCCGCTAAAAATTAATCCACTGCGCAGTGGCGTAGTGAGGGGGGGGGGGGGGAAAGGGGGGCATCATGCCCCGGGCGCTACTCACAAAGAGGCGCCAAATGGTAAATTTTACATATAATATTGTATGGTTTTTTAATAAGGGGGGTCGCTAAAAAGGTATTGTGCACCGGGTGCGAGTTAAGATCGCTACGCCACTGCAACTGCGGTTCGGTTGAGAATGGTAGTATATTATGTTTTATCAAATAAAACCGTGTTGGACTCTATATGTTGTTGTTTCCCCCCCCCCCCCACTAAAAGGTTACGAGAGTTCAAAGGTTGGCGTGTCTTTTCCAAGCTCCTATCGTACGCGACAACACGACAAGTCCACTTGACTAGAAACTTTAGATGAGGAAACAATGAAACAGATCGATAAAGAATGTATTGAAACTAATGTAGAAAGTCATAGTCATGATATTTTGGTTTTGAGATCTATCCGAAAATGACTATATTTTTAAATCAATATCGTTAAACCGTTAGATAATCATCCCGGCCGTTGACAGGTTGGCCATCAAGCCTTCGAAAGGCCGGTGAACTTAATCACTTGCATGTAAACTCGTCTGCTTCGCCGGTCAACGGGTACCCGGGCAGGTGTTGTTTATTTTCATCCAATTGTTTACAGCCCTACCATGTGTATAAAGTACTACATAAGACAAAGGTCTTAAAGGAGAGTCGTGGATTTTGACGAGAAAATCGGTTTCCGTACTGGCGGAGATGAAATCATTCCAAAAAAGGGTAGGGGGCCACCAAATTTGTGATCTTTATAAATGACTGTAGATGTGCCTCTGCTACTTTATTAAATATTGGGGGGCTAAAATAGCTGTGTATTCAATCAATAAATAGTTTAATTATTTTGTCAATTTTTTTTATTTTTTTTTTTAAATTCCGCAGTGTTAATGCTAAACAATGTTAAACAGATATTATGTTGATGGTGTCCTCGATCATGTTCAAGAACTATTTTTCCAAACACGAGCGCCCTTCGTCCAGGATTCTGTCAGTCGAAAAAAGCGTTGCGAACAGTTTATTGCGACCGGAAGTTTACTAAACGATGACGTCATGTCCAGGGGAGACAAGTAAGAGGATAGCAACAACAACAAAAATTGTCATTATTTTGCTAGATTTAAACGTCGGAACAAACGTTTATAACAAACGTCTATAACAAACATCTATAACAAACGTCTATAACAAACGTCTATAACAAACGTCTATAACAAACGTCTATAACAAACGTCTATAACAAACGTCTATAACAAACGTCTATTTGAGCTGCCTGACAACGACGCACTGCTTGTTTTGACCCACCCAAGTATATATGTAATAGCACGACTCTGTGGAGACAGGGTGTCATCCTTAAAATGATGTGAGGCACCTTAGCCCGGGGTGGGAGGTGGAAAAGGGGGAGGGACGATGTGTCTAATTTTAGTTACGAACATGGGATGATTTATTATTTTTTTTGTGGTGCGGGTAAAAATATATATATTTAATAAATATATTGCACACCCCCGCCCCCACACATACACACACACACAGGTGGACAATGAATGTGTACATACAAGTTTCAACTCTTGAACTATAGTTAGTTCCTTAAATTCTGATCTTTGTACTTAAAACCCCACCCTATCAGTCCCCGACCTCCCCCCCCCCCACATTATAGTTTGACTGTTGGTCATCGAGGGCCCATCCCATCCCAGACCCAACCCGGGCATGACTGTGTTCCGTAAGTAGGTCACGCTCAGATGTTTAACCCGGACATGCGCGTGATTGTAAATCTATAGGACCTATAAAAGGTGAAAAACTGCCCTCTTTAGGGGCCCCCCTAACATCCGGGCATGAGTCACGTCCACAATTCGTGCGTGCTGTTTTTTGTTCCTGATGGGGTAGTTTCGAATAGACGGTGACAGCGATAAGGTTGTTGTGGTGGCGGTTTTTCCTCGTATGGACTTGGCCACAAATCAACAGTTGAAAACACCAAAGTTTCTTAGTTACCGTAGGATACCGGTTCCAGCTACAAAGATCTAAAATGAGGTATGGCTGATTGTTTACGTTAAGGTCTTATTGTCTAATCAAATGTTTTAATCTAGACAGCAAACCACTTTAATGTAGGTCAAAGGTTAAGGATTGTTGAAAATCACGCTGAAAAAAAATGTATAGTCTGGTAGAAGGACGATAGAAAGACGATAGAAAGACGATAGAAAGACGATAGAAAGACGATAGAAAGACGATAGAAAGACGATAGAAGGACGATAGAAGGACGATAGAAGGACGATAGAAAGACGATAGAAAGACGATAGAAAGACGATAGAAAGACGATAGAAAGACGATAGAAAGACGATAGAAAGGCGATAGAAAGACGATAGAAAGACGATAGAAAGACATGTATGGACTGCGATAAAGCTTTTAACCCAACAATGTGTACCCTATAAGCAGGACGACTAAAAAACGTCAGCTTTGATTACAACATAATCCCCTCCAACCCAACTCTTGATGCATGGGGCATTTTCCCCCTGATCTCTCCTAAAGGGTCATCCATAAATGACGTCATGCTATTTTTGCGGCCCCCCCCCCCCTTTCCCCCCAATATTAAAAATAATATATTGTCACAAATTTTTAAGAAGAAATTAACAGCCTCATCTCGTACCGTCATAATTTAGCGCCCCCCACGGGACGCTGCCCCATTTATGGATGGTCCCCTTATAGCAGCGGTTCTTAACCTGTGGGTCGTGACCCCTTTGGGGGTCGAACGACCCTTTCACGGGAGTCGCCTACTGTCACGAGCTCCCTTGTGCCAAGTGACCCTTGGTCTATATTCTACAACACCTCTGACACCACCTTGTTTTGGTGTGCACAAGGAAACACAATAACTATGCAATAAACAAAGGAAGTCTTCAATTTAACTTAAAAAGACGAAGCTAATTTATTATTTAAATATACTAAACAGAGAAATATTCGATGTACAATTATATAATAGCATGCACCATGAGAAAATACACTTTGAAGTAATGGTAAGGATGATTGTCGTACATATATAATTACTCAAATGACATTATGAAGAATTATAGTAATTCTCAATATTAAGCAACTCTGAATCATCCAAGCGAAACGCTACCATACGACGTAGTGGAGTCTTGCAAGACTGTCGCCCCTCTACAGCGTGAATCTGTCCTATGGTCGTGATTGTTAGCGTCTCTCGTGGTCTCTCTTTACCGGAATCTGCGCATACACACCGTCACGAGTTTGTGATGATTAGTCAACGACCCTAAAAGGTGGCCTATTCCTGAAATATATGAATAAATCACCTACACCAAGTGATCTATGCTAAGCCCTATCTAACTACTTACCGTAGACTTCCAAAATACTAAACCTCTACATAACGTAACTATCAGTCACACGAACTACCATAAAGCTCCTCCATACACACCTTACATATACTTACCTCTCTATGTTGATACTGTGGTAAGGCTGGTACAAGGTAAGTCTATGTGTCTGAGCCCTCACGAGAGAAGTCTCATGTGTGGGCCGTAGTGCTCAATGAAACTACAGAATTAGATGTCCTTACTTATACTTCTCGTTCCTACCCAAACGTCTTAGTTGGTCCAAGAATGCTCTCTATCAACACATTCCTGACCCCTATCATTTCCAGTCGATTAGGAATTTCCGTCGTTAACCCCAAACTGTCTGTCTGTAGTATGCCTTCTAATTTCAGGTCAATTAGGAATGTCCGTCGTTAACCCCAAACTATCAATGTCCCAAAACTACAGCAAGTTAAGTCCATCCTATAAGTCACCTTAACAAAGGAGCTCTGTCCTGTACCCCGCCCCAGTCCTTCGTGACATATACGTTACCCTAACAATGGAGCTCTCTCCTGTCCCGCCCCAGTAAGTCAACCAGTGACACCCCCGCCCCAGTAACAGTCACCATGTGACACCTACGACCATCGGAAAACTTATATTCTACAGTTATGAAGTACCACCGAAAGTAATTTTATGACTGGGGTCGCCTCAACATTAGGAACTGTCGCGGCATTAGGAAGGCTGGGAACCACTGCCTTATTCAGACGACAGATAAAAAATGTCATGTAAAATCACATTGCTAATTGTACTGCAGCTTTTCATCTTCAACGTCCCAAGTGACCCTCCCCACCCAACCCCGACCCCTCCCCCCCCCCAGCCCGACCTTAGACCCGGCAACAATCAAGGTTCGTGTCTTGAGTTAATCGTGTTTACACTCAAAAAGTGCAACTGTAGACTGTAAGTGTGTGTCCTGAACATTCAATACAATTGAGAACGAAAGTGAATCATTGAGAGATTTACAATGGCAGCTTAATTTGAAATTTGGGTGTTTGGGAAAGTGGGGGTGGGGGAGGAGGTCGTGAAAGAGGAAATAAAGTTTTACAATGACATTGATCTCATCACGTGGTGTCACGTGACTCACTCGGTCTTGTTGACATTGTTGCTGACAGTTCAAACGAGACTTCAGGCGTGTATACGCGCGCGAAGGTAAAAACTGGGAAACCCCCCTTCTCAAACCCCCCCCCCTAACCGAAAGCCCCCCCACCTTCTCAAACCCCCTCCTAACCGAGGGGGCCCCCACCCCTCTCAAACCCCCCCTAACCAAGGGGTCCCCCCACCCCACCGAGGGGCCCCCCACCCCACCTTGCCTGTGTCATTCAAGTGTCCCCTGTTATGTGGAGTAATTAACGTTTCAGTTGGGCAACCTTACCTCGAAAACAGTCGAACCAAAAGTAGGTCACAAAATCTTATGGACTCGTTCCTTGTTAACACCTAGCCTGAAATATATATATATATGGGGGGGGGGGGCAAATTCAATCACATTCACTAATATCAGCATCTGAGCTGTAATCATAATTGTTTTCTCACGCCCAGGCAGTGTGGGGGTGTGGTGGGGTAATTTAAATTGTAATGTCCCAGGTTGCTTTGCTTCAACTTTTTCCGCATTCATTTTTTTTTAATCTAACAATTTGTCAAAATTAAACTGATTTTCAAACGACCTGTTCAAAATCCGTTTTGCATTACCTACCGATTCGAGGATTGTATTAATTAAATTTTATTTAATATTTTGCAAAGCCGTTTCATAAATTTTAATTGGGTTTATGTTCATGTTTATATTATTTCCCTTGAATCCCTTTTAAAAAGTACCAAGTTACGTCACTCTTCCTTCATACCCTTCACATAAAATGTTTAAACAATATTTCTTGTATCGTCCCATAATAGAGATATGTCTACTTTTGTTAAATATCAAATAAACTTTTTATTATTATTAAATTTAAAAAAAATAATTTTTTTTTGGTTCTGTTCCACGTTACCTTTCATAGATATGTCAAATACCTTTCATTTTGCAGGCCGCAGTCTAACAGAATCAACGCAATAAAACAGCCGGTGCGTAACAGCACCAAAATGGCCACCTGCAAGTACTCTCAGCTGGCCAGCGATTCCGAGGCCAGGCTCTTGGGGTCTAATGCCGCTGTGTGGCCCGACAGTTCTCCGGACAATCTGAAACCGGAACCACCAACCCATCAAAATAACGCCCGCGCGTCCACTTCCGGGCCAGCGTCGGACGACGCTTCCGGCCCGGGAAGGGACGGTATCAGGTACACGGCGATGACGTCAGCGGGTGTCCAGGAGGTCGGAGAGTACGACCCCGACGACGGTCAGGTAGAGTATCAGATGTACGAGACTTACGTGAGGATGGGACTGGTCAGCAAGAAACGGAAGTCGTGCTCGCGGTTCCACGTCATCCTGGGCGGGCTTCTGTTGGCGTGCGTGGTGTTGGTGGCCTTTGCGCTCATCTACGTGTTCGTCATACTTCCGGCACACAAAGGCCACGTGGTCTTCTTCGACGGGAAATCTCATTTAGAGGAATTTGACAAAATAAAGGTATGATATTAAAAATATTAGTATATGCATACTTTTTTTTTTTTTTTTTTTTTTTACAGTTAGGGATAGGGGCAAATATTTTAAAGAAAAAAAATGTATGGGAAAAATAGATTGTTCAGACTTTTTCGCGAGGCTTTTGTTTGTCAGCTAACGGGAACGGTAAGGAAGTAATTCAAAAATTTGGCGTGGACACGTGACTCCTAAAATATCTGCTGGAGAGGAGACTTTCATAAGTAGAGATATACTTTTTTTCCTCTTAACTGAATTAATGATGCTTATCCAGTTTTAAAGTAAGATGGTCGACTGTTTGGGTTAGTGTGTTTTGTCGACTGTTAAGGTTAGTTTGTCGACTGTTAGGGTCAGTTTCTCGACTGCTAGGGTCAGTTTGTCGACTTTTAGGGTTAGTTTGTTGGCTCTTAGGGTTAGTTTGTCGACTGTTAGGGTCAGTTTTTTTTTACTTTTAGGGTTAGTTTGTCGACTGTTAGGGTCAGTTTGGTGACTTTTAGGGTCAGTTTGGTGACTTTTAGGGTCAGTTTGGTGACTTTTAGGGTTAGTTTGTCGACTGTTAGGGTTAGAAGTTTCATGTTTATTTATTTATATACATTTTTTTTCTTTTTTAAATCCTTCACAGCAACTCGGTGAAAATGTGGTTGGGACATCTTGTGGACTCGTAAGGGGACAAACCGAAAGTGGCACCGTTATATTTCGGGGGATCCCCTACGCCATACCCCCAACGGAAAAGCGGAGATGGAAACGCCCCTCTTACACCTCTTACGATACAAACTCTTGCTGGCGGGGTGTCCTGAACGCCACCCAGTACGGCTCCGTCTGCGCCCAGCCTAAGTTCGGAGACGTCACCGACGCGGTCGGCAGCGAGGACTGCCTTTACCTCAACGTGTGGACGCCATCTTTGAAGCCCGCCGAACTCCTTCCGGTCATGGTGTGGATTCACTCGGGAGACCTGGTGTACGGCTCGGGGCACATGCCGGGCATGTTCCCGACGCCCGCCATCTCCGTGGCCACCGGTGCCGTCTACGTCAGCTTCAACTACCGCCTGGGGCCCTTCGGTTTTCTGGCGCTGGACCAGCTGCGGGACGGCCGCGAGAAGTCGGCCGGGAACTACGGCTTCATGGATCAGCAGCTGGCGCTCAAGTGGGTGCAGGACAACATCGGGAGTTTTGGGGGAAACAAAAATCTGGTAAACATGGAATTGTGGTCCCGTAGATTCATGATTCCCCCTAAAATGTGTCGTCCGTTTGTTTAGTTGGAGACCTTGACCTAGTGACTGAAGTTTCATTAAAATACAGCCATATTTTATTTATTTTATTTTTTTTAAACATGCATTTTTTTTATAACGCCGGAGCCCCCTGTTTTCTCCAACATTGTCTTTAATACGTGTATATATTGTTTCCATCTTAGGTGACCGTATTTGGCCACGGGTCCGGCGCAACGTCCATCCAGGCTCTCTTGCTGTCAGCGGCCAGTAGTGGACTCTTCCATAAGGCGTGGTTAACAAGTCCAGTGGCATTGCTCAATAAAACTCTTGGTACGTAGAAGTGAAAACGATATCTCTTGTCATATTACCCAGGAAAAAGTTTCCAGGGAGTCAGAAAAAAAAGACTGTCAATTTTCTACAGAGCACGGCATTGTATATGTCGTAGAATATCTTTCTTTACGTCTAATGTTTGTCTCCACAGGTGACGCGTGCAAAGACAACCGCCCATTCTTGAAAAAATCCGGCTGTGATGACGCCGACTGCCTCCGTGGACTGACTCCTCTCCAAGTGCTACGGTCGTCTCCGTGGACGCTGGAGCCTCAGTGGACCTTGGACAATATCTTCAAAATACCTGTCTCCGGTCAGATCAGGAACTCCCTGGCGATATTTGACGGTATGTCATTCGCTGTGGTCATCATTATCATCACCATCATCATCATCATCTCCCATAGTCCTTGGACCGTTGGGGCGCCACTGATGACATGAAAACTATCCTCCATTCCTTTCTGTTTTCTGCACTGCGCACATCATCGCCTAGTTTTAGTCCCGTCCACTCTTTCGTGCTATCTTCCCATCTTTTCCTACGTCTTCCTCTTCTTCTCCCTCATTCCTGATTGTATGTGATTTTAACGGATGACTTTAACACTCAGCAGAAGTAACGGACGCTTGGAATCATTTACCTTATTGATTTGTTAAAATATGAGAACCTCGGACTTGCCTTAACAAAAATGTACCCATCACCGTACACAGCTATAGTTTATATTGATGTTATTCTCCATTGAAAACGAAGCAGTCTTAGCTTATGGCTCAAACAAAATGAACATGAAAGTGTCACATGACCTCATGGTGAAATTATAATTTTTCAGGTCACGTGATCCACTCGTCATCTCTCACAAGCGGACCCCAGGGACCAGTCGTGCCGATAGTGTTAGGTAAGCTGATGATATGGATTGGGTGAATGTCATACTCTGGGGGGTGAGATCATTCCCACAGCACCGAGCGCCGTATATCAAAAGGGTGAGATCATGTGCTGTTTATTCCCATAGCAGCGAGCGCCCGTATATCAAAAGGGTGAGATCATGTGCTGTTCATTCCCATTGCACCGAGCGCCCGTATATCAAAAGGGTGAGATCATGTGCTGTTCATTCCCATAGCACTGAGCGCCCGTATATCAAAAGGGTGAGATCATGTGTTGTTCATTCCCATAGCACTGAGCGCCCGTATATCAACAGGGTGAGATCATGTGCTGTTCATTCCCATAGCACTGAGCGCCCGTATATCAAAAGGGTGAGATCATGTGCTGTTCATTCCCATAGCACTGAGCGCCCGTATATCAAAATGTATCGGACCTAGGTGCCGGTGATATTATACCTGCATCAACTTAATGCACGGTTCTATTCTTGAACATTTGACGTCATAAACTTATCTCATCGATGGCATTGTGGGATGACGTTTTAAAAAAATAATAAATTTAAGTTTATTTTTAGGATTTCTTTTTAGTTTTCAATTTGTTGCTGTGTTCTGTGCTTGGGGTGGGTGGGTTGGGTGATGAGCTCACGAGATGATAACAATAAGACAATGCTTTTGATCGCGAGGTTTTTTAAAAATGTAAATTCACCGATACATTTTCTGTCCCTAAGGTACAACGTACTTT
The DNA here is from genome assembly GCA_964017045.1 of Omphiscola glabra. NCBI lineage: Eukaryota > Metazoa > Mollusca > Gastropoda > Lymnaeidae > Omphiscola > Omphiscola glabra. The sequence continues at coordinate 43,597,889 of OZ024795.1, read as the reverse complement.
GACCTCAGCAGTCTCAAATCGGAGCAGATGCTGCTGAACATGACGTGGGCTGAGTACGACGCCACTCTCGTCGACTACGGGGGCGTCCTCGGCGCCGACGCCCTGCAGCAAGTCCGCGAGCTCTACTCCCACAACATCACGATGTCGTACTCCGGCCCCGCCCACTTCCCGCCCCTCCCCAGCGCCCAGCTGGCCCGCCTCCTCGGCGACGTCAAGACCGTGTGCCCGGTGCAACTTCTGGCCGACCGGCTGGTGAGCCTGTACGCCAAGAACGCCCCGGTGTACATGTACGTGGCGGAGATCTACCCCACGCACAGCATGCTGCTGTCGAGCGACCTGTCCAACACGTTCGTCGGCTGGGACGTGGCCGCTTTCTTCGACAGCTTCCGCGACCTCGACTTTCTGGAGGGCCAGGGCGACGTCAACTTTCAAAACATCGTCCGAGAGCAGATCATGAGCTTCGTCACCTCCGGTCGACCGGACGCCTCGCGGTGGAGGACCGTCGACGTCTCAACGGGGATCATAAGTACCGACATCACGGTGGCCCCGGTGACCAGGGAGTATTTCAGTAGGTGTGATCTGTGGAGGCGGCTTGGGTTCTTTCGCTACACCTGGACAAAGGAAAGCTAACCCCTCTGATGATGGGGTGACGTAATGTACAGTCTTGGAATATTTTCCTTTATGCCCCTCGTAGGGGGAGGATGGTAGTGAATGTGATGAAGTGATTTTGATACCAAATAATTCATAAATGAAGTGCCTTAAACTGTCAATGACATAATAGAGTTATTAGCACTGTCACATAAAATGAATTCTTGGAGAATTTTCTCTATCAAACATCTGTTGATGTCACACACTTATACGTCAGGCTCGTCACAGTTTTACTTCTAATATGGACTGCACAAAACTCCTTTGATGATTTTCTTTACAGGATACAGTTTCCTGTGAAGTTGAACACGCGTTGGATATCTTCTCTTGAACGTCATCGGTGTACAAAAAAATTGCATCTTTTTGGTGTCGTATTATTTGACGGCCATTGTATTGTGGCAGATTGTATATAGTGTGTAGATCCAAATATCTAAATACTTAAATAACCATGGCAGCTAAATGTGTATGGATGTCTGTCTGGTGGTGAAATGTGGCGAATGGAGAGAGAAAACTTGGAAATATGCCGATTAACGAAACATTTCTCCTACTACAAAAAAACAAAAAATAATCTCTAAAAGACATTTTCAATGGATGCCAATGTAAAAAAGAGGATAACTTACCTTGAATCCTTCAGAGAGAAATCGGGGGGGGGGGGGGGGGGGTGTTATCATACAGACAGGAAATAAGGACAGCTTTGTGTATACTATTTTTATTAGCAGAACATTTTCTAAGTTCAATGACAATCATTTCATTCATTTAATACGGAACTTGATATGAAAATGAAGAGTCCCTGAGCATTGATGGCTCTGTTAAATGATCGGCAGCCCTAAATATGGCTCAGTGTAAATATTGGGGCCTTTGATATGGCTCCGTGTAACAGATTTCCTCCGTCGTGGTTGAGTTTTAAGAGCCATGTTGTAATTGTGGCTCTTAATTTTATAATAAGGTTTCGACGTCTTAAAGACATTGTTGAGTTAGCGTGACTGTCACTGGTTGTATGGATTGGGTTTTCTCACTGCTTGACTTCTCCCAATCTTGCAAGCAGAATGAGATTAGACGTGTATACATAGACGTGAACATAGACGAGAAGATAGACGTGAACATCATGTCAAGATGGTAGAATGTCATTTTCAAGATGACCCCAATCAATTTTATGAAAAACTGTAGCTTATTACCCAAAGCCTTAATTTCTACTGTTGATTATTACCCGAAGCCTTATTTTCAACTGTTGATTATTACCCGAAGCCTTATTTTCAACTGTTGATTATTACCCGAAGCCTTATTTTCAACTGTTGATTATTACCCGAAGCCTTATTTTCAACTGTTGATTATTACCCGAAGCCTTATTTTCAACTGTTGATTATTACCCGAAGCCTTATTTTAAACTGTTGATTATTACCCGAAGCCTTATTTTCAACTGTTGATTATTACCCGAAGCCTTATTTTCAACTGTTGATTTTTACCCGAAGCCTTATTTTCAACTGTTGATTATTACCCGAAGCCTTATTTTCAACTGCTCTTATAAATAATCGAACTCATTGTAAAACCTTGTGTTATAAGCGTGTGTGTGTTTGTGCAAAGGTGTTGATGAGACTGTTGTGTTCACCCGGAGCAAGTGATCTCTACTTCCCAGTGCTTCAAGTAATCTCTATTTCCCAGTCCCTCAAGTAATCTCTACTTCCCAGTCCTTCAAGTAATCTCTACTTCCTAGTGCTTCGAGTAATCTCTACTTCCCAGTCCTTCAAGTAATCTCTACTTCCCAGTCCATCAAGTAATCTCTACTTCCCAGTCCCTCAAGTAATCTCTACTTCCCAGTCCTTCAAGTAATCTCTACTTCCCAGTCCTTCAAGTAATCTCTACTTCCCAGTGCTTCGAGTAATCTCTACTTCCCAGTCCTTCAAGTAATCTCTACTTCCCAGTCCATCAAGTAATCTCTACTTCCCAGTCCCTCAAGTAATCTCTACTTCCCAGTCCTTCAAAAGTGATCTCTACTCCCCAGTCCTTCAAGTAATCTCTACTTCCCAGTGCTTCAAGTAATCTCTACTTCCCAGTCCTTCAAGTAATCTCTACTTCCCAGTCCTTTAAGTAATCTATACTCCCCAGTCCTTCAAAAGTGATCTCTACTCCCCAGTCCTTCAAGTAATCTCTACTTCCCAGTGCTTCAAGTAATCTCTACTTTCCAGTCCTTCAAGTAATCTCTACTTCCCGGTCCTTTAAGTAATCTCTACTCCCCGGTCCTTCAAAAGTGATCTCTACTCCCCAGTCCTTCAAGTAATCTCTACTTCCCAGTGCTTCAAGTAATCTCTACTTCCCGGTCCTTCAAGTAATCTCTACTTTCCAGTCCTTCAAGTAATCTCTACTTCCCAGTGCTTTAAGTAATCTCTACTTCCCAGTCCTTCAGGTAATCTCTACTTTCCAGTGCTTTAAGTAATCTCTACTTCCCAGTGCTTCAAGTAATCTCTACTTCCCAGTCCTTTAAGTAATCTCTACTTCCCAGTCCTTCAAAAGTGATCTCTACTCCCCAGTCCTTCAAGTAATCTCTACTTCCCAGTCCTTCAAGTAATCTCTACTTCCCAATCCTTCAAGTAATCTCTACTTCCCAGTCCTTCAAGTAATCTCTACTTCCCAGTCCTTCAAGTAATCTCTACTTCCCAGTCCCTCAAGTAATCTCTACTTCCCAGTCCTTCAAGTAATCTCTACTTCCTAGTCCTTCAAGTAATCTCTACTTCCCAGTCCTTCAAGTAATTTCTACTTTCCAGTCCTTCAAGTAATCTCTACTTCACAGTGCTTCAAGTAATCTCTACTTCACAGGGCTTCAATTAATCTCTACTTCCCAGTCCTTCAATTAATCTCTACTTCCCAGTCCTTCAATTACTCTCTACTTCCCAGTCCTTCAATTAATCTCTACTTCCTAGTGCATCACTCCAAGCTAAAACACAACTGAACGAAGTAAAGTGCTGGCTGGTGATTTAGGGGGCAACTGCGAGGGTGATCGAAGGGGTTTAATATTAGGACGTACACATTTATAAAGTTTTGATTGCTGTGTTCGAAAGATGGCGTGTTGAGTATGGTGTGTCTTGTGCTCCTTTGAATGAAATTGTTGTACTTTTAATGAACCTCGGACATTTAAAAAAAGTATTTGCTTCGTTAAACGTAATGGGCAGATTTTAGTGTGTAAATGGTTGAAGAAATAGTACAAGTTATGACCTATATAAGAACATTGCTGTATCATGTAACTCCTTAAAGATGGGATACCATCTTCCTATTTTAGGAGATTGACAAGATGGTGACACGACGTGATTCTGGGAACACCCCCATCCCCCCAAAAAAAAGGTGTGGGGGACGGGAGGAGTATGCGATCGAATTCTACAGCTATAAGCATGTACATGATACTTGGCATGGTATCAGTGGAGGAGTTTGAGACTCCCTGGGGGCCGGGGGGGGGCCAATTTACTTAAAAACACAATGCATTTTCAATACTCGTCTTAAAAAGCCTTTATTTAGAGTATATGAAGTGGATCGAAAAGGCCGCCCTACAAACCTCTCCCCCTCACCTTCACACGCCCCCCCCCCCCCGCCACCAAAAAGTGACACCCTGAGCGTATCGCCAATCCATCCTCCTACCCCAGTGCATATTAAAGATGAGATTAGGTTTCCCGTGGCTATAACGGAGCAGATGTTTAGGTTTTCAAGTTCATGAATGTTATTTTTTTCATGATGCAATGGTCCTGTTCTCTTCATAAAATATGTGTTGTTATTTAAATTTTTACAAACAATTAATTTCTATATAATATACTTTTATACAACAAATCATCAGTGTTCTTGATTGTTGTTTTTTTTCCGGTTGTTTGTATTTTATTACATTAATGGTAAGGTTGATGATAACGACGATGAAGAACAATCATAATTGGCCCATAAAAAGCTATAAAGTGTCTACAGGAATAATGCCCTTAGTCCTACGGGCGATCAAGTTTATTAGTCAAGATCGAGCTAAAAGAGGTTAACAGATCATTACTACATTTATGTCATGCGTAAATGAATCAGTAACGCATAGAATGTTAATGAATGCGTCATCGGTTTTAATTAATGTGCAGGGCCGTCGCTAGGGGATGGCGAAGTGGGCGACCCCTCGCGTTGCCGTAGTATATTTATACTATACCTAAGCCTTTTAGTTCCTAATCCAGTCAACACAATCTTCGGAGTTATTAGATAGTCAAATGGTCCGAAGGTCAGTCTGGCTCCCATACTATCCCTTCGAGATGAATCTCGGAAAGACCTCTGGGCGCATTATGACCAGCAAGGCCCCAGTACGACACGTCCCATTATGACCAGCAAGGCCCCAGTACGACACGTCCCATTATGACCAGCAAGGCCCCAGTACGACACGTCCCATTATGACCAGCAAGGCCCCAGTACGACACGTCCCATTATGACCAGCAAGGCCCCAGTACGACACGTCCCATTATGACCAGCAAGGCCCCAGTACGACACGTCCCATTATGACCAACAAGGCCCCAGTACGACTATAACGTGTCTTATCCTATCGTCCCATTATGACCAGCAAGGCCCCAGTACGACTATAACGTGTCTTAATATCATATCGGCGGAATATATAATGTCAACGGCCCCGCAAAATTCAATTAGGGCAAGGGCCCCGCACCCTCCTAGAGCCGGCCTTGTAATGTGTATGATAAATTACTAATTTATGAAGGTCATGTAAATATGCCATAAGCTAATCAATAATTATCATGTTAGATGCGTGAATTTTTTTTTTAGTAATATGATGATAATAAATTGACAGGACTCAATCAGGATAGTTTAGTGGTCGGCAAACTCATCAGTCAAAAGCGCCAAAAATCCGCAGCAGGACGATTAAAAAAAAATTTGAGAGCCCAATTTCTTTTCAAGAAACTGTCAAACACCATGTTTTTCGGGGTCAAACCCGATTTGTTGCCGACTGGCAGAGCCGCTCTCAGGTCGCTTTAAGAGCCGCGATTTGCCGACCACTGGGTTAGGTTAAAAGGAAACGTGTAGAAAAGGCAGGGGAGAACCTGGAGGGGGAAAAGGGGGCGCAACTAAACGAGCGTGTCGACGAGAAGTACTCTGTGATACAAGAAGTGCTCTCTGATACAAGAAGTACTCTCTGATACAAGATTTAGGCTGTTTTTATTTGTAATTATTGTTGTATCTTCGTTTTTACCGTTTGATTGTCCCTTTTTTTTAAAAAACAACAACTTTATATTAACTTCCCTTTTGCTCCTATGCTTAGGGCAAACTCTTCGGACGGCTAATTGACCCACTACCGAACTGAAACTTGGCACATAGACTCGTTGCCGATGACGACACATTCTATCAAATTTTCACCCCCAACCCCCAAACATCAGGTTTTTTTTCCTGTTTTTCAATGGGATGATGAAGGAAATATATGATTTCACGAAATCCAATTCCCGATAGCTGCGCCAAATGAGCTTCTTTAAAATATATATCGCCAGTGCGTTTGTTGCTTAATAATTTCTTTCTTTCTTTTTTTTCTGACATAGTTGGTGAAATAAATCTGCGGTGTAAAAGCGATTATGACATTAGAATGTTAATATAAAATAATTTTTAAAATGCATATAAAATATTTACACGAAAAACTCTGTTTGTAATGGTTGTTTAATTAATTTTTTTTTAAATTTTTTCTTCCTACCTTGCTTTACATATTTCCTTTTTCGTCATAACGCAGAATTAGATTGTTAAATTATATAAATACCATAAACTAATACGTTATATATACCATAATAAATAAAATATGTAAATGATATGCTAATATTGAACATCTGTCATGCTTGTAAGTCCCACGGGTCATGTCAATATGGCGTGTTCGGTGGACACTTTGGGTCACAGACGGGTCGGGGCGATCGCCAGGCACGCGACGCGGCCGCTCGCCAGTCACGCCCAATGACGTCATGATCAAATACCCTGGCGTCTTGTTCGACCACGACCTTCCCACCGGTGCTGCTGGACATTCGGCCTTTGGGTGCACCAACAGTCGCTGGGAGTTGTGTGGCCCGCATGTCTGCATAGCTTGGCCACCTGGCCACAGTGACTGAATTAAATCTCGGGGATCCGATTTCCATGTACCTGTGTTTGGTACGGTAATGATCCTTAAACTCCACGACTCTATGGTGGCCTTCTCTTTTGTTATCCGCCACCCTGGTGACCGGATGGTGCTGTGACATGCCGTACGATGGGGTCAACTTGGCGATGGGGTTTTCCTTTTTTGGGGAGAAAGTTCGAGTGGTGACTGATCGTGTCCAATTTGACCACGCACTCGTCAAAACTGAGTAGCGTTTCACTATCGGGAGCCTCTCGTTGAAGACACGATCCTTGGGTTTGTCTCTGACATGATTATTGGCATCCTCATTACATTTGTCTCTGATCTGCTCACTGGCATTCTCATTACTTTTGTCTCTGACATTATCCTTGCCATGCTCATTACGTTTGTCTCTGACATGCTCTTTACCATTCTCATTACGTTTGTCTCTGACATGCTCTTTGCCATTCTCATTACGTTTGTCTCTGACATGCTCTTTGCCATTCGCATTACGTTTGTCTCTGACATGCTCTTTGTCATTCTCATTACGTTTGTCTCTGACATGCTCTTTGCCATTCTCATTACGTTTGTCTCTGGCATGCTCTTTGCCATTCTCATTACATTTGTCGCTGACATGGTCACTACAAGTGTCGTTTAAATGTTCCAACAGCGAGTATTTCTGTGTGAATGATCTTTTATTCTTCATGGCTTAAGCTTTGTGATTTGGCCATGGGATGCTTGATATATGATTATAAAACGTGATTTGTCAATCCGACATCAGCGAAATGGTAATGAAACACAATCAACAATCATTTCATTTAACGGAACATTTTGAGACAATGGTGCGTCTAAAATTGGATCTTCAATGGAGATACATGTTGCACAACAGTTCCATCGTTAGAAATAATACATTTTTTTTAAAAAACGTCCTTAAAGGGTTCAATGAACCGAAACAAATTGACGAGACCTGGAAAAGTCAATTATCCAAAGTCACCAAGTCATGTTCCTGTTATATGTAAGGTGAGGAAATGAGCGAAAGCCAGATAGTGAGACTGTGTACACGCCTTGTTTTCTGTACTGACTGTATATATAGTCCCCCCCCCCCCATGACTTCTAATTGAACCGATAACAAGAAATTGCCACTTGTCGTGTATTGGCGAAAGCTTAACTCTGACTCGCCAAATCTGACGGAAATTATGTAAGCCTGCATAATATGTCTAGGTTGTGAAGGGCTAGTGCATAATATGTCTAGGTTGTGAACGGTTGGTGCATAATATGTCTAGGTTGTTGGGGATAGGTGCACAATATGTCTAGGTTGTTGGGGATAGGTGCACAATATGTCTAGGTAGTGTGGGGTTGGTGTATAATTTAACCACCCTCCCCTGTTTTTTTCAAGGCAAGTGTCTATTTAAATGTATCTTATTATATTGTTTTGGAAAACACTACATAATAAAAAAGTTAGTTTGACCCTTGAACATCTTGGGATAATCAGGTTACTAGAACACAGGCTCCCAGCCCATAGGAGGTGAACACACATGTGGTTGCGAAAGGAGGATATAGGGGTCGCCAGCGGCTGAAACAATTGACAGTAGGGAGTATTGATTTGTGAGAAGTTTTCTTTCTCTAATTAATGTCTTTAAGTTTGAGTTACAATGTCAATCTTGACGTTAAAAATGGCGCCAATTACATTTTACTGGAACATTCTGTTTAAAAATGTTTTCCATTCCAAGAATTTAACCTCTTTAAAAGCCCCCCTTTTTTCGATATTTCCTTGTTAGGGACACTTTTCTCCTATGTAAAATGTGGTCGTGACTTGAAAACGTATGAGAGCCTGTGTATGAGAGCTACTGAGTCTAGTAATTCTTTCGTCTATTTATGTCAATGACCTGTTTTTGTAGTCTATATAGTCTGTGTAGTCTATGCAGTATATGTAGTCTATATAGTCTATGTCGTCTATGCAGTATAAGTGGTCTATGTAGTCTATGTAGTCTATGCAGTATATGTGGTCTATGTAGTCTATGCAGTATAAGTGGTCTATGTAGTCTATGTAGTCTATGCAGTATATGTGGTCTATGTAGTCTATGCAGTATATGCAGTCTATTTTGCAAACACCTGCTGGGGTGATGTTGTCTACCATCTTTTCCAGCTAGCTATTATCTCCTAGATTTGACTTTGTACCGCGCTTCGAGCCTTTCGGGATGAAGCGTGATTTTTCAAATAAACTTTATTATTATTATTATTATTATATTATATAGTATATGTAGTCTGCGTAGTCTATATAGTCTATGTAGTATATGTTGTCTATGTAGTCTATATAGTCTATGTCTGTATTTTCATTTTGGAGTTGTATTGGCAACGCTGTCGAACACGCTGGCAACGCCATTTATAGACTTACTTATTTCTTCATATTACCATTGAGAAGGACCTGAAGGAATAAATAATTCGTGTAGTCGATTCAAGATAGTCAAGTGATTATTGGGCTTCTTCAAGTTTCATTCAAATACGTTAACGTTGTGCGCGTGGTTTTGAAGAAGGGTTGCCACATTTTAAAAAACTGAAAATTGACCAAATTTCATATTGAAAAGGTCAGGAAAGGGGGAGGGAAGCGTTTTATTTTAAAGGGAGAGCATTTCAAAATCAAACTAAATTTGCGATATAAACGTTTATTCTGAAATGAGCAAGTAAATTCACTAGTTAAGTATACCTGCCTTTTTTACACTAATCCGGCATCTGAACACATCTCTCAGAGCTATGTACCTTTGATAAAAAGCCCTTTCATTTCTTCAGAAGTAACTATACAAATCCTATCAAAGTCATATTCTTGAAATTGTACTATGTGAGTGTTATAACTTTCACTGTTGAGTCCTGCATCGAGTCTGTTCCGCTCATTGTCCCATTGAAATTTAGTAAGTAAAAAAAAAAAAATTTTTTTTTAAAAAAGCATTAGAAGCAGGAAATCTGAAATAAAAATAAATGCAAAAATGTTCAGTAATTGCGGGAAAAAGCAATCAATACCTGGGCAAGCATTGAAAAATACCGCCCTTTGTTCATGCAGCAATGTCTTCATAGAACGTAAACCCTTTGTCTTCAGATTAGCCGAATGACATTAGTTTTAAAAATAGTTCATACCGCAGAGGCGTAGCTGGGGGAGGGGTCAGCAGGGGACAGATGTTCCTGGGCGCCAGACTAGTTAGGGGCGCCAAAATGTGATTTGATATTATTTAGTTGATGAAAATAATGTGTTTGAGAGTTGATAAAAAGAAAGGTATTCTCTTTAAAAATGAATCTTGTCCCCGGGCGCCAAACACTCTAGCTACGCCTCTGTCACACAGCTTCAATTCATCATTGAAAGCAACTCTCTTTTGTTATGAAATTCAAAACGAGGAATCCAATCTTTATATGTGTACTAACTGTGCTCTCTATGTACCCTACCATCCACCTCAAAAACAATTAAACTCACACTTACACAATAGTTGGATCCAGTTTTCCAAGTATTCAACAGATTCTTTATGAACACTTCAAAATTCCTCATATATAATATGTCGTGCTCTTCGTCCTTCGAACCATTGACAAGAAGAACAAGCTGTTACATCTTTAAGGGGAAATATTTGTCTTCAATTCTGTTTCAAAGCAACCACAATATTGATTCTAAGATGTTCAAAATTTTGAATACGGAATTTTCTTCTTGCTCTACAGATGCTATGTCTATGTTGGCTTAAAATACAATCTGCTATGTGTGTGTGTGGGTGGGGGAGTGTGTTTGCGTGTAGTGAAAGGTAAAGATATACTTTTATTTTTACATTGCAGAAATTTTTTTTAAAGGAGGACATTTTAAGGTTAAGGGGGACATTTTTAAAACTAAAAAAATAGGACATGTCCTCCTTTTGGATACCATCTGCCATCTGGCAACCCTGTTTTGAAGACACTATTGCAACGGAGAAATCAATAATGTATGTTAATATGTGCAATGTGGCCAGATAAACTGTAATTGAATTATCTTTTCCGCGGTTCAAAAAGTTGTTCCCTCATAAGAATTTCTTTATTAATATGTTAAATTTCAAATTTATAAATTATAGAAATATATATTTTGTGTTGTCCCGCAGACATTTTAATTTTAGTTGTTATTTTTTTATTCGTGTGTTTATCTAGATCTAATACGGAACTACAACGGAATTAATTTGCAATAGTCATTTTACAACACAGTAGTTAAAAGTTAGGTCAATAATATTGATTAATTTTCAAGCTGCATCTTTCGCATTATTGTATCGATTCTATGCTTTGTTCTGTGTAAAACCAGGTCAGCGTTTTGTAGTTACGTTTTCCGGTTACAAATTTGTGTAAACAATTAGCCGTTGCCCGTTACCACTTTCGTCTGCTGTGGAATTAGGATAAAAATATTAAAATATACTTGTTAATTGAGCTGTTTCTACTGAACATTCTATTTTTCAAAATGAACTGGAATGTTGTGATAATGCTGTTTTTTGTTAATTTTATGGTAATGCATGCACAACGAAAGAAAGATCTAAATGAAGAAGAGCTCGCCAAATTGAAAGAACAAACTGGAATCGACCCAAACGAGGTATCTGACGATGCAATAATACTTAGTCCACCAAAGTTGACAGAAGAAGATGAAGGTTCAAAATTTATGCCAGAAGCATATCGATGTGATGCATGCCGTTCAATGTCTTATCTGGTAATAAATTATATTAATATAGTAATTAGTAATATTAGTATTCAGAAGGTGCATAGTGCAGCATTCATAAAGTATATTAAAAATAGACAGTTGAGTCAGTTGAGACAGTATAATAACTAGACTAGGCTGAGTAGTGTCATCAATGTATCTCTTGTCTTAGTCATACTTGCATACCCAAAGGGTAAATGTGTAGCTGTAGGACCACTCTTTTTTTACCATGGCCGCCATCTTGGTTCACTGGTCGGGACAACCAAGATGGCGGCCGAGGAAAAATAAAATAACTCATGTTTTTGATATAATGACGAATAAAAAGATTTTAAAAATGAAAAAATGATCTAAATCTATCCCTCACCCTAACCTGAACCCTAAATTCCTCCCTAACCCGGTTTTGACCCTCTCCCTAACCAGGGTTTTGACCCTCTCCCTAACAGGGTTTTGACCTCTCCCTAACAGGGTTTTGACCCTCTCCCTAACCAGGGTTTTGACCCTCTCCCTAACAGGGTTTTGACCCTCTCCCTAACAGGGTTTTGACCCTCTCACTAACAGGGTTTTGACCCTCTCCCTAACCAGGGTTTTGACCCTATCGGAACCAGCGTTTTGACACTCTCCTTAGCCTAACGTGGCGCTGGGTTTTGACCCTGAAAAGTAGGAAAATTAAAAAAAAAACAAAGAAATGTGGCCAAAATTAATTATAAAATAAAGAAGTAATGAAAACCCAACTTACATTTTCATGGAATACACTTTTACACACTTTATTTCAGGTTCCAACGAAAAGAATATCCAAAAATTAATGTGGTCACCCTCTAAGATTATCTTAAAAAATGGCGGAGCTTATTAACATATTTAATAGGCCAACCAATGAAATTTTAAAAATTATAATTAATCAACCAATAAAAATTTGCCACCATCATATTAATGAAAATGTAACTCTATTTAAAAAAATATTTAAAAAATAAGGGGAGTGAATCAACGCAAATGATGCCATGGCCACACAACTACACATCAGCCGAATTCCAATTACTCCAAAGTAATTTTTCTAATTTTATAGTATAGGCATAGACATAGAAGAAAAGTTAGGAATATTTTAGTGATTTATTTCCCCCCACCATTTAGCTTTGTTATTAACTACTAATTCTAAAATCTGTGATAGAATCATTGGCCTGCTCTTTATGATTATACTATTTTGTTTATATCTTTTTGGCTATTAAAGTTAGAGTTAGAGCGCTACAATCGAAGGAGACATTAATAAAATAATTGACAAAACAAAACATATGAATTGTGAATTATATATTATATTTCATAAATATGATCATATAAATATAAGCATAAGGTGTCATTAAAGACTGATTTACTGATACATTTGTCCCAAAAAATTTTTTTTTTTACAAAAAAGGACAAAACTATAAAACCAATAAAGCTATGAAAACAAAATTTTCAGTACAAACAGATAATATCTATATCTGTAAGTAATACAATTTTTAAAATATAAAAAATATAGATAAGAAAAATGTGTGCAATTTTAGAAAAAAAACTTAAAATGAAAATGAACTAGGGCTGAGAAATTTTTACATTAAATTTAAATAATAACTTTTAAACTAATTATTATGCTACTGATTGAAATTTTCAGTACAAATATATAGTGACAATCAAAATGTAATAGAACACTCAAATATTGAAAATTAGCTTTTAATTTTAAACATTTTATATAAAATTTTAAAAATTAATTGTTGTTGGTGGTTCTCACTCCAGAGCCAGAACACTTCATCTTCACCCATTGGTTGATCAAAAACATCTTCCTCCATCATCAGTATCAAATCAGGGTGTTGGTTGATCTCCTCCAGTTTGGCAATGCACGTTCTCATGTGTGGAATCTATTGTTTAAAATAAATGAAAGGAAGTAAAGAAAATGCCTTAATCATTTAAGCTGTACAAAAAATAACTTAGAACAGACTAAATAAAAAAGCACCAAAAAGCAGATATTTATTTTTTTTAAACCTACCATCTCAAAATGCTTGAAACCTTGAGAGTTCTTTTAAAATGTAGTAATCCATTGTGTCCATTTAAATTTAAAACTTTTCCAAAGAGACCTTTCTCGAAAATGCCAATAAAAGTGTTGGAACAAAAGCATCAGTCGTAAGATTTTTCTTTAATTTTATAATTTAAAAATAAATAACACTGTTAGGTTACAGAAGACTCATAGTTTAATGGTCTATATACTATAATTAGTAATACATAACAATGTAAAAAAACTGATGTGACAGGAGATCGAGATCATGGGCAAATTCTTAAATTGAAATATAAAATAAATATGCAGTCATGTCTTGAATGTGATAATGCACATCACAGTAAAGGGTAATTTATCATTATATTGCTCAGTATTTTATTTGATTATGTATCACAGGATTTTAAAAATGTATAATTAATGGTATACAATAGAAAATAATTGTCACTAATTACTGTCTGTCTGAAGGGTTCAAGGGAAAATGCAGTGATGTCAGGTTTTGAGAGTTTTGAGAAAAATTTACAACAAAGTTTGCAAATTCCTCATGAAAGTATATAAATATCAAGATGTCTAAATATTTATTTATTGACAATGCTGCTTTTTCAGTTGGGCCTATGTGCCATATTATTCTATTGAAGGGAATGTAGCCACAGGGGAGATAACTTACACATTTCAAAAACTGACATCTCTGTGTATAGGCTTTTAGGCTTTCTATCTATCTATAGGGATAATATAGCCTAGATAAGGTAAACTGTTAACAACTAGCCTTGCCCTGGTGATTGTATACTGGTGGGTGAGTCCGATTTGTATAAATTGTTACCCACGCCAGTTTAATACTGAAAAAGTTGCTAATTTTAAAAATAATTCAATTAAAAGAACACTGTTCCTGCATTTTTTTTTGTGTATATAAATTTTTTCAGTTCGTTCAAAAATTTACTAAAGCTGAAGTCAAGAAAAAAGGAGCTAAACTGTCCTATGTAGAAATATTGGAGACTGTGGAGGAACTCTGCCATGATGAATTTAAAGAGTAAGCTGTGATGATCCCATATTTATTTATTAACTTGTGTTAGGAGTAAAAATCTCATTTTGTTGTGGCAAATTTTGAATCTCTATATTGAGTAAATGAACTTCATACTGGAACCATGAACATATTGATACAAAGTTCCTACAAAAATAATCGTTTCTAAAAGTGCTGAGTGGTGTATTTAGTAACACAAAAGGTCAAGACTGTGCAGAGCCAGCATATTATCTTCAAAACGGCTTCAGTCCCTAAACAAAATTTTGACAGTTCTTCGTCTGAATTTGTCAATGTGGAATCTGCAAAAAGAAGTTCTTTCCGAAAATAGGTGACTGGTGCTTGCAATAAAATCTGAGGTCACTTTGTCTTTGCAGTTATGTATTCTGCAATCACATTATCCCAATCTGGTCACCTCTTGTACCATATATATGTGTAGATTTTATTGGGACTGTTAGACAGGGGTCACAATTTATGTTCATGTGTTTGTGTGCCAATGCTCCGTAAAATCATCATCATCGTCACGTCCCTTAGTCCGTGGGCCGTTGGGGCGCCACAGGTGACATGAAAACTATCCTTCTCCATTCCTCTCTGTTTTCTGCACTTTGCACGGCATCACCCTCTTTTTAGTCCCGTCCACTCTTCACATCTTTTTCTCTGTCTTCCCCTTTTTTCCTTCCTCTTGTTGTGCCCTGCAAAATTTTTTTGGCAACCCCTTGTTTTCTAGTCACGTGGCCATACCATTCCAGTTTGCACTTTTTTAGTCACCAGGAGGTCATCATGCTGCCCAATGGCTTGACAAATCCTTTCTTTTACTTGTTCGTTAGAGATATGGTCTCTATAGCAGATTCCAAGTATGCCTCTGAAACATCACAGCTCCATCGCCTTTATTTTTTTTTCAAGTCCTGCTGTTAATGTCCAAGACTCACAGGCACACAAGAAAATGAAGAGGACTGATGCTCCATGGAATACACATGTAAAATAATAATAATCAAAAACGTTTAGGGCAATTTAGATTACAAATGTTTTGGATAATATGCGTCTGGAAAATCAACACTTCAAATAACTCCAGGAGCAACATCTGCTGTTTTGATTAACTCTCTCTCTTAATTATGCTGGAAACTTCTCTTGCAATACCATTCCTCATTAGTCACTCGTTTACCTTGTTGAAGATTTGCAATGATTTCTTTCTTTATTTTGATAATCTGACTATTTTAAAACCATTTTTTGGGGCCATGGTCATCGCAACTAACAATAGTTATAGATAGTTTAAAAATACAAAAATTTGGGCTGATGAACAGTACCTGAAATGGTGGAACATATTTTTCGGATGAAAGATTGTGAAATTTTGAGACAAGCACCAAATGTGCTGAAAACAAAGGTTGATGAATGTCAAGGTTCCACGTTACATAGACATGTCTTTTTTGGTAGATGTATAATTATTTTTCATGAAATTGTTTACTCGGCTGAATTAAAAGATTCGTTATTTTGCTAGAACCAATGTAGAAAAAAAAATGCTTCATGTTTATCATTAATCCAATTCCTTTTGATGACATTTATAGAATTGGTGTCAAGAATGTCCTTGGACACAATAGATTTTCTGGTCCTGGCCTCAACACTGCTCAGATGTCTGGCATGGTGGATGCTGGCGGTGTATGGAAAAATAGGTAATTGCAGTCCTGAAAGTACTTTTATTTCATTCACCATTACCTTTATCCATTATCAGTGACTTACAAAAAATTATAAGCTTATCCTCATTGTTTTGTGCTAAATTTGATATATTGTGATTATTCATCTATTTATTAGATGCTATAAGCAGCCTCATCAAAGTAGTGTGAACTCCTTCATCCTTAGTAATGTGACACTCACTTAAAGTCAGTTTTAATGTATACTTTGTCTTCTAGAATGCAAAAACTATGTGAGGAACTGGTTGGTGAGTTTGAAGAAGATGGAATATATGCCATGTGGGATGATCCAGAGATGTCTTTTGAAGCTGATTTGTGCAGCAGCTATTGCAGAAATCAAAAACGTGCAAAAAAAGAACTCTGACATGGACATATGTACTTGTACGACTGTTATCTTAAGTTTTAGATTTTTTTTATATGCCATTGATACTTATCAAAGTTCTAAAGACTTTTAATTTGTATAATGTTTAGAAAAGTAGTTTTTATAAGATAAACATGCAGCAAGATTGTTTGCCATATGAAAATTGACTTAACATTTTTTAAATTTTCAGTATGTTGCCATCTTTTACATTCCTTTTTTAATGACCTTTGTTATTTCTCTTATTTTTAAACTTTGTTTTAAATGTTTTGAGGACTACTTCCAATTTGAATTATTTTAAGAAGTTCAATTCTGCACAATACATTATTATATATTTGTTCAAATTACCAATCTAGTCAATGTTTTAAAACAATGAATTTGTTTGGGTTTTTTTAGTTACTGAATTCGTTAAGCATTCATCATGTATGCTAACCCAATGAATAGAGATGTCCTATATTTTATGTTGTTTTTCCTTGGACTCATACACAATGAGAGTGCCTTTGGAGCAGCCTCGATAAATCAATATTTATTATTGTAATTTATTTCTATATTTAATTTGTATCAATCAGAAACAGCTATGCAATATGGATTGTTGTTACGAACCTTCATATAGTTATGACACAAACTCCTAAATAGTAGACAACATTTTCATATATGTAATCCTAACTGAGTATTTAAAATTTTAAAAACCTAAAATACAATTACAATTTGATCTTAATTATTCTCTGTTGCTTTTTCCATGCACAATCATCATTCTTTTTTTTTTTAAATTTCTTTATCATTTGTCTTAATAAAAAATCTGTGATATTTATTTCTCTTCAGTTTTAACGGGCAGCGTTTTTAACAGTGTTTTTTCTTTTGAAAACTAAATGTTGAATATTTTTTGATTTGATGTTTGGATTTTGATATTTCTTTAGATGAATAAATAAAAACTATTTTTCTTGAGTTGAATATATTTTTATGAGATGATTTATTGTATCTTGTTTGAAAGTGTGTTTCTGTTTGGTTTTTTTTTATTGGGGAGTGGGGATTAAGATCATTCTTTTTAAACTATATAAAATTACAGAAGTGCATGTTCTGCAAAGTGTCTGCCATTTCAGATTATAGGATAGGACATCCCTGGTTAACAACATTACATCCCTAAGTATAAGATAAAAACTAGGAGTTGTAAGTTCCACAGCTTTAGGTAAAAGCAAATGATTATTTTTAATTTTGATATTTGACAAGATAAAGGGGAGAGAATTTACATCTGACAAAAAAAAAATTTGAATAAGTTATAACTGTACTGCAAACCATAACAAGTTTGAACCAACAAGTCATTTAGTTTGAGTATACTTGATAACAAACTTTACAAGAGTATTTTGTCTAGGACTCGACATGGGAACAGGATACATTTTAAATGCAGTCAAAGTTCTCCTGACAACACAGAGCTACAAAGTCAGCTCATTAAAACTGGCGTGTGTAGATAGATCTGAGTTTCTGAACCAGGCTGCTGGACTCGGTCTTAGGGGCTTGCAGACATTCCTGTGGAGGGATGAACAGTTCTGGATCAACGATTCCCTGGACGAGGTCGTAGATGCGGGTGGTCAGTGTCTCGTTGTTGCGGCCATTGATCAGGAAGGTGCGCACTGGGTAACAGTTCAGTCTGCTGAACACACCAATCCAAGTCTCTCCTGGATGAAAAATAATAATTGTTTGGTGAGAATACAAGCCATCATTTTAGAGGTTTAGATAGTTGATATGGAGCCAGTAGTGCATTGATTAATAAAGAGCTTATCATTTTTCATACATAAACATAGAATTATTTATTTCAACAAAATCTTAGGGCCTCGAATGTCTAATACTATAACTAAAGCAAGTCAGTAACAAGCGTAAAGTACTTTCTGATCACATTTACAGTGTTGTCCTCACCATTCACAGTTTGCTGAAGCCCAACCATCCTTGACATTTCTCTTGCCTAACAAATTCAGAACGAGCGTTGAACTACAATTGATTATTATGTATAGGTATTGACTAAATGGGTATGAGAGCTCTCACCACCAAGTCCAAATGTGAACCATCAATGAACTAAACACGGTACCATATAGAATGTACTTACTGCGTGTGGCACTCCTGTCGGACCACTCGACTGCCTCTAGCTCCTCCCCTGGACCACCAACATAGTACTCGGCTTCAAATGTGGCATTTTCTGGCACAGAGAATGGGAAGAATGGACCAGCATCTCCTCTCTTGCACACTTTGGTCTGACGATTGTACTCGTAGGCGATGTTCTCTCTGTGCAGGATGATGATGCGGTAGTACCTGAAAACATAAAGGGGGAATAACTTCATTATTGTATACATAATTATGGTTCATGAAAAGGATGATCAAATGGTGGTACTGTGACCTCAGTAGTTGTTTAACCAAAACGAACTTGTACAAAAAAACAAAAAGAATTATTAGAATGTTACATGTGTGTGGGGGGGGGGGGTGGAGGTTAGTCTTAATACCGTCTCTCCGTGATGACAACTGACAAAATGAGGTCCCTAAAGTTCCATAGATCACCTAAAGTAAAACGTTAAGACTTTGTCTTTGTTGTCGTAGAAGAGGTCTGAGTTTGTGTTTGCAGTTGTGTTTTCCCGCTACTAACTTGTTCTTTTTTAAGAAAAATGTGCATTAATCTCACACATATGTCCGACAATGGCTCTCACATTATCATTTATTTACCCTACCTCATTTAACTGCTCAGTTTTGACATCTTAGCTATAAACACTTACATGATAATGATACTGTAATGTGTGTTAAACCGATATCTTGTATAAAAGTGCGAAGTGAGTTAACCAAAGCATCATCTGATACCCTCTACCTATCAGCTGTTTCTACCGGTATTATACGAGGTTAAAGGTCACTCACTGTCTGCCTGGGGTGGGTCCTGACTCTTCTACTTCATCAAAAGCGATCTTCTCTCCCATGGCATCGTACTCGGCATCAAAACGACGGAATGTGGTGAACTCATGGTTGTACTGGTGGGCACGGAACTATGGAATACAAAATATATTCATACATAATATACTGCGGATCCCTGTGTCACATAGCACCAAAACGTGGGCAATTATAACTAAGCCACGAACAAAAAGCGAAGTTAATATAAAGGATTTAAAAATAAATTGTTTTTAAAACTTTTACTATTTTTTTTTTAAATCAAATCGTCTGTTGAGTTTCGACCAGGATTCCTCTACCGGGAACCTGCACGCTATTTAGTAAACATAAGACTTTCCATGGAAATTTTCCCATCCTTGGAAATCCCGGGTACCCAGTTTTAGAAAACACTTTTTTGTTGTTTTTTCTTCAACATTGAAGCAAAGCATAGAAATCAATTATTAAACCGAAAGACAGAGTCCACGTTTCTCTGATTTAAAAAGGCCCCAGTTTATAAAAAATCAGGTATCAAAATTGAACATCGTTTCTATAAAATTTAAAACAAACATTTTTTTCAAAGAAATCTTTTTTTTTTTTTTTTGGTTTCATAATGAGGATTTTATTATTTTGTACTTCTTATAGTTATAATTGTATTCTCAATCTAAATAAATTCAATAAACCATTTTGAATTTAAAGAGTCTAAGTCTCCCCCTATCCCCCCTCCTTTACAAATTAGCCGTGATGTCGGCGTAAACAAATATATCTTGGGGTAATGGCCGTAATGGGGTTAATTCTTGGAAAGGAAAACATTTTAAAACTTAAATTTCTTCAGCATAGCATAATTGGCGACATATTTTTGTCATGAATGAAAGTGTAACTTAAACTTTTAGACAACAATTACGAAAATAATCTGAAAAGAAAACTTATTTTTAGTCTATTGTTTCAGCCGGCGACCCCCGCAATAATTGATTGATTGATTGATATGATATTTCTATAGCGCTGGTATCCGTGCTACTTTAGCATGCTCACGGCTGGTATCCATGCTACTTTAGCATGCTCACTGCGCTCTGGTTTTCTTAAATCTATTTAAACAAAAAAGTCTTTGGAATGTTTCTTAAATGATTTTTTATCCTTTACAATACCCCTCAAAGATTGAGGCAAACTGTTCCATAATTTTTGCGCTATCGCTTCAAAAGAGCGCACTCCGTAAGACTTTTTTTCTGTATTCATCAACACTGGGAATTTTCAGTAAGGACTGTGATGAAGACCGCAGGTTCTTTAAGGATACATATTTATGAATCAGTACTTTAAGATGGTATGGTAACCTGGGCTCTAACAACTTGATTATCCTAAGATTTTCGTGTGTCTAACTAATTTACATTATGATCATTATGTAGTGTTTTTTTTATTCCAAATTCAACATTGTAAGATATTCATAGATATACAGCATTCATTAACATTCCTAGTTGTTGTTTTTTTAAATTATAATTATTGGAAACGAATCCCTTGTTCCATCAATTTTAGAAAAATGGAATGTGCTTGTAAATATTTTGTGACGGATTCGAAACTAGAATTTAGCGACGTGTAAAGAATGCGAAACTGGTTGTTGAGTGTTGAGGCGGTGATCTCCAAATTTCGCTCAACAAGCATATTATTTGTTGTTATCCATTACCAGCGATAAGCAGTGGATAATAAAGAAACTAGTAGCAAGTGACCAACCTCATAACTAACCTTACATTTTTTTCTTTTTTTTTTTAGAAATTCATAAATAGACAATAGCAGTTAAACAATAATAAAAATCAACTATTTTATAGTTAAATTCATTTTAAAATATATTTTTGATTAAATACATTTTTTTTTACCGGGATGAGGAAAACTTCATTCCCAATTTCCCGGGATAAGCAAAACCCCAGATAACGAGAAATCCTAGTTCTGACAAATCAAAGAGCAAATAATATGTATGTAGGCTACCTACTTTTAGAGCAAGAGAAAGAGAGAGGGGGTGTGTGTCTCTTAGTTCAATCTTTCTCAAATCATGCACTACTATTTATAAAATGTTACATGAAGAATTAAAATATATGTCCGCCTAACGTATTTCTGTGTATAACAACATGCTTACTGAAGACAACGCCTTACCGTGAGCTGTGGGGGAGAGAAGCAGTGGTGAGGTATCTGCCCGTAGACAAGGGCGGCACCGAGCAGGGTCAATGCTAGGACGTTCAACATGTTGGCTGGTTGATGTTTGGCTGAGGACGGCTGGAGGCGGAGTGAGACGAGAGTCGCTCTAGCCACGGGTCATATACATCGCTCAGACCTATCGCACAGCTCTGGTCACATGATGAGTTTGATCAAGGGGTTGTTATCGCTGATATCGCATGTGGGCCATAGCACCTTGTCTTCATAGACACATTTCCTTTTCCCTACTTTTTTTTTTTTTTAAAGCTGTAGTGATGGTTTGTTGAAGAGGTTCCCAAAGTGGCGGCTTAAGGAGAAAGTCTACAGTTGACGACAGCCATAGGTAGTGGCGTAGCAACGGCTTGGCATTGGGACAGTTGCCAAGGGCGCCGTCCTGCGCCAGTTCAAAAGGGCGCCGCTAAATCTCTAATTTTTTAAATTTTTATTACTTAAAAAATAAATTAGCCAAGGGCGCCAAAAACCCAGTTACGCCTCTGGCCATAGGAATTCAAACTTGGAAAGAAAAAAAAAGTGGGAAAAAAATCAATGGTTACATCTTTATTGCTGTTTTTTTTTCTTCTTCTTCTTATGTGGACCATTTTAGCGCTCAGGTCGCTCTGAGGAAAAAATAGTTTTGCCGCGTTGTAGAGTTCTCTTTCTACCTATTTTACCACCCTTCCCTCAAATTTTCCGCTCAAGTTCAAGCTGCCCTGCTTGCGCCCCACTCCAGTCCAAAATATATAGTACTGTTATTTTATTTATTTATTTATTATTTTTTATTATTATTATTGTTTTAACAATGTATATCACGTGATACACTCGTTTCACCATATTAGCCACTGGTGGAAGGCATAAATCTTGAATAAAAACTATTCTCGGAGACAAACCTGTCAAGTTCAGACCTCATTCAGAAAGATGAAGAGCGATTTCATGGTTTGTTAGGAAATTTAAAAAAAAAATTTAATTTTAATGGCGTTAAAATTGTGGTATTTGCGTTTATAGAACCAGATCATTGATTAAGCTGTCAACCGCTGTGCTTGGTGACTATCGTGCTCCACATCTAGTTTTAGTGATTGGACTAGAGTTATTGAATTCGTGGTGGAGATAAAAGATCTGTCTTACGGGCGATAGTATACACTTAACTGCTTACATCTCATGTCTATCTCTGGTATCTTTTTTGTTATTTATCGCAGAGATCTTGATCATAAGTCGCTCCACATTAGTCTAGATTTGGAAGAAGAAAAAAAATTGGTAAGCTTAATTTGATTTGACCCTTTCTGCGTTTTAATTTTAAGGAGCAAATATTATGGGCTGGTTCTCACATCGTGTTTTTTCTTAGGTGGCGGTGGGTCTCACATTGTGTTAGCTGGGTCTTAAGCTGCCTGTGACTAGTGTATGGGGAGGTGTTATTTCATGAGACTGCTATGCAACTTCTGGTTCAATGCATTCTACATTGGGAAACAATTGTTGGGCGCCAAATTTTCATATTCCCATTTGGATACAGCCCAAAACGATGGATACAACCTACAAGCTGGATACAGCTTACAGCCTACATGCTGCATATATCTTACGACTTACATCTCACCAAGATGGATATAGCTTACAGCTCACTCAGAGTAATACAGGCTAAAGTACTTTACATTGTATATTTTTGTTTAAAGTGTTTCAAAAGGACTCTCCTTGCCACGTCCCCATTATCTCAAAAATTTGAAGACTCGACAATAATAATAAAGTTCATTTAAAAAACACGCTTCATCCCCAATTAATGCTCGAAGCGCTATACAAATACAAAACGCAACAATACAAAATCTACATACAAGCCAATGGACAATACAAGCCAATGGACAATACAAGCCAATGGACAATACAAGCCAATGGACAATACAAGACAATGGACAATACAAGCCAATATACATCAAGGAATACGCGCAAAACAAGGAAGTAGACCACATCACCCCAGCAGGTGAGTGCGAAAAAGATGTGTTTTCAACTCAGGTTTGAAAGACTGCAGTGTCTGACTGTTTCTGAGAGCGACAGGAAGGCCGTTCCAGATTCTTGGGCCAGCAAAAGCGAAAGTGCGCCTTCCGTAGGTCTAGAGGCGGACTCGAGGTGTCCAGAGTTTGCCACTATCGGATGAACGGGGTGATCTAAACGGGGTACATAAACAACAAAAATATATGAATGCATAAATAGAGAAATGTACTTTTTCAACAGCAAAAAAAAAAGTATGTCTTTAAAAAATCTATTTGAAAATTTAGAATCTTTAAATAGCAGTGATTGGCGGTGAATATACAATTTAAGACCTTGCATTTGGGTAAAGAAGATGGGCTTTTACAAATGTATAGAGGACGTTGCAAAGGGGCTGACCAATTATGTCCCTTCATATCTCTCGGCGCCAGCAGATTACTTTAACAGTTATACCTCCCACTAGAGCAGGGGTCTTTAGATTCCTTTGATCTACGTATTATTTGCATATCAATATTTCATTGTACAAATGAGCTAAAGTCTACTGCAGCTCAGCATCAGACGTGGTAAAGGAGATCAACTCCGCTGACCTAAAAGACAGAAAATAGCAACCTTGCACACATTGACTTGAATTTTTAGTTTTAAACATAATGTATGGCTCTCACAGAATTACTTTTCAAAATATGTGGTGTTCATGGCTCTCTCAGACAAAAAGGTTCCCGACCCTTGCACTGGTGGTACTTTGTTTTAACATAAAGGACAAGGGTTCAATATACAGATCAACGAAAATATCCTTGGACGATCAATCATTAGGGTTAGCTTGGGTGTTTGACATGAAGGTACCTCCCCCCACCCTCCTCTCCACACAATCTTTTGTTAACCCTTTACAGACCAGATCGCGTGATCTCGACTTTAAAACGGCTATCAAGACATATCTATTGTGGGACCATCTGACCAAGAACATCGTCACAGATAGCAGACTGTACCAGGTGCCGAGGGGTGTGACTCCCTTTATCGATGTACTGTTGAAACGAAACACTCAATAGGTTTCGGGTCTTACATTCGATTATCGACAGGGTATTATTTGCTTGAGCGAAGATTGGAGATAATACGGTGCAAAGAAGCTGTACTAAATGATATATATACATTGGCGTATCACGGATTTTTCCGAGTGCTTGGGGGAGGGCCATTTTGTGAGGGGGTGGGGCTATTGGATTATAAGGACCCTAGTTATAAATAGGCCCAAATCTTAATTATAATCTTAATTTACATAAAATTGTATTATCGATTTTGATTCATTAAAATTAAAATAATTTTAATGTATGTTGGCTGTATACACAATATACGGGGTGTGCAACAAACCCCATAAAGTCTTGTCAAATAATATATTTATTTTGGCAACTTTTAAAATAAGTAAAATGTTTCTAAAAGTTAATTTATTATAGTTAAATTAATTTCAATATGTCTCCCTCTCAACAGTTTTTCCCCATTCTAAACGACCGAGCCACTGGTGATGAGCAATGCTTGTATGAAACACTAAGACAATTTTGGCCACTCTTGAACAATGGTCAATTTGAGATGTTACATTATTGCAAATTTACAACGGTTGTAGACTTTGTTGTTTTTGTTCTTGTTGTTGCTGTTGTTGTTGTGTTTTGTTGTGGTTGTTGTTGAGGGCCCCAAGTCTGGTTCGATGAAGGCTACATTCTCCAGGCGTATGATTTTCATCGTGTTTCTTGACGTATATGTGAAGGAGCTCCGTCCTTTTGCAGGATTCAAGTGTGACGATGACATCTGGGTCGAATACTAAGAAGCAATACTTGTCATTAAAGGACATGTTCACATTAATACTCACCGCCCTCTTTCGCTCAAGATTCCACAAACACTACACTGGTTTTGTCCTCTCCGAGACCACGCCGACAGAAACCACGAAGCTCTTGCTGAAGTGTTTACATCTGCGTGATGAGTCTCGTTGCTGGAACGTGTTGAGTCTCAATGTCTTTTCGTCTGTAAACCAAATGCACTTGGTACACGTCTCTCACCTTTTCCAACACTGTTAGAGACCTTGGCTTCTACACTGACAGTAAACTTACAATGATCCCTCGTACCAGTTCTGTGGCCAGGACTTGTTTCTGTCATCTTTGTGCTCTGGGTCAGCTGCGTCCTCAAATTAATAAGAGAACAGACAACGCCGTAGCAGTAACTCTAATCCAGTCAAGATTAGATTACTGTAAGAGTTATTTGTGGGGTTTACCTCAGAACCAAACTCAGAGACTCCAGAAGGTTCAAAATACTGCAGCACGCATTGTGTAGCGTATAAAGAAATCTGACCACATCACCCCAGTTCTTAAAGATCTCCATTGGGTTCCTGTACTGTGAGTGAGCGCATTGGCACAAAATTCTGTCCCTGGCGTATAGCTGTATAGAAGGCTCTGCACCTATATGTCTTCAAAAACTGATTTCTAAACATGTATCCATACAGAACCTGCGCTCTTCAACACAGTCCTTACTGAGAGTTCCTAGTGTGGATGGACACAGAAAGAAGTCATACGGGTGCGCTCTTTTGGGGCTATTGTGCCTTAATTGTGGAACAGTTTGCCTCATTCTTTTAGGGAAATTGAAAATGATAAAAATTCATTAAAGAAACATTTAAAGACTGTTATCTTCATTAGAGCGCTGTGAGCGTGTTAAAACAGCATGGACACAAGCGCTATAAAAAGTACTCAATTATTATCATGATCTTTTAGAAACCTTATATCTATTGAGTGTTGATTTCATTTACAGTTTTGTTGAAAACCTGCCCGATTTACACATTTGTACGTTTGAAGTTGCAGATCTTGCCTTACAATACGTTGAGCTGATCTTCGTGATATGCCAGTTTCGCTGTCCAATTTTTCGTGAACTCGTGTGACCGTGAGAATCGTCATCCTGCCTGCAAATCATCTCACTTACACGATGAATGCGCAGTAAGTTTTAACAGTCTTCCGGTTGCCACTTCCTTATATCCAGTAGCGTAGCTATATAGGGTAAGTGCCGCCCGGGGCGAACAAAGATTTTTCCGCCCCTTTTTCACGAAAAAAAGAATCTCTTGATTGCCGAAAATGCCAACTCTCAAAATAAAGGACGCCCCTGGAAATAAATTCAACGTGTTTGTAGGTAAACTGAAAAAAAAGGGGGGGGGGGTGGCAATGTAGGGAAACTGTATAGCATAGGGATTAGGGAAGGGGATAATCCGGAGGAGGACGATAGGGCATCTACTTTCACTTTAAGGAATAAGTTGGCGAGAGTAGGAGTAAGGGGGAGGGTAAGAAGTTTTTCAGGAGAGGTATAAGTAAAATGGGTATGTGGGTAAATTAGGTTGATGGGGTATGTGGGTAAATTAGGTTCATTGGCTATGTGGGTAAATTAGGTTGACTGGGTATGTGGGTAAATTAGGTTGACTGGGTATGTGGGTAAATTAGGTTCATTGGCTATGTGGGTAAATTAGGTTCATTGGCTATGTGGGTAAATTAGGTTGATTGGGTATGTGGGTAATTTAGGTTGATTAGATATGTGGGTAATTTAGGTTGATTGGATATGTGGGTAAATTAGGTTCATTGGGTATGTAAGTAAATTAGGTTGACTGGATATGTGGGTAAATTAGGCTCATTGGCTATGTGGGTAAATTAGGGTGACTTGGTATGTGGGTAAATTAGATTGACTGGGTATGTGGGTAAATTAGGTTGACTGGGTATGTGGGTAAATTAAGTTGACTGGGTATGTGGGTAAATTAGGTTGACTGGGTATGTGGGTAAATTAGGTTGACTGGGTATGTGGGTAAATTAGGTTCATTGGCTATGTGGGTAAATTAGGTTGACTGGGTATGTGGGTAAATTAGGCTCATTGGCTATGTGGGTAAATTAGAGTGACTGGGTATGTGGGTAAGTTAGGTTGACTGGGTATGTGGGTAAATTAGGTTGACTGGGTATGTGGGTAAATTAAGTTGACTGGGTATGTGGGTAAATTAGGTTGACTGGGTATGTGGGTAAATTAGGTTGATTGGGTATGTGGGTAATTTAGGTTGATTGGGTATGTGGGTAAATTAGGTTGATTGGGTATGTGGGTAAATTAGGTTGACTGGGTATGTGGGTAAATTAGGTTGACTGGGTATGTGGGTAAATTAGGTTGACTGGGTATGTGGGTAAATTAGGTTGACTGGGTATGTGGGTAAATTAGGTTGACTGGGTATGTGGGTAAATTAGGTTGATTGGGTATGTGGGTAAATTAGGTTGACTGGGTATGTGGGTAAATTAGGTTGACTGGGTATGTGGGTAAATTAGGTTGACTGGGTATGTGGGTAAATTAGGTTGACTGGGTATGTGGGTAAATTAGGTTGATTGGGTATATTCGTCAGGAAGTGATGATAGATGATATCCGGTTACAGACTTAACCTATTTTTTTATTAATTTAATTTATTAATTTTTTTGGGGGAGATTGAAAGGGCAGGGGATGAGGAGGAAGGTAGGCTGAACGTGTTGGTGGTAAGGGGAATAATTAGCGCTATTCTTCTTTTCTCTTTGACGTCTAAGTTGGGATTATGTCCCTTCACCGCGGTTCGTTGATTATTTGAACACGGTCAGATTTTGATTTTGCTTCCGGTAGTTCTCTAGTTAATCGCGTCTAGATTTTTTACCAAGTAATTTATTTTATTTTCTCTTGGCATAAAATTCCACTAGACACTTTCGGGGGTCAGACTATGGTTGGAAAAACATATGAATGTATATTATTTTTTGCACACTGCACATATCTCAATTCTATGCATACTGCACATTGTTCTGTGAAATAAACTTCTTGAAAAAACAATAACTATAACATATTTAAAATGAAGAAACCATATACGAAACAAAGAAACTTAATAGTAATTCAAAGGTTAGTAAGGATATGAGTATGTGATGATCAATGTCCGGTTTCATATTTGACGCTGCTAGCATGGTACCCTTATGGCGGCCAGCTCTGGACCGCGGGCCGCAGTTTGGGGATCCCTGGTCTAGTTTGTTAGATTATATAGCTTGTTAGTTTCTCGAATCCCTTGGCTTGTTAGTTTCTCTAATCATCTAGCTTGTTTCTCCAATCCTCTAGCTTGCTAGTTGTTACAGGTGGCTAGAAAGGTGCCGAGACTGGTATTTTGATGGACTGAGGCAGGACAGAAATGGAGGTAGTCAACGGCCCTAGGCGAAAGTGTGGAGTTAGAGGTATTTGAAAGTAGCTACCCTCTAAAAGGCGTAGATGTTCATATTGATGAAGTCATCAGTGCGTATTTCCTGACATTATCATAAATATTGCCTTCGCTTTATTTACATCAAGACCAGCTTTGACCGTCACATCTTCAAGTTCCCTGAAAGTTTTAATTATATCATCAATGCTGTTTCTACCAAGTAGCGCTATATCGTCTGTGTAGGCCAGGTATTGCAGTGGCTGGCTTTATAAAGTTCCTTATGGTTGTTCTGTGCCACCTCTCAGATGCTCACACGTATGTTTCTAATGCTTTTTTCTAAAGTGATGTTGAAAATGATACACGGATTTCCTTGTCTGAGGCCCAGATTGATTGGGAACTCCCTCAAGCACTCCCTCTGTACTTTGATTCTACTTGTGTAGTTATCCATCGTAAAATGTATGAGTCGGGTAAGTTTGTTAAGGACTCCAAGTTCCAGCACAGCATCGTTCATGTATTTCCTGTCTATGCTATCATAACCTGATTTATAGTCCACATATAGTTGGTGTATGTTGATGTATTCTTAGCATTTTCTACGAGACATCTAACAGTAAATATATGAACGTTTGAAATGCTCCTTCACACATTGTCTTAAAGATACATTGAATACAGTGCATGATACCCTCACTAGGTAACTCTAGTTACCAGTAAAATATCCGCATCAACACCAGGCACAGAAACATTGCAAATCCCATCTACATTCATAGGAGCCATAATGATCAATAAATTGATCGTGGGCCCTTAATAGACAGAAAAAGAAGAAGAAAAATTTGCACCACAATGCATCACTGCATTTTGAATGTATTATTTTTAAATTAAGGTGACCCCTGCCCTCACTTTTGCTCAAACTCTTCGGATTCCTCAATTTCTGCTACCCCCCCCCCCCCCCTTTTTTTCCCTTGACGTCGATCAATGTGACTAACGGGTTGAATCTAATCTTGTGTCAAATGATTTTCTTCGGCACACCACAACCAAAATGAATTTAGTTTGTGTCTGGCACTGGTCGCCATAATGCCTCCCCGATGAAATGAAAGTCTTATCAAAACATTCGAATCATGTATACTCCAAAATGCACCTTTTGATTGTTAAACAATCACACATTTTCTGCTGCCCTACTTCCCGATAAAAAATTACTTGCCATGACAGCCAAATTTGGTGCTGATATATACACTGCCCAGCGGCGTGCCTAGTGTTAGCGCCACCCTAGGTGGGTTAACTTTTTTTCCACGCTACCTTTCTCAATAGAAACTCTGCAGATGTCCGAAAATCCCGCCGCTCTATCTAAAGAAAAAATGACACCCGGGAAGACCAAATGTTCGCCCCCCCCCACTTCTACGTCACTGACATGAGTCTTTGATGACAGGGGACAAGATTCATTTTTACATCCCCCCCCCCCCCGGCTAAACTCTGAAACCTATTATTTTCATCCATTAACACTATAGCCCATTAGATGCCCCCGCTAGTCTGGCGCCCGGGGATATATGTCCCATCTGCCACCCCTTAGCTACGCCTCTGGCCACTGGAAAACAGGCACTGCCCCCCCCGAGCGTCAAAAGTGCCCCCTCGGGGGAAAATTTCTGAAAGAAACACTGATCATGCCCCTGGCGCTGCTCACAAAGGGGCGCCAAATGGTATATTTTACATATAATATTGTATGGTTTTCGAATAGGGGAGCGCTAAAAAGATATTGCGCCCCGGGCGCGAGTTAAGCTGGCTACGCCAGTGGGGGGGGGGGGGTCTTTCAGCCCGAAAATTAAGGCGTACAAGTGCACAACCTGAATTCATTCCAGTTGTGACACACCGCATAAGTTAATTTATTGATATTCCTTTTGGTCCATCTCAGTTGCAGCCCGTAACGTCACGTTGATAGTAATGATAGGCGTGGTTCAGGGGGGGGGGGGGGAGACTGGAGGGGGACCTAAATTTCAACTAGCATCTTTCCTGTTGCGGGCCGGTTAAGTGTAGAATGATGCAAAAACTAAATTCATGAATTCTTGTATGCGCCAAAATGCATCCAATGAATCCTATCATTTTAATGTTAAGTTTATAAGACAATATTGTGGGGAGGGGCTTACTGATAACTTACCGAAATGTTTCTCCAAAGCTTATCGCCCTCGATCTCTTCTCCACCCCAAATTAAAGTGGCAGTAAGTACCGACACATGTTTATCTTAAAAAGGGACTGGATGTAAGAATACAATGATTTGTTGAATGGACGAAATTATGATTTTTCTTTAGTTTGTTATAAATAGCTGGACTTATAAATCTACTATAAATTAGTATAAAGATTATAGGGAATCTAAACTGGACAAATAACATGCCCTCAGCAGGCTCCACTACCAGAATGAATGTATGGTCATTGGTGTCTACAAAGTCAGTGCTGGCCCTGGGCACCAAAATCCCTAATTTCACCGATTTTGTTATAGATGACCTGCACCCCCCCCCCCCCCCCCCCCGAACTTCTAAAATACTACCCCCAATCCCCCGTGGAAAAATTACCTGTAAATGTAGAAGAAACTGGTCAAACGCATCGGCCAACCAAGACAATAATGCTTTTCATTAAATTAATCGAATAACTGGCTTTAGACAGCCGTTACCAGGAAAAGCGTTGCCCCGAGCGCATTAGTGAGACTAATTTACTGCCCGTCTATGTGAAGTTCATGGGATATTATCGTTAAATGCATGGCCTCTCTTAAGACAATTAGGACACCCAGATATTTTGGGCCCCTTCTTTGCACGGCCCCGAGTATTTATAGAGCAAGGGGTGTCAGTGCATTACAGTTCCAGGGGCCCAGGCCGCTGTAAAGATGGCCCTGATGTAAATGTAAGAATCAACTTAAACCAAGGTGCAACCTACTATCGGGATGCTGCTTCTAATAATAAAATCTATAAGCCAAATGTAAGCGACATCAAATCTATCAGGCGGAAAGATTTGCTTCGGTCCCACTCAGGCCACTCTTTAACCCATTCCCATCTGCAAAGATAAAAGTAACAACTTTTAAAAAAATTTTAAATACAGGTACACATATTGGAATTTCAAACATTTGATTCGAGTTCAATTGCAAATGTTATTTTCCTTTCCCTTACTAATTTTGGTCACCCAAAAGAT
The DNA here is from genome assembly GCA_964017045.1 of Omphiscola glabra. Taxonomy (NCBI): domain Eukaryota; kingdom Metazoa; phylum Mollusca; class Gastropoda; family Lymnaeidae; genus Omphiscola; species Omphiscola glabra. The sequence continues at coordinate 43,566,018 of OZ024795.1, read as the reverse complement.
TGAAAACCCAGCTGTGGGTGGGAGAAATTTCCCCCCCCCCCCCCCCCACAATTTTTTTCTCCAGCTCAAATTGAAAGTACTTGCTTCCTCCTCAATTTTTTGTTTCTTCTCTTAAATACAGTATTAACATTGAGAAATCTGAATCAACTCTAAAAACTATACTTATTCAACTCACAACCCAACATTTCTTTTCTAATTCAACTCACAACCCAACATTTCTTTTCTAATTTAACTCACAACCCAACATTTCTTTTCCATTCAAATGAAAACACCAAGTTATCCATGAAAGTTTTCCTATAGGGTAAAAATTTATTTGTCGTATGTAACATAAATATTTCTGTCAGACTGTATTTATTCGTCATCATCATCTTCTTCGTCATCATCATCATCTTCTTCATCATCTTCTTCATCATCATCTTCTTCATCATCATCTTCTTCGTCATCATCATCCATCTCCTTTTGGAATTAAAAAGAAAAATGCTAGAATTATTTAACACATATTTTCTCAAATTTGCCTGAGACCAAGTCTCAACCTTTTCATATCAAATATGACATTTTCTAACTTAAACATAAACTTCAGACTGTTTAAGAGAAATCAACAGACAAGCATTTGTCATGTAGTTCGCACCATGTTTTGAGAATGCATTGTAATAAAATGCAATACTTTTCGTAATCTAATACTATACTGGTACTTCATGTTACCATATCCAATCAGTTGATTGCAGTACAGATACAGTTTTTCAATGAAGGGTAGCATTACCATAAGGGTACCATGTGAAGAAACAGTGTACTACCGAATGAGCCTCTGATCAGAGAAAATTAACCCTACCAGGAACAATGTACTGCCAGATCAATGAAGATTAATTAAGATGACTTGTACGGTAGACATCTGAAAGTTTAATTGTGACAGACTGCAATCTTTCTTGTGCACTAACCAATCGTGCCCTATGTTGTGCTAAAGCAGCCGCCAGCGGGTATTAAGAATCATCTACTAGATGGGCTATGTGAATGAACAGAGCTAAAAATGCTACAAACCTCCTCTTCATCATCCTCATCTTCTTTAGGTTCCACCTTAGCTTTCTTCTCAGCTGGACCTAAAATTTAAAACATTTACATCAAAGCTGTAATCTGATATAAGTATTTGTAAATGTCTTCGTTTAGATTTAACCGAGGTTAGACACCTCATCCCAAGTAGTAATTTGTAAATGTCTTCGTTTAGATTTAACCGAGGTTAGATGCCTCATCCCAAGTAGTAATTTGTAAATGTCTTCGTTTAGATTTAACCGAGGTTCGATGCCTCATCCCAAGTAGTAATTTGTAAATGTCTTCGTTTAGATTTAACCGAGGTTAGACGCCTCATCCCAAGTAGTAATTTGTAAATGTCTTCGTTTAGATTTAACCGAGGTTAGACGCCTCATCCCAAGTAGTAATTTGTAAATGTCTTCGTTTAGATTTAACCGAGGTTAGACGCCTCATCCCAAGTAGTAATTTGTAAATGTCTTCGTTTAGATTTAACCGAGGTTAGACGCCTCATCCCAAGTAGTAATTTGTAAATGTCTTCGTTTAGATTTAACCGAGGTTCGATGCCTCATCCCAAGTAGTAATTTGTAAATGTCTTGGTTTAGATTTAACCGAGGTTCGATGCCTCATCCCAAATAGTAATGTCAACATTGCAATAAATGCCCAATAGTCAATTCACTACTTATATTTGCTACCTGATCATCACATTTCTGGCAAACATAGGACCCTAAATTAAAAAATAACAATAGGGGCTTAGCCCTCGTAAAAATCTACCAATAAAATAATGATCACTCTTCGCACATTAGTTGTATCACCTTAGGAAATAGCAACTTGTTTACAGTTGTTGGGAGGCCTGATTAAAAAATACAGTTTCATTAATTAAGCAAGCTTGAAATGATCATAACCCCTTTAGGTGAGGGCCTTCCACACCTTTCACCATTTTTGAACAAAGGGAAGCAAGAGTTTTATAAATGAATTATATTACTGTATATATATTTTTTAAAAATTAAGCTTAAAACCAAATAATTTATCATGCAGGACAATAAAACATTAACAGCCAAAAAAAGACTTTGAAAATTAAAAGAGGTGCTGGAACACTGGATCAACACAGGCTAGATTATAACAACAAGAACTGGTACACTGGATCAACACAAGCTAGATTATTAGATTATAACAACAAGAACTGGTACACTGGATCAATACAGGCTAGATTATAACAAGTACTGTTACACTGGATCAACACAAGCTAGATTATAACAACAAGAACTAGTACACTGGATCAACACAGGCTAGATTATAACAAGTACTGGTACACTGGATCAACACAGGCTAGACTATAACATGTACTGTTACACTGGATCATTACAGGCTAGATTATAACAACAAGTACTGGTACACTGGATCAACACAGGCTAGATTATGACAAGTACTGGTACAGTGGATCAACACATGCTAGATTATAACAAGTACTGGTACACTGGATCAACACAGGCTAGATTATAACAAGTACTGGTACACTGGATCAACACAGGCTAGATTATAACAATAACAAGAATAAATAAAGATACATAAACAACCCCTGAGAACAAAGTTTTTTTTGGTTTAAATTCTCTATAAAATGTAACATCGAGCAATAGGGGTGGGGATGAAATTCTGATAATGTGTTGTCACCTGCAACAAATCTAAGTGCCAAGTTTCAGCTGGATAGGTTGACAAAAAGTGGGTCACTTAGCCTTCCCAAGATTTTGTCAGTCAGCCACCCACAAACAAAAGCAAAGTTAATACAAAGGATTTAAAAACTGAGATCACGCTATCACCAAAAGTCTTGTGAAGTTGAGACTTCTTTGCTATTTTAAAATGAGAGGAGTGCCAGGATTGGCGGTCTCAAACCAACATATGAAAAATTTAGTCACAACCATTGGAATGAGATAAGGAAATACTGCAGAATTTTTTTGTTTTCATCAATAACGAATATTTAACAAATAATTATATCTTACTTTGTTTTTTGTTTTCTTTTTTCGGCTGTTTCTTTTTTTGAGCTGTTGGAGATTTTTCTTTTTTTAACTTTGCATACAAAACAACTAGTGTTACACCTTTCAGGCTAACGTCCTGCGTCTTGTCATGAGCCTGCTTAGCAAGTTCAGGGGAAGTAAATGTGACAAATCCATAGCTGTAAAAAAGAAATATATGACAACATTACTACATGAATTATTTTTAAGATTTTGATATATCAAAGTTAAAGAGGAACACAAAACCTAGGACTATGAAGTATAACAGATCGAATTTGGTGTAAAAAATTTCCTTACCCAAATGACTTCTTGTCCTTCTTTCTGATTGGTAGAATAACTTCTTTTGCTTTAGGGAATATTTTGCGAACATCTGCCTCTGTAACATCTAAAGGCAGTCCAGCCAAATATAGCTTTAAGGGATCTTTTTCTTCTACACAACAGACATTATGAAACAAAATTAGACAACTTATTGTTTAACAAAATTAGACAACTAATTTTTAAAAAATCATCTTAATAAATCACATTGGTCAATAATGGCTCAATGCAACATTTGATCTCTAGATCCCAAAAGCCTAGGTGGTTGTAGTCGACATACCAAAACATTTATTAAATGGGAAAATATCAATGACTAGAAAACCAAATAAGCTTTTTGTTGGTCAATGCACTGGACTGGCATTTGTTGTAACTTAAAAAAACAAATTTACCTCTTTTTACCTTTCAATTGGATTAAACATTGTAAGCTTTACAGTTATGAACAAATGCTTCAAGGATTTACAACAAAAAATTGTTTTAGGCACGACACAAAAAAATTAAATAACGAACCATCAGTAACTTGCTTATGTCCCTTGATATTCAAACTTTTAGCTCCAACATAGTCTACAGTCAACTTGTTACCCCTGATGCTGGCTTCCTTAAGGATGGGAAAGTTTTTCTCTGCTGCCTCTTCACTGCCAAACTCAACATAAGCATACCTGAAAGTCACACATAATTTATAAAATGAAGGTAGGAAAGAGAACCGATATAGATTTAAGGATATAATCTTAAGTTTTAAAAATAACATGAAATATGCAAATTACTATTTAAAAAAATCAGAATACTTGCCCATTTCTAGCATTCTTGGCATATACTTTAGTATTAATCCTCAGTCTGACCTGCTTGATATCACTAGAGAGGGCTTTTACTTCTTTTACCGAACAATTACTGGGTATATTTTTCACAAACAGTGTCCTTGCATCCCTATCATCTGAAATTACAAATGTGCACAGTGACTCCAACAATAAAAGTTTGAACTTGACAGAAGCTTAAGAAATATTTTACATGCCCGCTAACTATATAATGCAACAAAAGCATTGTTCGGTTACTCTAGCACAAAAATATGTGGTTATTTACACATTAAGAGATATCTTCTATGGGACCCTGAACGATTCTGGGAAATCTTGCTAATTTTTTATATATTTTATCACCAATCAAATGAAAAAATATTAAGTCGCAGGATTTGTTTTTGCACAATGTTTACATATTAAGGGTATGGGAAGTTGAAGAAATGTTTTAACACTAACAAGAGTTAAAAAGCATATAGCCCCACTCATTTAACATGTATACCTTACATAAACAGGGGTCATAAGTTAACGTTGGCCACCACGAGAAGGGGATTTTATAACAGTGAAGCAAGATTGTATAAGGTTAAAATGGCCTGCATTTACAAAAACAACTGAAAAAAATTTGCTATGAGCCAAATAGAAAAGTAATATGTTAAAAAAAAATAATTTAAGTTATACAAATTTAATGATATATTTACTTTTTCTGGAATCGTCTACATCAACTTTTTGTGTTCCTGAAACTGAAAGTAATACTAACTATTAACACCAAACAGATAATTGAGTATGTACATGCATGTGACTTTAAATGCAGATTGGAGTAACTGATAGTTTTAACCATGAATACTAAGAAAATCAACCTTTTATATGAAATAAAAAGAAAATCTTTAAGTAACTATACTTTTGTTCAGTGTTTACTTTTCCTTTGCAATGTAGATGTAGGAGACAGTAAGAGAGCCAAGTAATCGAGAGTGCCAAGAAATAATTCAGAACTCCAGCATAAAATAAAAATATCAATTCAGAAACCAAAGCATAAAAAATTGCAGTGTCTTTTTTAAGTGGAAAGAGTGCCCTGAGAACCAAAATTAATATAGTCGAGCAAGCGCTTAAATTCAAGAAATATCAAATAAGATAAATGTACTTAATGCAACTAAAGAGCTTCAGCAATTTACATGGACCAACTATTTCTTAGCTCTGAGAGTGTGATGAAACAGGCTGTAGAAAGAAACAGACATATTCCTCGGTGCTTTAAAATGATTGTAACAAGTAATAAGATAAAGCTCCTGATACTGATACGTGTAAGTCTGTTGTCTTTGCGACACATAATTATCCTAAACATTGACCCCCATGTCTATTTTGCATACCTGCTTTTACTGGTGACTTATTTTGGGCTATTTGGTTTTTTTTTCCTTTAGTAACAGTTTCCTGCTTTGTTTTCTTACTTTCTGGCTGAACTGCCTCATCTTCCTCATCATCGTCATCTTCCTCATCATCGTCATCATCATCTTCCTCATCATCCTCCTCATCAACATCATCATCCTCATCCTCCTCATCATCATCTACCTTCGTAGTATTCTTTATGCTTTGAGGTGTTTTTGCTTTTGGGGTTGGTGCTTTTGCTTTAGGCGTTGGTAATTTAGGGGTAGTAACTGATTGAGGCTTTTTATTTCCAGAATTCAATACTTTAGGAGTTGTTACTTGTTGCCGTTGTGGTGTCTGGCCTTTTTGGGCTGAATTTGGTGGTGTCTTCTTGCCTTGGGCTGACTGTGGTCTAGGTGTTGATAATGCAGCTTTCTTGGCACTTGTAGGCTCTGCAGCTGTATCTGACAGTTTCCTTTTCCTGTTTTGGGGAGTGCCTGAAAAGAGAAGATTAAGTCAACATTATCATTATGTTTAGGCTGTTTATGTTTGAGTTGAAAATAGGACAATACTATATGTTAGAATGGTGGGTCTGTTGGTGCAATGTAGGGAGTTTGTCTGGGTAGCATATAGTACAAGTAGTTGAGAGTCTGAAAGGTTGTGTTTTAGGCAATTTCTTACTTCAATTTTCATGGCATCCAAATTTATTAATTTTTAACAAATTAAAAAATTCCCATCTGGCCGCAAAATGTCCTTACTAGAAAGCACATCTGCTGTTTTCATGACCGGTAAGATAAATCAATGAATACCCAACTATTTCCTGTTTTTTCTGCTGCGTGGGGACCTTGGTTTATATATTTACGTCAGCACCCTGGTTTATATATTTACGTCAGCGCTTTATTACAAATAAACCTGTGCCGTTATTGCCACTCTCATTGATGAAGATGATTCAAATTGCAGGGATGTACTTAAGCTAATACCTGAATATAGTTTTGGATCATTCTACACTTAATCTGAAAACAACTGAAGAAACGCTTGTGTAAAACTAAGTCCCCTTTACCAAGCTGTGTTTATATAAATACTGTAATGATAGTACTTTCGAAACAGTGTTTTAGAAAAAACTTTTTGTCTTTAACATTCAGATGACTTATCTCAATCTATTTTTTTTTTTTAGATCAGTTCAACATGGAGGTGGGTACACGGAAATAGTGCGTACCGTCACAAAAAAGTAAAGTGATGTTCATAATTAAAATTAGCGTTTATGCCAAGAATAAAGATAATGCTAATTGAATTTAGAAAGTGTCTTATTTTTCAAAACACCCAGCAAGCCACAAAACTTAACATGATCTAACCATGGGTGGTCGTCCCCCCCCCCCCTGCATTAAGCCTAGGAGCCCAATTTTTATTTTCTGTTATATTCATCACGATAGGTGTTTTTGTATAGCATGTAAAAATATTCAGACACCCCATGCCCCTTCTCCCCATAACAGTGTGTAGGCTATGTAACATAATATAATACAATCCAGGTCCCTAACCACTTGCATTTCTAGTCCATTTACAGCCGGATGGTAAAAGGAGCTCAAACTAAAAAACCGAAAATGGTTTGATAGTTACAAACCACTGACATATATACTTTTTAAACCATATTACCAGGTACTTCGGTAAAGCAGGGACACTCCTAGAAAATTTTATCGGAAATGGGCGTCAGCGCAAGCAAATCCCAATTTTTTTATGTGAGTGTAATTTTAATGTCACATGAGTCCTTTTGGTCGATAAGCAATGACTGACTCCGCCCATTCACATTAGGCATTAGGAGAAATGTTGACCTACATTCCAATTTAGTTATTTTGTTCTTTATATCATCTTTAAGGGAGGAAAATCGTATGTCAATATAAGGCATCTTTCCCTCAAAATTTCTTTATGAAATTCAAAGATAAGGTCTTTCATATTAAAATTGGTAAAGCATTGTATATTGATGTACATTGTACATGTGTGTCAATTCTCATTGATGTAGGTAGGTACTCCAAACGCCTGCGCCGCGAAGAAAAACGCGGGCTGATCGCTGTGATCAGCCGGCGCTATTCGTTTTCGGTATATGTCGGAATTTAGCGTTGTTTTGCATCATTTCTAAAAATAGAGGACTTTTTTTTGTTTTCATTCAAATCCTCGATGCATGCCGGTCACGGGGGTTATAAATAAAGTGGAAATCCGACCACGCTGAGACAATCAGTTGGAAAGTCGGCGTTGGGTAAGTGAGAGCTCTGTAATTATTTTTTTTAAAGCTTTATCGGACCTGGCAAATACTTTGTTGCATAGTTTATATGTTTCTAAAAATAAATCACTTATTTAAAAGAGTACTGCTTATCTAATAACTTAATGAGAGCTTTAGTTATGTGACTAAAAATTTCGGCAGCCAAGTCGCGGCCATTTTTTTCCTCTGGATCTACCGGAAGTGGTATATCGTCAATGTAAACAGTCATTTCTTATTATTAATATTAATAGAAACGTTGTTCAAACAACTGAATAAAATGATTCCTGTATTATAACTTACTAGTTTTATTATAAAAATACAATTTTAACACGATTTTTAATAATATTTTTACTTTCAGGGGAATATAATTAATATATAAGAATAGGCTTTGGGTAAAAAATTTTGAATAATAGTTAATACACAAAGTCTTTTGAAACAACTTAAATGACTTAATTAATAAATCCTGCATTATAACTTTAATAGATTATACACTTTTAATAACTGGTTTTTATTAATTACACTTTAGGCCTAATAATTCATATAAAAGAGCATGCTTTGGGTCAATAATACAAATAAGACAACAAAGACAAAAAGAGATCAAGGTGTGCTGACATGCGATGAGCAATGAATTAGTAAGAAAGATAGACTACCCTGTAGTACTAATTTATTAAAGAACTATAAATGTACATAAACTAAAGAACATTGTGTGGCCTATCTAACATGATTTAATTATTATTTATATGTATTCATAATAATCCTAAATAGTACTCCTGATCTGGGTTTTTTTCAGAATTACTGATTATCATTTCCTGATCAACAAACAACCCTAATTGATATTGATGATGGAGGAAGATGTTTTTAATCTACCAATCGATGGGGATGAAGTGTTGCTGGAGCTCCGGAGCCGCGAACCATGTCCACGATTTTTTGTCGAGCCCCTAATGCTTCGACCGGTTTTGTTGATGCCAAGGTTAAAGCTCTGGTCAACAAAACCATCGACTGGGAAGAGAAGGAATTTATTGGAGATTTAGTTGGGTATGTTAAGAAATCTGTGAAATTGTTTTGTAAGTTGGTATTTTCTGACATAGATCATGAAGAAATAACAATGTCACGTTTAATTTCTGATGTTCTTTTGGGAAATTTTCACTTTGTTTAATTGTGTTTTGGTGAAATTTATTTCAATTTTCAGTACAATCATTTTAAAATTAAATTTTTAATATTTTGAATACTTTCAGGTGGACAACATTGTCACATTTAGTTTCTGATGTTCTTGTGGGAGATTTTTTATTTTGTTTAATTGTGTGTTTTGATGAAATATATTTGAATTTTCACTCACTCATTTTAATATTTTGTACTGGTATACTTTCAGGTGGTCAAGGTTCTCACAATTAATTTCTGATGTTCTTATGGGAGATTTTAATTTTGTTTAATTGAGTGTAATGATGAAATTCATTTGGATTTTCAGCTCACTCATTTTAAAGTTTAATTTTTAACATTTTGTTTATTTTCAGGTGGTCAAGGATACGATCTGTTGCTGTGGACTAGGACACTATCTGTTGCTGTGGACTGCAATATTTGAATATTCTGTTACATTTGGATTTTCACAAACTATTATTACTGAAAATTTGATTGCAGTAGCTTTAGTTTAAAAGTTGTGTATTTAAATGTGAAAAAGTTTTGGCCGTGGTTGCTTTTCATGAAATATTTTTTCTAAAATTGCATAAATATTTCTGATCTGTGTTTCATTTATTTTAAATTTTCCTTACTTTTAGATGGATATTATCTGTTTATATTGAAAATTTTATAGCGGTAGCTTTATTAGTTTAAAAGTAATGTATTTTAATGTAAAAAAAGTCTCGGCCGTGGTTGCTTTTCATGAAATATTTTTTCTAAAATTGCATAAATTTTTCTGATCTGTATTTCATTTATTTTAAATGTGCCTTACTTTTAGATAGACATTATCTGTTTGTATTGAAAATTTTATAGCAGTAGCTATATTAGTTTAGTAATTATGTCACTTTTTAAAAAATTAAATTTTCCGCCAATTGTCGTTATTCACGCAATATGCTCATAAAGTCATATTTAATAAAAATATAACAACTTAATTCATAACTCATGTGTTTTATTTTGTTAAACATTGTATTGTAAATGTCTCCTCCAAATTTGATAGCTCTAACTTTAATAGCAAAAAAGATACAAGAAAAATAGTACAAAAAAGTAATAATGCGATCACGGCTTTAAAAATTAAATACAAAGCCGAATAGTGGGGAAAAATAAATCACAAAAAAATTCATAACGTCTCTCCTATAAGTGATAGAAAGATTATATTGGTGTCATTGGAAAGCTTAAAGCCAGCTCTTTCCAATGATATGCTCTTTGTCTATGTCAGATGTATTTGAAAATTTGAGTTGGAGTACCTAATGTAGGCATGTAGGTCGTGTCCATGTTAGCAAGTAACCATAAGGTTGCTCAGTCTAAGTTCATCATGGCGTGGGCCACGCCACCTTTTCAATGGAGGAAGATGACGATACTTAGGAAATATATAATTATTACCATTTACATCAAAATATTTGATAAATTGTGTTTTAGAATGAACTTAAATGTTATTGAAAGAATATTTTAATTAGAGGTTAAAAAAACCTGGTAGAGTCCATATTATAAATGATCATAATTCGGGGATGCAGACCATGTTAAAAAAGGACAAACAAAGTTGTACTTTAAAAATTCATAACTTTAAAACTACAACAGTAACAGCTAAAAATATGATTTTGGTGTTATAATAGGTATTTCAAAGGTCCACTTGCGCATGCAGTCTGCGCATACCAAAAATGTCGAAAAAACTTGTTCTACAATATGGCGTATGGCTACACGGTATCTTTGGAAAAATGCATCCTACGTCACCATTGTTTATTAAATAATTGCTTTCCTCATCAGTGACGTATCAGTTTTTGTGTTCCGGTGATTCTGGGAAATTTACGCAACGAGGAATTTTTTTGTCACTGACAGGATTATCATAGCGACTCGGTAAGCATATATAATAATATACTCCTCAGTTAGTGAAAAAAGGTTAATGGGATCTACATAAAGTTAAACTACATTCAATTAGCAAGTTAAACATTCTTATGTTATTATACTTCAACAAGTCCCAAAAAAGTTATGCTGCCCCTAAAGCGGCATGGGGTGGGGATGAAAATGTCGCCATATTAAATAATTAAAAGTTAATTATTTTGCGATCGAGATGCCGGAAATGGCTATTATTAAGTATTATCACTGTCCATTATGAATTGATTAGTAATTGTTGAATCCACTAACATCCGAATAATACTTAAGTAGTTTCAAATGAATAATTAAACAAATTAAATATAACATTTTTATTGAACTTGAAAAGTTTTTATTTGGGAATCAGAGGGTTGTCATTAGTTTTAATTACGTTAAAACTTTTGCAAGTGTAGGTTTACACATTTTAAATTTAGCGTTTGTTTTATTGTTTCATACAAGTAATCATAGCATTAATAATTATTCTCATTAGACTAATATTCATATTCATAAGAGAATAATATCAATATGATTTGAGCTAAACTTATTATTACAAAAATAATATACTATAATATTCTATATATAGGCTATAACTTATAACTATAAAAAAATATAGGCATAGTTCTTTAGGTTCTAAGTCAGTATCAGTAGTTGTTAGTAAGATACATTTTTATTTTATTTTGATACTGTCCTATTCGTGGCATAACGAGTTTGCTAATGCCTATATAAATAGTAATAATAATATTATATATTAATAATTTTAATTACCAGTATAAGCAATAGAATTAGAATAATTAATTTTCTAATTTTTAAACTTATTCTCAGTTGGTAACTACCATGTCTGACCAGCCCAAGGTGAGCATTTCTGATTTTGACAACTTGGTGCAGAGCTTTGCTCTAGATGCAGTGACAAAAGTGTATAGGAATGGTTATGCTGTATTTCTTTATAGCAGCAGCACCAATAAGAAGGTAGGCATGAAAGCTGCTGTAACTTTGCTTGATGAATGTTTCCAGCAGGTTGATAGTAGCTACCAGTCAAACAAGAATTCTGTACGCTCCAATTTGATGTTATTGGAAAAGAAGCTCCAAAGTCTTAAAAAGCAATTAACATTTAACTGGAAAAATATTCAGAATTTTTTGTTGCAGCCATTTAATCCACCAATCAACAAGAAGAAAAAGTTGGTCAGTTCTGATGTTACAACTCCAGAGACAGGCATGCTAAATGAATGTTTACTTCCACAGGTAGCTGAGCAGCATAATAGATTTTTTCCACAGGTAGATGAGCAGCAGAACAGTTTAGTTACACAGGTTTCTCCGCAGTACAGTTCTGTTTCACATGTAGATCAACTCGAGTTAGATGCTCCACCACCAGTAAAGAAGTTGCGCGCTGATTGTGGTCAGTGCAACTCCATTAGGCAGAGGAGTTTAGCTAGGTGCCAGTTATTGGAAAAGAGGGTAAGATTAATTAAGTCTAAGTTGAATGATAAGGTTCTTAGCAGGTCTCCTAAGAAGAAGGTGATGACTCAGACCATCAAAAGGAAGTCGGAAAGGGTCGAGACACTGAAGCGGGAGAAGACAGCGCTGAAGGCGAAGGTACTCCTCTTGGAACGGCAGCTGGGAGTTTCTTCTACCAAGATGGAAAAGAGCAGGCTTCTGAACAGAAAGAACCGCATGCTGATGAAGAAGATCAACCAACTACAGCAGGAGGCATTGGAGTTGAAGGCTACACTTAAGACTACATCGGAGGAAAGGAGAGAGGCACTCTTGAAGGTGGATGAACTGATGGAGGCGTCTGAGAAGGGTAAAGTCATCATTACCACATCTGCTAAGTCACCAGGCACCCAAGGTATAGTTCGTAGGCAAGGATATAAATATAATACCCCCATGAGGAAATGTATTTATCATTGCATTTTAAACCAGGTGCCTGTGGATAAAGCTGGAACAGTGATTGACTTCATTGTCCGAGAGCTGGCTGGACAGACCTTGTCAGACGTCTCTTGTGCATCCACAGCAGCATCCATGACCTATGAGCTGGGTATCCTCTCTGACCTTCAAGTCGGTGAAGTATTGTTTAAGGGTAATAATGTGACATTATCCTGAGACTCTACACCACTTGACGGACAGCATATTAACGCTTGAAATATTTCAGCTGATGGGCAGAACCTGACTCTCCAGACAGCAGGAATAGCAGGTGGTAAGACAGAGGATTACCTGGAGCAAGTTGTGAATGCTCTTCAGGATGTTGCCTCTGTGTACTCGAGTTTCCATAAAATTCAACAGCAAATGGTGCTGTATACTTTTAATCTCTCTCTCCATGCAACGCTAAGCGATCGAGCTCGGGTGAATAAGTGTGTTTCTCAGCAGCTGGAAGAGACACTGGGCAAGAAACTAGTGCAGCTTGTTACCGTAATTTGTTGTTACCGTAAATGTATGTACATGACTTTTTTTGTTTTTGGAATTTTGGGAATACATTTTTACAATATTTTTACTTTTTTTTTATTTTCAGAATAGTTTAAATTCTACTTCATATACAGGTAAATGTTAATAATAGTACGGTACCGGTTGTTAGTATTTATTTAGAAAATTGTTTTGTGTAAATATTTAATGTAGTGACCACTGATTTTTGTTTGTCTTGATTACTTTTTTAATACATTTTTTGCATTTTTTCTTTTTCAGACTTATCTTAACCTATAATGCTATTGTTATATACAGTTTGCATTGATTTAGAATTTAATAATATGTAGATGTATTTTTATTGAAGGAACCATTGATTTATATTTATATATAGTCTATATTTATTAATTTTTTTATTTTGTCTCAATTACTTTAATACTTTTCCAATTTTTATTTTTCAGGCTCATATCTTTTCTTTTAATGTTTGCAGTTATTTAGAAAATTATTTTGTGTAAATATATTAATGTAAGAACTATTGATTTTCATTTTGATTTGATTGCTTTTTTAATACTTTTCAAATTTATCTTTTTCAATCTTTAAATTTAATATTTTTTTGTTTAATTTTTCTTTTTCAGGACATATATTTTCTTTAAAAAAAAGGTAACCATTAAATTTCATATTATATTACTGGTATTAATTATATTTAAAACAGCGTTGATTAAACATTTGTTGGGTATCATTACTTTAAATGTATGAACCTCTGAATTTTTCATTTGGCATACATTTAAAAAAATTATTTTTCCCCTTTTTTTATTTTCAGAATATTTCAAATTCTTCATCTTATACAGGTAAATGTTAATATTATTAGTATTAGTTTTATTGTCTGTAATTTAACTATGAAACATTTATTTTTGTTATCTGTTTTGACTATAATTGAATAATTAATTAATAATTCTTTTCAGGACGTTATATTTGAAGTGTATTAATAAAAATTCTATATTTCTTTTCAGGACGTTTTCAGTATCCTTTCAATTAAGTAGTAGCACTGATTTATTTCATGTAATTACTTTATTGTAGGACCTTTAATTTAAAAAAAACAATCAAATTAACATTATTTTTCTTTTCAGGTATTTTTAAATTCCCTACAGGACATGAAATGACTATAATTAAAATATAAATTTTATTTGATGTTGTTGTTACTTTAAAATGGAATAGACCTGCAATTTGTTTGTTTTTGATGTAAAAAAAATTATACATTGTACCAAAAAAAAATTTTTAACTATTTTTTTTTTCACTTTCTCTGCAAAAACATTTTTCAAAATAAATATTTATTATATAATGTGAAACTTTTGTTATTCATTGTGTTGTATATTGCATTGAGTATATCTACTGAAAATTTGCTACCATTATCTTTGAAAATAAAAAAGTTATGGGTCTAAAGGTGAAAAAATTTCAAAAGTCGGTCACAAGTTTTTTGGGTCAAATATATAGCTTATATAAGGGGCAAAAAAAATTCGACAAAAAAATCATAACTCCTGTTCTATAAAAGATAGAAAGATGAAATTGGTGTTGTTATAAAGCTTATAGCTAGCCATTTAAAATGATATATCATTCATGACAATCGGACCATATTTAAATTTTGTGTCAAAGTACCTAGTTATAATGCTGTAAAAAAATTAGCTCTATTTAACTAAGCCATTGGTTTATTTTAACCAAAAAAAATACATTATACCCAAGTACGGTACTTAATTTATTAAACGAAGTGGTTATCCACACGGTTTTGGTCGTGAGGATAACGCTGAGCAATATCCGCACGGCTCCTCTGCCCATGCGCATTGTAGCAGCTGGTCATGTGACATTGAAAAAAGCGCACCCGGTGTTGTCAACTAGTTGGTCATTATCATTGACCCCGCGCATAAGTCACACCAGACTTCCAGGGGCTACACTGCATTTAACACTTCCCTGCCTTTCTTAAAAATCGTAGTACTGACGCTGACAGTTTTAATCGCAGACATCTCAAACTTGCATATTGTACGCAAAAATCTTAAAGTTAAAGAGTACCAATGTTGAATTTTATTGTTATAACATTACAAAATAACACTACTAACAGATTAGCTTAGGTCTAGGACTGTGATGAGTGGCACGGCAATCCAAAATTTTACCCTTTTTGTATAAGTATATGAATAGTAGCAAAAGACAAATTCAAATGTAATAATATTAGCTCCAGCACCTTCTTTTAGCTTACAAATAGTTAATAGGAGAGGTGCAGCTTTAAATTACTCAATAAAAGGCAAGACACATAGATTACATCCAAATAAACTTTAACAACAAAGACAAAAAAATGAAGCCATTCCGCAGATTATTTCAACAATTAAATATTGAACCTTTGCAGTCTACTTTACTAGGTGAAGGCTTACTGTTGTTTTTTTTAATTAAATGCTGCTTAAGTTATATATGAATATTAAAGTTTTCACAATCTGTGCCATATTGTGGTTGTACGCTGCAACTGTAGTCTTGCGAAGTCGTGGTATTTACTATTTAGTAGCGCAGTCTAAGATTTCACGCAGAATTAGAACGAGAATTAGTCTCTTCTTTATTTTATTAAAATATTAACGAGACACAATATACACCGAATAAAAAAACACAAATCATTTACCTTTGACAGTCATTTTGTAGTTTTTAAACTAAATTATTTGTAATCAAATTCTTAAAAGCCGAGCTCAAAAAAGAAGTGTCTTGCTTATACTGTCTAGTAGATGGTAGTTTAAACCACGCCGAGTAATCGAGGATTGATCATTGAAGCACGCTGCTACAAACTTTAGTCTCACTGCAGCGTTATGTTCGATTACTTTTTACTTTTTAAGTTCTAGAGAAAAGAAACAAAATGAAATATTAAATTTAAAAAGCTTTTTTAAATTTTATTTAACATTTCACTTAGGAAATAAGGAAATAATTATTTTTTTAAAATTATGTTCTGTATAATTATTATATTTTCAAAAAGATATTTTGTGAATTTTTAGCCAATATTTTGCAAGCAATACCCATTCAAAAATTAGAACAGGAGAAAATGTACAAATCATTAACATATTTATTGACTAAAGTCTCTCTCTCTCTCTCTCTCTGTATTTGTGTGTGTCTGTCTGTTCGTCCCTTTTTTAATTTTAAAAATGTATGAGTTTATACAGAAATGTCAAAATAATATATTTTAATGCGGATTTTCGGCAAACCGGTTATAGGTTTTAGAAGTAAGGGTTTAAACCGGGCTGGATTTTACAATTGGGACTCGAGTTCCACAGGAACGCATGGGCATGTTGCTTTACATTTTTTTCCTTAAGAAATAAATAGCTACATATTTATTTCGGGAGAGGGTTTGGGGGAACAAAACCGGAAATCAGGTTATCCTTAAATATCCTTAGTCTGGATCTTGATAAATTCAAAATACATGTATTCATTTGAACACATACTTGAATTTAGTTTTTCACCAATCTACACTTAAATTTGGGAGCAACAGTGGAAATTTAGGTGTCCTTTGGTTTTAATATGTTTAGTCAAAATCTTTTATTTTAGCTGGTACTAAATGCTAATGGGGTTTTACGTCATTGTTTAAAATACCTCCCAATTAATTATTTTTTAAAATAAATGTTCCATGAAGATCAGGTTCGCAAAAACAGCAGCGACCGCGGCTAAATTTGAAAAATCGGGTGTGGACCAATTTTAAACCCACCGGAAGCCAAAATGTCTGCCAGGCATGTGTGCTCAGTATGATCCCATATAATGGCAGTGAAGTGTGGATCAATTCTAAACTCACCGGAAGCCCAAATATCTGTCAGGCATGTGTGCTCAGTATGATCCCATCTAATGCCAGTGAAGTGTGGACCAATTCTAAACTCACCAAAAGCTCAAATGTCTGTCAGGCTTGTGTGCTCAGTATGATCCCATCTAATGGCAGTGAAGTGTGGACCAATTCTAAACTCACCAAAAGCCCAAATGTCTGTCAGGCATGTGTGCTCAGTATGATCCCATATAATGGCAGTGATGTGTGGACCACACATGCCACTCATGAGCGGAAACTCAACAGCTCCCACCAAAGATGTTTGCGGCACATTCTGTGTATTGATGGGAAGACAACGTGCCTAACACTGGGGTTCTGCCATGGAACGTGCCAGAATGTGTAGCATGTTCTCCGCTCTTAGCAAGAGGCACCTTATCTGCAAGTAAAGAGAATGGAGGAAGGTCGTACGGCAAAGGACCTGCTATATGGAGAGTTGGCAGGGGGATGCAAATTTTCTTTGCACGGCCCTGTATATAAATTATATTATTCTACTCCGATGCACAAGGAGGCCATTCATATAGTATGGGACTCCGTCAGAAAGTATCCTGTTATTTTTCCTCGGGTGTCAATATGTATGTTTCTTATAACTCTCTTTAATGTTAGGTTAAATAGCTCACAAGTCAGTGAGTCTCCCTGTCTTAGGCCTCGTCTAATCTGGAACTTCCTTGAATATTCGTCAAATTTCTATTGTAGTGCACTATACTATAATATGTAGTAAAATAATATAGTGCGAAAATTTGATCGGTTGAACTGAAAATGAAATTCGACAAAACTTCCGTTCGATCAAACTTCCGTCGATCAATTTTCCGTCGATGAAATTTCTTTCAAACCGGATACGTCTTTTATATTTAACCAGTTGATTTACAATGTTGGCTAAGGCTCCTGCTCTAAACAGTCTTAGTACATTCCAGGTCGCAATCCAAAAATAATGTCCATATCCAGGCGTATGTCGATTTCCATTGGTATCTGTCCGGGTTTTATTCTGTTGATTGGCTTTCCTATAACGTTAATTTTTTACATGGCCGAGTTGTTAGCCCTGCGCACAACCGTCGTGGGGGGGGGGGGGGGGGGGCTGCCCCTTAGAGCTTTCTAGGTAGCTGCCTTAGTTTTGGGGTAAGGTTCCCTAGCCTTTGTGGGTCCCTCCACTCCCTACAAGGCAGTAGGTTCTGATTTTGGTCCACCCCGGGTATTTTATTTCCCCGGTACCCTCCTTATCTGGTGGGCTTTACCCTATCCGCAACCTGGGGAGGCGCTCGATAGAAGATCAGTATCGCCACATGAGCTCAGTAGTCGTAGTATTACCGTAATATTTAATTCATCAAATGCTCAAAGCTCGTGTGAATTATCCCCCCACCCCCAACCAACCCAAACCTTGGCTGCGCCAGTTGTTCTTACAATTTTTCGAATCCCAGCGCCCTTGCCAAATTAGATTTTCACCAGGCGCCCGTTGTTAAATTCTAGTACAATTCTAAATAGCCAATAGATAAACAAAAATAGTAAAATAATAAAGGGCTGTGTAAAAATAAATAAATCACGTATGTAGGTCACTAAGCCTCACCCGGTAACTGCAAACAGTGGTTACTCAGTTGTTTGCACCAAGACCGCTACATGTCATATTGGATTAAAAGTGGAAATAAAATTATGAAAAGTGTGTTATATTTCGCGGCGCCCCTATTGGGGAGGCGTAGCAACCCAGGACAGGGCCATGTCGAAGAAAAGCGGCACCTGGTGCCAGAAAATGGTGCTTAGAAAAAAAAAAGCGCCAACCGGGGCGGATTAATAAAAAGACGATTTTTTGGCGCCCTTTGACTTTCTGGAGTATATGGGATTTTACAATTTGATTTAAAATTAAAGTCCTAACTAAAGACGATTTTGATGCCCACCATGTTGGCGCCCGGTGCAACTTCCCTCTTTGTCCCATTCTCATGGCTCTGCGCGAGGGCAGCGTGGCTTTCAGAGCGATTGCGGCGTATATTATTATGGGAACCACTGAACTGTCCAAACAGTCGGTGTAAACAAGTGACATTTAAAAAAAAAAAACTTCCATGACGTCATAACTATTTATAAATTATTGGAGTTGGTTAGTGGTACGTACATTTTGGGGTGTCGAAAAAAAGTACGCAATCAACAGGGGGGGGGGGGGGGGTGAGGCAGAAAATGAGACTATTTTTGCTTACGTACTAAAGGGATGGCCCTTACCCAATGGATATTACGTAATTACCAACATTTCTTAATCACTCCACACGTGAGCCAATCCCACATCTGCTGATTCCCTTAAATCAAGGGTCACCAAACTTTTTTCACGGCGGGGGGATGACAAGCGCGGGCCGGATAATCATTCTATACAATTATTGCAAGCCAGAACGAAAGCTCTGGAAAACTAAGTTTAGTATTCCATATTAATCATGGATGAAAGGCGTGCAATGCAAAAAATCAAAGACAACCAAATTATTTCCATGCATTCTGCAAACGGATGCCAACTCTGCTTTTATCTGAAAGTCCAAATTGACAGCATAAATAAACACCAGAAGTTGTGAGAGATCAGTAGACTCACCCAGTGCCAGAGAATACCCCATCAAGTTCCTAGCTTTCTCACGTATATACAGCACTATATTCTCTCCAAACGCTTCTTTTATCCGCACAACTGAACTTGCAGCTTGAATTATAAACGTCGGTCATTTAATTTTAGTAAACTTTTTTGGCACCAGCTTAACACGGTTAACTCGATCCAACTAGGCACTACGATGCGAGTAGTTATTGTAATTATTATAAATACTATAAATACTATATGCTTATTAATTTACTATAAAGATACCCTATTTTACGATTTTGAGACGATAGTGTAATTTTATGAGTTTGAGGGTAAACAGGTCTGTAATAAACAATATAATCTAGATACAATAATTTAAAATTGATAATGGTAAAGGCGCATAGCAGCCAGGAGGTCTCAGCACGTGTGAAGATCTAGTATTCTTAACATAATATTGAAATTTAAAATGTATCACAACGTCTCGTGTTCCATACGTTCTATCAAGCAAGTTCAAGTATCGTCGGTGGGCCGGATGAACTGGCCTCGCGGACCGTAGTTTGGTGACCCTGCCTTAGATAATTTACTCGGGACTGCGTTCAATACATGTAAATAAATAATGGAACAAAGTGAAAATAAATTGTCTTGTCCGTTATTTTCAAGCCTAAACATATATCTTGTTCCACTATTTATTTGATTCCATTGACCTAAAAATACATATTAATGAACAGTCTCATTAAGTTTAAAGTATTATTTTAACTATTAATTTTTTTCTTTTTTAAATCTTGTAAATACTACATAGTTTTGCCTAAACAGGTCTACTTAATATGACCTGAAATATGTTTGCTATATTCATGTTATGTATGCTAAATTCAAAATGTATAGGAAAAAACAACTATATTATTAGTTTCGCACATATTAAAATTATTATTGTGAATAATTATTCCCTGTATTTCATATCTATATTGAGAAAAATTATTTTGAATCTACTAGTTGACTTTTAAATTATAATTAAAATTAATTTTTGAACAAAATGTGCATTTAAAAATGCGCAACTAACGCTTTCATACTTCGAATATAGCCTCATCATCTGCCATTTCCTTGCTTTTACAAACCAGTGTGGTGTCGTGTCTCAAACAAGTAACAATGGGCAAAAAAGGAGGAAAGAAGCAAAAGGTACGTGAATTACTTAACATTTTGTGCTTATAATACCCAAACATTACGTATACTCAATATATATTTCCCTTTACGCCCTTAAGTAAAGCTCGTGAGTTATAGATCGCGTTCTTTATTAAGTGTTCCATTTCCAAGGCATTTTTAAAAACCACGTGGTCCTGATTGAAAAATTCAAGATTTAAAAGTCATGACTAGGCCTTTGACTATAAGGCTATAACGTCAATTTTAACTGAACATAATTTATTATTACCAAATGTATATGCTACGTGATAGATGTTTCGTAAATGCCGAAAATAAATTTGTCTGCATTATAACTTAGTTGTTTGAATATAAATGTTCTATAAATTATTTGGGTAGGTCTGTCTGGCTGCCATGCCATGCGGCATTGGATGAGCTTGATCAGCTTCCTCAACACTGTCGCTTCATGAATTGATAGATAGAAAGGCCTCAAATCTTTTTGAGAAGTATTATGAATGTTACTATACTATTTATATCCTCGGTAATTGCACGCTACTGGTACCGCGGTTTTTTAACACTGCCGCCAACTAGACGTAAAATTAAGAATAAAATGTTTAAAAATAATGAAAAACTTCCTAAATCTATCCCTCACCTGAACCCTAAATCTATCCCCAACCCTAAATCTATCCCTTAACCTAACCTAATGAAATCGAGGGACCACATATAGGAATTAGCCAAATCTCCTCGTCATAGTCATAGTTCTTGGGGATCATATCCATTTCAATACTTTTGGTTGTCCGGTAATCTTGCCTTGCAGTTCAGGTGTGATTATTTCTGATCGAATTTCGTTTTATCTCGTGTATTCTTTATAAAATTTAGTCCATACAATATTAGTTAACACTAACACTAAATTGTACAGCACTAACTTTTCTTTTTATTGAAATTTAAAGCCTCCATTGGTACATAGTCACATAGCCGGTAGCATAAGCAATAATCAATCCATTTTCTTGTTTGTTTTAACCGGTTTAATATGGATAATCAAGTATATGGGTACTAAGTTTGATGATCTTGTTCCATTCACCCATGCCCATACTGGAGCCTTTGTTTGGAATTATATTTATACAACCCATATAAGAATAAAAGAATTTTGGGCCCCCAGGACATGCGGAACATCTATTTTAGTTTAACCCAATTTTCATCCCCCCCCCCCCCAAATTTCATTCTTTTTTGTGTATATGTGTTACCATACCAGGTGATCAAAATTCTGGGTGAAAAATCCAAAACAAATAGTATAGAGAACTATGGAAGCTTGCAGTATAGAGAACTATGGAAGCTTGCGGGATGTTCAAAGATGTTTAGAAATAAAATTAAATAAAAAGCGCTGTATATTCCAGAATTAGTTAACTATCACTACCTGGATTTAATTTAATGAATACAATTAAGATTACATGCGATAATACGAAAATCAATCAAATCATAACTGCTAACAGTAATAGTATGTAGTGTGTTAAGGTGGTCCATGGGTCAAAAAAAATTTTTCTATGTATCTTGAATTAAAAAATTTTTTTTAGTACATACTAACTATACACCAATAGAAAGACAAAAAAACTTAGTAGTTTGTTTAAAAAAAATTTTTTGACTTATTGCAAAAAATATAAAATAGTATACCAATATTGACCGTTGCGCAAAATGTATCAACACCAAAAGGTTTCTCAATATCATAATGAAACTTTGCACACTCATTAATAATACAGTTGTTAAAAAAATGACACCCAGCTTACCGCATTAAAATGATTTGAGCATCTACAAATGACATATGTGGGGTCACATAAATTTTTGGCAAAATACAGGGGGTAGCATGTAAAAAAATTATTTAAAAAGTTCTTCTGGAAGGATCTAAAAGGTGGTGTCACTATGTAGATAATATCAATGGTAAGAGGCATGGAAAGTTTGAAGCCTGTAGCTATAAAACTTTGCCTCCTGATACATTTGGCATACCTAACAAATCTGAAAAACATGAAGTTGAGAAAATAGAAAACGAAGTTTAAAAATGTTTGTTTTAATTTAAGACTACTTGAGCAATACAGAGTGCATATACCATGTACACGTACCATTCATAAATGAAAAAACAATATAAAAACACAGATATGAAAGATAAAAAAATAATAGTCGTGTTTTCAAAATATCAACCCCGACCCAAAAAAAAATATAATGATAAAAAAATTATATAAAAATTTCTCTTAGACAGATCTTATGGAAGGAGGTGTTATTGTGTAGATAATAGAAATGGTAAGAAGCATGGAAAGTTTGAAGCCTGTATCTGTAATACTTTTCTTCCTGATACATTTCGCATTCCTGAAAAATCTGAAAAACGTAAAGTTGAGAAAAACAAAAAAAAAATTTTAAAAATATTATAGACTACTTGAACAATACAGGATGCATATACCATGGACATGAACCATTCACGAATGAAAAAACAATATAAAAACACAGATATAAAAGATTTAAATTAACAAAGTCGTGTTTTCAAATGTCAACCCGCGTCCCAAATAAAAATATTATAATAAACAAAAAATAATTTTAAAAGTTCTTTTGGACTGATCTGATAGTAGGAGGTGTTATTATGTAGATAATATCAATGGTAAGAAGCATGGAAAGTTTGAAGCCTGTAACCATAATACTTTTCCTCGTGATGCATTTGGCATACTTGAAAAATCTGAAAAACGCAAAGTTGAGAAAACCAAAAGATTTTTTTTTTTAAATCAAAGACTACTTGAGCAATATAGGATTCTTATACCATGTGCAAATACTATTCATAAATGAAAAATCAATATAAAAGATAAAAAATTAATAAAGTCATGTTTTTGAAAGAAACCCCTTTTCGTAAATAATATTATAATAATATAGAAAATTCTGGAATCATGTGAGGTACGGTATGAAGATATAACACTTTCCCTCCTGAGTGAGCTTACTCCCAACATAGGTCACATCAATGTCTATTAGCTCTGCAAGTTATCCTTGTAGTTTGGTAGTTATTGATGTAGGGTGATAGTGTAGCATTCTGGTCGAATGACTTTTGGTGAATATTTGGTACATTATTTCGAAAAACTTCCCCATACCAGCATGCCCCAATCCAGTCACTAATGATGCTGCCACAGCTTTTTTTGTTGACATCAAAAGTTTGCCACTGCATACAACTGACGTGTAAGATGATGAGATGACAAAGTCATATACATTACATACGACTTCTAAAAATAAGGCTAGTCCATAACACTGTGAGCCATGACGTGTCCCTACTTGCATAAAGGGCGTGAACTTTTGAAAAAGGGGCTGGAGCGAATCTGCATGATAGATGAGGCAGAGAGGCCTACGGTACGATGATATTCAAAAGCAAGAAGTTTCTTCGAAGCAGACAATGCCACAGATTCTGCAGATATTGAAGCTTGTGGTGAAGCTGGCGATGAGGCTGGTGCCGAAGCTGGCGGTGAGGCTGGAGATGAAGTTTGAACTCTGGTAGTTTCTTCCGTTTGTGCTAGTCTGGCTTTCTCTAGTTGGTTGGATATCTTGGTCTTGGGGGGCCATGATTTTCTGTATTATGATTATTATGAAACAAAAAAAATATGTTTTCATTAGCTTTTGAAAAATAAAATTATATTAGTGTTAGGCTTAGCCCCTAGGCCAAGGGTAAATAGAATGGTCGGTAATATTGTTCTAAATAGCTAATGAAATTGTAAGATTTCTTTTGTTATTTGATTAAATTAAAAAAAAATACAAAATGAGAAACTATAGACTCTAGGCCTATTCAATTTTTTCATTCATTGACATTTATCATTATTACTAATATTATTATCTCATAAATGTTGTCATTTACAACGAAATACAATTTTAAAATATCACACCAAATTCGACACGTATAAGAACGCAAATGTAATGAAAAGAATAATTAACATATTGTAATAATTTATTTATTACAATTTTGTATATTTAGGCATAATGTAGCTTTTAATTTGATTCTGATTCAGTTATAAGCCTATATCCATTGCCGATTAAATTCGTAACATGAGCGCCTGTTTCGTAAAATAACTATTAGTATTATTAGGCTTAGGCCTAGTGCTAGTGACCACTGTATTACTATACTAAACCTAGCTGAACATTCGCTGGAACGCCTAAAACTATTTGTTATAAATTACATTATACAATAATCAATTCAACTTACCTTTACAAAGCAAGAAAATAAGTTCAAATTTGAATTTATTAGACGACTGCAAAAGTAAAATCGATCGATGGAAACATGCAATGCCAACTGGACGCGATGATACACATTGAAAAGGGAGACGGGCATTGCATTGTGGGATAGATTTGTCCATCTAAGTCAAATCTAAAATTAGCCGACCAATGATAATAGCTGTTATTTGAAAAATTTAAATCTCGACCAATGAGAAAATTTGTTTGAACGAAAAATGATTCAAAATGTGTAGGGTTTGCAGAACAAAGAGAATCCGCTAGGCTTATTTCTGGACCTTTTAGTGGGCGATACCATTACCGAGTAGATAGGCTAAGCTTTCGATCGATACCAAATATGTCTACATTGCGTTGTAATTATATTATAAAAGCGAAGGGGCGCGTCAAGGGTTTACAGAGCCTGAATTTTGCCCCCGAGGTCAAAATTTGCTCTTACCATCCTACTTTTAAATACATTTTTAACAACTTTAAATTATTTTTTTATGAAAATAGTAAAAACCGAAATGTTCCTAAGATGTTTATCTAGTAAAATTCACCAAAATCTCATTTTTGATAAAAAATTATATAAATATCGATATTTTCCCCCGTGGACCACCTTAACTATGTCATCATGTCAGTCTATGTTTCTATAAACTTTGTATTTGGCTCAATTGCCGCTTAATCAATGTATGGCAGTTGTCTCATCTGGGTTTTTAACAACTACTTTCGATCGCTTCATCACAACAAATCGCAGCAAAGCTGTTGTGTAAAAAAAACTCAAATTCAAATGTACATTCTCTAGGTAATCTGGTAAAATAGAATTGCGAAATTTTAAAAGTTTGATTTAGTTTAGTATTTTTTTTACTATAGACAAAACCTCCACATCCTGTGACCATATTCTGCTAATTGCGTCATGTGCAATGACTATATAGTATAGTTTATATATAAGGCCACTCGTCCCCTTATTACTAAAATACTGTTTAGGGACTACTAATTTTGAAGTTTCAACTTTGGCTGTCCCTGGACCAATGTTAAAATAGTTTTTGCACACTGCAAGCTTTTATGACTGAAACTCTAGTGAAGTGCTAGCCTTATGGTCATTATCATTCATTATGTGTGACTGAATGGCTGTCCCCATGGCCATGACATTTTGCACACAGCAAATTATGATCATTTATAATTGGACTTTACCTGGTAATTTAACCTCAAATTAAAAAATTATTCCTTAAATAACATTAAAGTTCATTCTAAAACGTAAGTTATCAATTATTTTGATGTAAATAGTGGTAATCATTAAATATTTTGATACCTTCCACCATTAAATTGGATGCGTGACCCACGCCATGTAGAAATTAGGCTGAGCGTCTTTATGGTAATGCGGGTTACGGGGACGAGCGTAACCATCTGACACGACCTACATCAATGAAATTGGCACATGTCTACATCAATAGATGCTTTTCACAATTTAATAATTTGCTGTTTCTTGGTAAATACTCTGGTAGTGTCCAGGATAGGGGGTCAAAAGCAAATCCTGAAAATGGTGTTTACTGGTATTTAGAAAGAGGTTCCGCTTTAGCGGACACAGTTCCAACAGGTAGAAAGACAATATTGGTGCCCGTCTTTGTGAACTACATTGTCTACCCCAATCAATAAGGTTGTTTTAGTGCTACTTCAATACTTTATTTTCCTTAACAGTGCAGTGACTCAAGTTTTGAAATTTACGTTTGTATTAATTATAACCCATTAAAACCAAGGTTAAATGCTTGACGAGGATTTATTTTACTCATGACCGTAGGAATGAGTTAATTCAGGTCATATACAAAGATGATTTTGGCACCACAACCCTGATAACGCTTATATTACCACTTGTCGATAAGGATGCATATTTACCTACATTACCATTGCAGATGTATTCCATTTCTGCACAATGATTTTTCAACAGCTGTATATATTATGTATTTGTCTTAATAAGATGAATTTTTTTCCCCTTTGGTATTATGATTATTCTGAATATCAGCAATTTCAATTGTTTAAGAAGTAGCCTATTTCTAAATAGCATGCAGGTTCAAATTTCAAATGCACGTTAGTAATTAGTATTATAACTTTTTATATTTAATGTTGTAGAGGGGCCATTTTTCTTCGGTAAAATGCTGATTACTCAAAATCGCTCAGTACAGACATAGTTTCTAAAAATATTTGTTGAAAATGCTTTTAATGTTTTATAAATTTGTAGAGCTGCAATTTACACTACAATAACATGACTTCTTTCTTTACTGCTAATAGATTGCATATTTTATTGTACAATATTTAATCAATTAATAAATTCATCAGATAATTTTTCTATCTCCAGTTATACATAATCTGTATTGATATAATATAATCAGAGTTGTTAAATTTCTATATAACAAGGGTTTCATAGAAAAGACATTGTGATAATTGTGGTTTTTACTCCTGGGGCGATGTGGCTTGAAAGTGTTAGTACAAGACAATGAATATAAAGTTATTAAATATGAAATTAATGCAGCATTAAAACTGAGGGGCACTAAATGTACCCTGCCTTAAATTATTAACTTTGTGTCCTTAGTGTAAAATTCAAATTCATCGCATTTCATTTGGCAATAGGGTTGCATAATTTTTATGAATGTTTTATTTCTCTTTATAGACTGAAGTTGCTGCCCCAAAAGGCAAAAAGGCTCCACCAACAAAAGTAGCTGAAGCTGATAGCGATGATGGTTCATCTGAAGAAGAGGTACTTTGTTTGCTCACATGTTTGTTTTTTTTTTTAAATTAAAAGTAAAATAATTGAAATAAGCATTGATAAGGTAAATTGAAGCACTTGATGAATAACCTTTTTTTACATTCTTTTTATTGCATTGCAGGAGATTCAGACTAAAGTAGTACAAAAGAAGGCTGTACCTGTTAAAGTTGTGAAAAAAGCTGAGAGTGACAGTGAGGACAGCGAAGAAGAAATGGAAGGTTTGCATTATTTTTATAGTCCAGCTTTTTATTTACCTGTACTAGAAAACTCAAATCACTTGTATCTCATTTCTAAAAATCATTTTCTTTTATTTTGAAGAAGACAGTGAAGAAGAAGAAGTCAAACAGCCAAAAAAGGCAGTTGCACCAACCAAGAAAGCAGGTACATAATTAGTAACTAGTAATATTCATCATGCTGTACTTCTTGTACTAATTTTATAACAGTTTTTTTATTATTTAAAAAAAATTATTTATAACTACACGTTTAATATGTATTACTACCTTTTTCCCAGTTAAACAGCCTAAAGCTGTGCCAGCCAAGAAAGCTGTTAAAATCAGTAAAGAGAGTAGTTCAGAAGATGATAGTAGTGAGGAAGAGTCATCTGGGGAGGAATTGATCTCTGCTAAGAAACCTATTGCTGCAAAGACAGTGAAAAAAGCTGGTATTGGATGTGTAATTTATACATTTTGGTGCAGTTGACTTGTCTTCCAAAACATTATTTTATTACACAGATGAAAATACAGAGCCTACTTTTTTGTTGATGTGCATGTTGTGGAATTATTTTAATGCTTCTAAGAGTGCTCTTTTTTTTCTCTTCCAGTTGTTGCAAAGAAAGAAGACAGTGATGATGATGAAGATGATGATGATGATGATGAAGATGATGATGAAGAAGAAGAAGAAGAAAAACCAGCAAAGAAAGTTAAAGGTAAATATAACCGTCTAGTCTATAAGTCTAGTGTTTACTCTGTCATGTTAGCAGTTTTCACTTTTTAATTTTGTGTATCTTTTTCTCTCCTTAGGAAACTCAAATGGTAAAAAGGCAAAAGAGTCTGATGGTATGTTCATATTTGTGGTTTTTTTATTGTTAGATTAATATTTTGATTTAATCAATTAAGTTTTTTAAGTTATTGTATATGTAAAATTTTGATTCCTCTAATTCTAGATGATGAAGATGATAGTGAAGAAGAAGAAGCTGTTAAAGAGGCCGAGTCAAACAAAAGAAAGAAGGATAACAAAAATAAAAAGGACAAATCGGCGAAGAAACCAAAATTAGATGGTAAGTGTGTTGGTTAAGTAACTGTTGTGCACTGCATTTTTGTTCCTAAATTTTCTTTGGATCTTGATGTATATTTTTCAGTTTCATTTGATCTATGCTCTCTTAATTTCATCTTTATAGCTTCCAATGGTGATGCTGCAGTGACCTTGTTTGTTGGAAATCTTGATAAAGACACTACAGAGGATGCAATTTCAAATTTCTTTGCTGAAAATGATGTCAAAGTTGCTGAAGTCCGAAAGATACCAAACAAGAAGTGTGTAACTTTTAAAGAAGTATATATTAAAATAAGCCATATTTGAGGCTGGAGCCATTGTCCCAATTTTTTATGCTTGGTTATTTTTTTTATTCTAACAGCAAAGCATTTGTTGATCTTGAGAGTTCTGATGACGTAGACAGTGCTCTTGCTCTTAGTGGTAGTACACTAGATGAGTCAGCTATTACTATTGAAAAGGCTAAGCCTAGAGTTCAGAAAGAACAAGCAGCAAACAAGTCATTTGCTTCACCCAGTACCTTCAGTGGTGATGATAATGATCGTGAGTCCAAGCATGCCTTTTTTAAAAACATCTTGAGATCTATTTCTTTCAGTTTACAAGAAATACCTGAACTCTGCTTTATGTGTTGTAGCGGTAAAAACCTTGGGGTTTGCAGTTTTCTCTTCTTTGCTCCTTCTAATCTTCATGCATTAAATTTCTTTTACTTAATATTTAAGAAATTTTGGTAAGGGGTCCTACTTTTTCTATGTGCAGTATCTGACCTTTTAAAGCTTCCTTGATCCTGTTATTGAGAATGTTGTATTTTATTTTGGTCTGCTCCTTTTAAATTTAACTTTTGTCATTACTACTACATTAGGGGATTCTCGTACCTTGTTTGTAAAGAATTTACCGGAAGATGCGACGCCAGACAGTCTCAGAACAGTTTTTGACACAGCATCTGATATCAGAATTCCACAGAAAGATGGCTACCACAAAGGGTAGGGTTGTTTGACAATCTTTTGATTCCTGTTTTCATTATTTTCCTTGTATTTGTTTCATTGATTTGTAGTTTCATATTTATGTATTTATCTTTATCCAAGTATATGAAAATATCTAAATTGTATATTTTCCTTTATTTTTTTCTTCAATAGTTTTGCTTTTGTTGAGTTTGCTGATGCAGAGACAATGGAAAAGGCTAAGGCAGAAAAGGACGGAGCAGATCTGGATGGTCGTTCTTTATTTTTAGACTACATGGGGGCAAAGAGCTCTTTAAAAAAGCAGAGAGGTGGTGCTGGTGGTAGAGGTGGTGATAGAAGAGGCAGAGGTGGCTTTGGTGATGGTGGTCGTCAGCAAAATTCAGGTATACAGAAACCCTTTCTTCATTTAATGTTCACTTGACTGTCATAGTTGTCAAAATATTGCATCACATTAAATTCTTGATTTCATTTTATTTATTAGGTTTGAGAGGGGAATCCAAGGTTTTATTTGTTAAAAATCTAAGTTATGACACGGATGAATCTTCACTAACTGCAGCTTTTGATGGTGCAGTTTCTGCAAGGATACCCACGTTCCCAGATTCTGGCAAGCCCAAAGGGTATGATTTTTTTGTTACAACTTGTCCCATTTGTTGGTGTTTTTAATGAGTTTATATTTATTTTATATCAAATTAACTGATTCTTGAAATGATTTTTTCAAATATAATTTTTCCCACTCCCATTCCAGTTTTGCCTTCGTTGACTTCACATCAGCTGATGCAGCGGCTGAAGCTTTTGATTCCATGAATGGACAGGCTATTGATGGTCGTCAGGTCACACTCGATTTTGCTGCTGATAAAGGCAGTGGTGGAGGTGGTAGAGATTTCAGTCCCAGAGGAGGTCGGGGTATGTTGTTTTTGTTTTTAAAATCATTGATACAACTTAAATTCTAGTTTTAACATGTTATGGTATTAACTTACGACGTCATGTACTTATGTCTCTATTTTACAGGTGGTCGTGGATTTGGAGGTGGTGGTGGTCGTGGATTTGGAGGTGGTGGTCGTGGATTTGGAGGTGATAGGGGTCGTGGTGGCAGAGGACGTGGAGGTGATAGGGGGCGTGGTGGCAGAGGAGGATTTAACAAAGGTTTGTCGGCTTTCAGTGCTTTTTTGCAGTGCCAATCAATAGTTTTGGTCTTTCATTATTTTTTTTAGTCTTTTCCCATTTTAGTAAGTGAGCTTATTTTCAAGTTGTTTTTGGATTCTCATTTTTCGTGAATGACCATCAGTTTGCACATCTATAGTTTATTTTTTTACTGGTATGTAGTTTCAGTGCACGTGCCTAATTTTTTCCTCCTTTGTCTTACAGCTAGAGGCGGCATAGTCAAGGGTGAAGGCAAGAAGATGACTTTTGATGACTCTGACTAAATTTTTTTTGGTGGGGGGGGGATAGGGAGGGGCCATACTATTGTTTTATAGGGGTGGGGCACATTGGGAGAGCTGAGGGGGCGGGGAAAAGTTTTTATTCCATCAAACATTTCATTGTTCATGTGTTCATTGTAAAGCATCTCATTTGCTTAACATTTTAGCTTGTATTGGAATGTTGATGTCACAGCCATGTAAAAATGTGCATTAAATATAATGAATTTTATACTTTTTTGTTGGAGTAGATTTTTGCAATTCTGTTCTTGGGAGTTTTATTTAACACTTCAGAGAATTCACAATATGTACGTATGAATTGTGCCTGAAGTACTGCGGGTTGGATTATTGCACATAATTTCACGATATTTTAGTCTAATCCCCACTCAGTAATGGTCCTGGGCGCCTGCAACATCGGTGACACCATCCCCTGGGAATTAAACTCTTGATATAGTTAATCATGCTATAAGACTTACACAACAAAAGTTAAAGTGAACAATAAGTTATAAGGCTTATGAAAGGAGCAAATGGATTGGTTGCTACTGCTAATGCTATGTCAAAATGTATGATGACATACCATGCTCTTGATAGGAATTAAATCTAAATTAAAATATTTTCAAAAAATGGTTATTGAGGCTCTGTTTTAGGTAACCCTACTCAACTTACTGGTCCTAGCTTAGAACACTGAATTTTGGAACCAATTATATTTTTAAAAATGTGTGCCTCATCCTTGATCCAGAAGCTTGGAAACCCTCACCCCTGGAGTGGTTTTCGTGCATACTGAATTGGTAATTAGTGCTTCACACTTGCACCTTGCTCTACTTTATTAAAATCATTTAAAATGCGGCACAAAGAACCCAGTTTACTAAGTTTAATTTTCACTATTCACGTTCGTACTGATCTTGTCTCTCAAGTTAATTAAAATAGTTTCTGAAGGATAAGAAATGTGTGTAATGTAAAATATAAGTCCGAGTGTTGAAAGCAATTCATTACATGTTAAGGTATCGAGGCAATAACTAAATAAATTTAAAACTTACACTTTGCAAAGTCAAAAAATAAAGGGATAGTTGAAACTACAAATTCTAAAAAAGTACCCGTACATTGGATTTTGAAATTACCAAACTAATAAGGGACTGGAACAAGCTTCCAAAAGCAACAGTTGAGGTGAATATACTTGACACATTTGCGTCCTGTCTTCCAACCCAGGCACAGTCACATCGCGAACCCCTCTGAAACATAGTCATAGGAATCAGAATGTAAATTGATCGTGGGCCAACGACTTAATTAAGAAGAAGTATACAATTTATTCCATTAATGATAATGTATTTTTAAGTTATGTAACAGTTTGTTGGCTTGCGCACAACCCCTCACCCCAAATGGATTCTTGACCCGTGAAGACCTAATGAAGATACTGTGCTGGTATATAAACCTCATGCAGAGGCGTCACTAGAGGGTCGGACCGCTCCAGTTTTAGCAAAGGTTTGTTTTGAAAAATCGCTTTGACTTTAGGGCAGCGGTTCTCAAACCGGTGGGTCGAATGACCCTTTCAAAGGGGTCGCATAAGACCATCGGAAAACCCATATACTCCACAGCTATGAAGTAGCAGCGAAAATAATTTTGTGGTTGGGGGTCGCCACGACAAGATGAACTGTATTCAAGGGTCGCAGCATTAGGAAGGCTGAGAACCACTGCTTTAGGGTACCCGGTACATAATTTATAACTACCGGTGTTCAAGAACAGGACGCCAACAGAGTAGTATTAGGTAGTCCAAACTGAAGAAAAAATGCTTTTGGGGTCATTTTTTCATAATTTAAAAAAAATACTTCTGGCAGTGTTACACCAATAAAATTTATATGTCAGTAAAGTTTAAGTCTTTATCTGTCAAAATATGTTACTTTTGTGTCTTTAACTTGTGTCTTAAAGTGTTTGTGTTTGAAAAGTATCAGTTTTGACAAATTTTACGGCGCTTTCGCGAGTGCCGATCTACCCCATGGTGCTTCAAACGCTCGCGGCTTCGCGCCTATTCAAGTTAGCGACATAATGCTACCACCACGTGAAAGAGCAGATCCTGGCCTTTTATTCTATGTATAGAAAATATATATACCTCGGTTATTTTCTTTTTAAAATGCAGTTTGAAAACTTTAATTGAAGAAAAATAGTTGAAAATAATGGACCTATAGTACTTTCTTCACACCGATGGAAAGTTCATTTTATTATTTAATAACAAATTAGTGTTGTAAAATCAAATGAGTGGTGACGATAGGCGCGAAGCCGTGCCGTTTAGAAAACCCCACCCGTCATTCGCCTTTCACAAAATCTCTCGGAGTGCTTGTGGCTTCTGTCTACTGGTTTTGCGCAACGGATTAATCGAGCTAGCATCTTCAATCTACCCGTAAGTATTATAATTTAAGTTTCATATACATATTAACACACGAATTCATTGTTTTGGATTGAGTTTTATTCAATTAATGAAAGATATCAGGGTATTTTGTAACGAAACTGAGTTCGTGGGTCTGCCGTGTACACTGCGTGTACAGGCTTATTCAATTGATGTGATTAGCGGTTGATGTATTTAATTTAGGACAGTCCATCGATACATATAATGGTTCAACACCTATCTGAAAGGATAATGTATAATTATTTGTAGTAATTTATAAAATTGGAAATAAGATAAGGCCGTAATAATAATTTTAAAATGAGCTTTCTACCCAAAAACGTGAATCGACAAATTCAAAATGGCTGCCCGAGAGCCTTGTGTACTTGGGTTATATTAGGTGGACGGACTCATATTAATATCGGGAGAAGAGGTATAAATATAATTTAAACATCGGTGAATAACAAAATAACTGTTTACAAATTATTGCGATTATTTTGATAGTTGTGTTTTAAATAATTTACTTAGCATAAGATCTAATAAAAATCAAGGAATAATTGGTTATATTTTATTATATTGTTCTGAACTGTGCTTATTATTTTACCGGCTGACCACCATTACATGGACTCGCCCAATCCACTCCTTCTTGAGCCCTTATCCTATCACTCACAAATAATCAGTTAAAATTCACTTAAGTTTAAGTTATTTGGGTTTATTTGAATAAATTATATGCTTATTTATAATTATAATTACAGTAGTACTAGTAGTAGTGACAACAATTTCAATATAATTTCTTTCCTTTCAATGTTAATAAATGTTATATATTTAAGTAACAATGGATAACAACACAGAAAGTGGTGACTTGGCTGCTGGCACCCACAGTACAGAACCTGCAGTGAACTGTCCATTGATTACCATTCCATTAGGAATCTAATATGTAAATGTAAGTATAATTTCAATTAATTTTCAACAATTGAGGCTTATATGTTTCTACCATTAGATATGATAGAGAATTATGTAATTCTGGTCCACATAGATGTACTTTTTTAAAATGAAATGTGTTCTTACTTAATAATTGTTTAAAATTCCATTGCTTATTCAACAGCTGGGGAAATTTTTGATGGCCTATGTGCTTCATTTTTGACTGAAGGGAAAGAGAGAAGACCAATGCCCCCTGTCGTCCCAAGAACTTACAGCCTACTGTTAATGCTGCACTCGATCAAACTACAGGGAAACAAGTCCAAGAAGGATGTTATCAAATGGTTCCAGAAGCTGTTTCCTGACAGTCATTACCAACCAGATATCTTTTTTTCATGGTGTAGGACATTGACTTTGCTTCTTATTATTCTATTTGTTATGAATAGACATATCTAACCTCATTTTTTTTAAATTTTGAAACAGTTATGTGGTATGAAGCGTTTTTAAATCGCATTTTTATAACCTTCATTTTCTATAAAATTGTGTCGTGGGTAATTTTGTCCTTATTTTAGTGCCTGTAGGTATTTCTTGTTGCCATTAAGGCACAGTGCATGTTGTGCTGCTTTAAATTACCTTTCATTTGATGTATGATATATTTATATACGTCTGTAAAATATTTTTTGACGAATTTTTTAAAATGTGTATTTTTACACTTTTTCTGTCTGAAAATAAAAACGACTAAAAATCATTCTTGTTATTTTTTATTTTTTAATAACTTAAGAATTAACAGATCTGGCTGCTTAAAAAAAATTGGGCTTAAATTTTGTAAACTTTGGAGCACATACACCAATTCCTGGACTTCTCTGTTGATTATTTGAGAAAATATGGGTCCTTAAACATAGCACTTTTTCACAAGGTGAAAAAATCAATTTTTGGTCGATTTTCTGCAAATTTGAAAATCGTATAACTTTTTTGTTTATTAAGATATCTACATGAAATAAGTGGCCTATATCTTAGAATAAAAAGTTCTGTCAAGTGAAGCTCACCACATATGTCTGTAATGTATAGAAAATTTTAGTTTGGACTACCTAGTAGTATCAGCTATTAGTATGCCACCACAGCAGGGTTACATCATGTCACCAGTGCAGGTGCCAAATGAGCATGATGCCACCCAGCCTCACTCTGGTGGAATCAGAGGCAGAGACTCGGGTGGGGGGGGGGTTCTTTTGGGAACTCTAGAGGGGGGTGACGAAAATAGTATATGTGCCGGGCTAATTTCGCCAGGATAAATCAATAGGTAGATGCTTTATTCGTAGATCGTATTAATTCTGAACTCCAGATCACACAAAGAGCAATCATTGAGTATCATTATCAAGGCGGAAGTCTAGTAGTGTAGTAATGTTCGATGCAGCTCAACCTAAGAACCCCACGAATGGCGACTGAAGAACACTTAATGTTACTGGTGTCTATACGCAAACTGACCACTGTTATCTGAGAATAAAATTAATGTATAATTATAATTGCATTACCCAGGCTGCGAGGGCACCTCAAGGTCTTAAGACACCGGTATATCGACAACAAAGATAAGTTAATATTTAAATTTAAGTGTTAAAATGCAAAGATGAATGGGATTTCTTGGATTCCATAATTCTAATCAATCCTCTCATGAAGTCACATACCGGTACTGAATTAAAATTTAAAGCCCGCAACAGCAAATTATTATTTTCCACTATCTATCTGCGTGTCTGTGAGGGGAGCTTTCCAAATCCGAAAAAGAGAAGAGCTATTTGCCGTCTCCCCATGGAAACGTGCAGGCTCCCTGGTTATTGCGCTTACTTATTTCCAGTGAAATGGTGAAGAATGCTAAAATGGATGAAGTGATAGACATGTTAGCATCTTTGAAAACTGAGAAGTAAAATTTATTGTGACAACTTACAAAAATAAATAATTAAAAGCTGTTGACTGATAAGCAAATTCTATGCTTTCTTCTTGTGTCTTTTGTTGCACTGGGACTTGCACAAATAAAACTATAACTATAATTATAATTATAATTTATAATAATCGGCTCTCATGTATGATCTGATTAAGAATTACTCGGCGTAGGTTGGGTGGTGGTGGTGATAAAATGGGGGTTTGGGATGACACCATGAGTTTATCGTAACGCGTGACACCAACCCTAGTGACGCCTCTGCTGGTTAAGTACTATTCTGAGAGTATTGTAGTATAGTGCGGATGAAAGTTTGGCCCCAAGGGGGTTAGTGTCCTGAGCAAGTTGCAGAACCTCCACTAACTAATTAAGTTTAATTTCAATGACGTCAAGTGTTAAGCAGCTATTTTATAACTTTGGTCTTACTACTAATACTTATCAGACCGGGTACTTAATAAACCAGTGCCGATAGGCATTATGGGAATTAATCCGTCAGGAGACCTATGAAATTACCCTCTGACAATAGGAATATCACGTATTTTAGCAATACATAATACATCTTTAATATACGTATTTCTTGCATGCAGTGTAGTTTACTAATATTTTTCAGTACCCATCTGGGTTTCTGATCTTAATCTTAGCACATTATTGAAATTAATGGACTCTCGTTATTATTTTCTTTTCTATCTAGATTCTATTTGATTTTGTTCCGTGATTATTATATCACATAAACGTGAATCTTTTAGCTATATTTTTAGACTGTCACGTACTGTGGCTTATTAATTGAGAGAGTTTAAAAAAAAAATCTTAGATTTGCTATTATTGATATTTTTAACGCTAGACCTGAGGCGTAGCTAAGGAAAAAAAGGGGGGGGGGGCAGATATCCCTGTGTGCCAAAAATGTACTTTCATATTAATAATCTTACGGTATTATAGTATTGATGAAGATAATCGGTTTGAAAGTTTGAAAAAAAAGAAAGGGAGGCTCTTTAAAGTGAATCTTGTCCCCGAGCGCAAAACACTATAGCTTCGCCTCTGTCCTAGACCGGAGGTGTTGCGGAGGAGGGGGGGGGTTTGAAATTTAAAAAAAAGAAAATGAGTTAGTTTTTGGAGTGAAGAGCCATGAAATTAAAAAAAATATTTTATATGTTTCGTGGAAACATTTTAAGAGTCCCAGCTTGGTCGGATTGTTAGGCGACTGGCATTCCAGTGCCATATTCTGTTCAGCTTATAAATGTAATACTTGGCTCTAAAAATGTATACTTTACACAAAAAAAATAATATAATACTGCACATAAATACAGAGGATACATGAATAATAATAATATAACTATATATATTGACACCTTCAAATACAAACTGTAACTTCTTCTTCTGTATTTTTTAGAGCCCACGATCAATGTAGGCCTATTGATCATTCTGGCACACATTGAATATAACAAGTTAATTATAACTCATGTCAGAGGTAAATAACAAGACGTGGTAAAATATTCACCGACGACGCCCGGCCTTTGAATATCTGGGAAACATTTTCGACGAAGACGAAACAAAAAATTAACTAAGAAATGAGAAAGCTAGGAGACAAAGAGTGCAGTGGGGGAAAACGCAGTCAGCCACCCAAGTAAACAGCCCCCCCCCCCCCCCAACAATACGAAGCAACACAAGAATATAGGCGGAGACTTAAGACAGACTAATTATGTTAGCTCAGTCTATAGTCCGACCCTTACAGGCGCCAGAACTGGATATGTTCACAGTCGCGGTACATGCAGTCCGTGTTTTAATGAAATTTATATTTAATAAAAAAAAATAAAAAAATACAACAAATAAACAAAGGGACCCCCCCCCCCCCCTTTCCAAAAAAAAACCAACAACAAAAACAAACAACAACGACAAAGAACCCCCCCCCCCCCTCTTTTCCAAAACAACAACAAACAACAAAACACACACGCAACAGAACATTGTTAAGTTTAATATTAATTATGAAAAGGGATGCATCCGTTCAAAGAGCCGCACGCGGGTCCGGCCGGGGCCGCGTGTTACCGACCACTGCCCTAGCTGATAGTTTCAAACTGCATTTAAATCAAAGATGTTCGGATCGTCAACTTAGTTTATTACAGTACTGCTGCGCAATGAACAGCACATTGATGGGCGTATCCAGGGCTTGTCTGGTCTAGCCATTCGTCGCTTAGGGCACACCACCCCCACCCCCAGTGGCGTAGTTGGGGTTATTCACTTATTGCCGCCCGGGGTGAGTCAAGAGCATTGCCGCGCCGTTCCACGTAAATTCTAGAGAAAAATGTGCCGTAAGTGGATCTCGTCTAAAATGTGGTTTATATTCATCAAAGGGCTTAACCCCAGGGGGGGCTTAACCCCAGGGGGGAGTGGGGTTACACCGGGTTCGGGTATTTTGAATTTGAAAAAATACCTGGTGGTTCCAAGTGTCAGTAGTGTTACACACACACAAAAGAAAAGAAAAAGAAGCTGACTTCTCATTTCCTGTAACATATGCCGTCCTTCAAACAACAGACATACAGACAGTCCTACACCCTACCTGGCGGCCTGTAGAACAACGGGTAAACAGACAGTCGTAGAAATAAAAAATTACCCGACGGCCTTTAAACAATAGGCTTAAAGACGGTCATGCAACCTACCGGCTTGCCTTTAATCATTAGACCTACTGAAAGTCCTACACCCTACCTGCCGGCCTTTAAACAATAGGCCTACGGACCAGTGGCGTAGCTAGAGTGTTTGGCGCCCGGGGACAAGATTCGCGTCCGGGGACAAGATTCTCTTTTCCTTTTTCAACTCTCAAACCCATTATTTTCATCAATAAAATAATACCAAAGCACATTTTGGCGCCCCTAACTAGCTGGCGCCCGGGTACATCTGTACCCCCTGCCCCCCCCTACACTACACCTCTGCTACGGACAGACCTACAAACAGTCCTACAGATAGTGCTATGGGCAATGCTACACCAGAACCGTGGCTCTGTATTGATTTACATAAGAGTCGCCTCCGAAAACTTTCAAACACTTTTTACCCGAGTTCAGCCGTCACACATGACGCTCACAGCTTGACAGCTCTACCCCCACCCTTTTTTTTTGTTGCTCTATATAATTTATAATTAATATAAAACATGTTGTATAGGGGAGGGTTGGTTGGGAAAAATAAGCAGCCACGCCAGAAGTAAAAAAAAAATAAATAAGAGATGGTTCTGCATCAGATACCATATAAAGCAGTACCTGCTTGCAGGAGCGTAACTGGGTTTTTGGCGCCCTTGGCTAATTTATTTTTGGCGCCCTTTATTAAAATAAAAATTTAAAAATTCGAGATTTAGCGGCGCCCTTTTGAACTGGCGCAGGCCGGCGCCCTTGGCAACTGCCCCAATGCCAAGCCGTTGTTACGCCTCTGCCTGCTTGGCGTGCTCACCAGCATGGTGGGATATCCGTGCCATGGCGTCTCAACATGGATTCACCACCGAGCTTTGTGGCTTCAACAAATCCGCACTGTGAACGCACCTTTTTAGATTCACCCATGCAAATCACGGGTATTCTATATATGACTGTAACTGTAACAATAAGGTGCGGCGACATACCGGTATTCATTTATACCGTCCGCAGCGGACTGGCCATGCAAGGTATCAGCTTGTCGAGTGGCAAGCGGGCTCCTGATAAAAGCTCATCTCAGATAGTTTTCACAATTTTAACGACGCTCTTTATAAATTGTATTTTATTTTACAGAGACGGCCATTTTTCAAAATCATTTTTATTGATGTTCTATTTCAAGCGGTTGACTTCTGCCAGAATGATCTCCCCTGCTGCCGAAAGCGCCACACGATGATGCACAGCGCCAACCCCCCCCCCCCCCCCCCCCCCCCAAATGTGACCGGATGCAGCTAGCGTGAGTGCGCGCCAAAACATTAGCGACACGAGTCCCCGAGTGTCGTACCAAGCACAGCGCCTCCCATCCCTTCCTCCCGTGCTGATCGATACTCCTTTAAGTTCACTACCCCCCTCCCACCAATACTGTATGACTCACGCGGGTCTATTTTTACGTGGGAGTTTTGTGACACCCCCCCCCCCCCCCCGACCCCACCACAGAGGTTGGAAGTGAGGGATGGGAGGGTCGCCCCTAGAGGTCTCATAGAAGTGGAATCTAACGGAGACTTGTCTCCATTTGTGGCGAGCCCACACTTCGCCGGCGGGGAAGCTTGCCGCTCTTACAAAAGGTAGGGCTTGAGGTTTTTAGATCAGTGGGAGGGGGTTTAGTTAAAACATTGGCGTCTACCAGACAATGTATTCATTATAATATTTTGTTTTTAAGACACAGATTTTTTTTAATGGAATAAATTACCACTCTCCTACTGAAGCTGCCTACATCAAAATAAACATACAATAACACCAAGCGGCGTAGTGAAGGGGGGGGGGGCAGAGGGGAGACAGATACCAGGGCGCCAGAATAGTGAAGTGCCCCAAAAAATGGGCTTTGATTGTATTTTATCGATGGACAAATGTGTTTTAGAGTTGAAGAGGGGCGCACAAATAAATCGTATCCCCCCTGGCTCCAAACACTCTAGCTACGCCTCTGATAAAAATCACCGAGTTTGGAGAGTTTTCATAGGCGAGTTGCGACGCAAGGTGGCGGTAGCCTATTTCACAGGTCAGGTCTAAATTACGCTGTCGAGAATTGTATATGTGATAATTTTTTTTGGTGGAAAACACTTGACTTGAGTCGTTTAAGTCATGACTTGATGCATTTGCGAGTTTGTCCAGAAGCAGAAATTAAAATGATGTCCGAGGCGGCGGTCTGGTGTAGGTGCATAGGTGACAACAATTAGTAAAAGGTGGCCGAAATAAAGCTATCCACAGGGTGGGTCTAGTACAAGGAAGCCGCGTACAGAAAAAAAGAGTTATGGCAAGTGCCTGGCTGATGATCAGTACCACAACGCGGGAAACGTGCCGAGAGCCTGCTGGCCTAAGTGATAAAGGAGCTCAGGGGGTCATGACCTAGGCTTAGGGGTCAAGGGGCTCTGGAGGGTCGTACCCAAGGCTTAAAGGTCAAGGGGCTCAGGGTTTCCGGACCTCGGCTTAAGGGGCTCAGGGGGGGGGTCATGATCTAGGCTTAGGGGTCGAGGGGATCAAGGGCTCATGACCTAGGCTTAAGGGGCTCAGGGGTTCCGGACCTTGGCTTAGGGGTCGAGAGGATCATGGGTAGGCCTAGGGGGTCGAGGGGATCAAGCGGTCATGACCTAGGCTTACCGGGCTTCCGTACAATACATGTATTGTCCACTGTTCACGGGCAGTGATGCACATAGTTTACGCCCATTGAATGGCTTGATACGATCCTGCCTATGACATAAGTCCAAGGTCATTGTTAACTCTACCCGTCCACGTCTGACCCAACGTTTTATTTCATCTCCACACACCTGTCTGACCACCCCCCCCAATCACTTTTTAGCTCATCTTTACAAACGCGTCAAACGTTTACTCAAAACATCCAAATTTGAATTTTTAACAAGAAAACCAACAACAAAAATGAAAACAACAACAACAAAAATTTAAAAAGTTGAAACCGACATGTATGTACAAATTTTGGGTTTCTCATTTCCCTGGTTTTTTGCTCATCCCTGGGAAAGTGGATAAAACAAACTATTATCCCGGGATCAAAGAAATACAGTTAAAATATTGGTTGGTCATTTCTCATTTGCCTCTAGTTCAGTGGTTCTCAACCTTCCTAATGCCGCAACCCTTAATACAGTTCCCATTAATGTGGCGACCCCCAACCACAAAATTATGTGTTTTCTGATGGTCTTAGGCGACCCCTGGAAAAGGGTCGTGCAACCCCCGGGTTGAGAACCGCTGCTCTAGTTGCTTCAATTTATCATGCTTTGCCCTAATTATATGCTAACAATATGCTTATACTTATAAAGCGAAAGTCGGATGTAACTACCCGTCGAAAAAAAAAAGTTACACTTTATATTAGTTTCGCATCATTTACAATTTGCAAATTCCAGTTATAAATCCACCACGAGATGTTTGCAAACCAACGGTGTCAGCAGCTTGTAACTAACAGTGCAATGGATTCCAGGCCATGTCAACGTCAGTGGCAATGAGAAAGCGGACACTCTGGCGAAAACTGGGGCTGTCCAGCCTCAGTCTGAAGTACCAATTACTTATTTGGAAATAAAGAACTTAATGGCAATAATGGTCAGACAACACGACCGCCAGAGGCATCTTTTCAAATCTGCCCAATCCTAGCAAACAAGACCCATGTTGGGGGTTAGACCGTAAAACAGCAGAGCTTAGTGACGCAAATGCGAACCGAGCATTGCCCCATAGGCACATACTTCTGGCAGCCGGATAACAGCAGGGATCCTACCTGTCGGCATTGCAGCCTGGTTCCGGAGACACTAGCGCACCTGTTGACCGAATATCCCTCACTAGATGTCCCGGGGGATCCCTACGTGAGAAGAATGTTGTATGGCTCAGCTCAGCAGATGGATCAGGCAGCCAATTTACTAGCCGTGGTCATAAGAGAGTAGTCTCAGACCTTCACCAGAATACGTGTGTTAGTTAGCAGCTTGTAACAACGGGCTCTTTTCGAATAATAAACAATCATTAATGTTAATGCATGCATCCATAATATGTGTAATGTTTTTGTCCTAAGTTGATTTTGAAGGAACAAAAAAAAACCACTACATATTATTATTATTAAGGTAGTTTTGACACATTACCGCCTGATATTATACGTTAATAGAGCACAGGTTCCCGACCCAGAGGACGAGAAACCTCTTTTAACGAAGATCTGTTTTAAGTGTTAAAAGTATATACACGTCTGCACTATTGTTAACCGCTCTCTTGTCTAAACGGAAGTTATGCCCTCATCCTTTTTTTGTAAATTCGAAATTACACTTAATATTTACACAAATTTACACACGTTTACACAAATGTACACATGTTTACAAACTCGGTAAAGTAGAATCCAGCTGATTTTGAAAGATTTATATATAGATGTTACAACTAAAAGCTTCGTAACAAATGTTAGCTATTTAAGATGGCCACGACCACGAGTTAACCAGCATTCGAAATTTAAACATAATGTTTTTCTAAAACTGAACCAATATAGTATACAATATAGAGAGAGACATACCGAGGGTGGTGCAAGACACGTGAAGTACCGTGGGCGCCAATTGAAGGGGGCGCAAAATGGGTTAGCCTGACCCGAGTCGTAGCGTTGGCATTGCAACACATTATTAAAGAGTTTTGTACGATTAAAAATAACGTAAACAAAACAATGGAGGTTCGCAGTTGTATTTGTTAGCCAATTCGATTGATTCAATTAACTCTGCCGGCCAAATGGTGGGTCCCCCTCCCCCACCCACTCCCCTAGATCGAATGCGGCACGGGGGAAGGGACGTGCTTGCGCGCGGATGACTCGCCAGTGGAGGTATTGATTGACTGATTCTTCCCTCACCCATAAGGCCTGGCCCTGGATACACACAGGACAATGAGGGAATGTGCAGGGGAGGCTACCAGTGATTAACTCCCTGCGAGTGAGTGAGTGAAGGAGTCCGGTGTACCGCGAAGTGAAGGAGTCTGGTGTGTCGCCGCGAAGTGTGAACAAGGAGGAACAACAACAAAAAATGGAGATGAAAAGACAGAATTGTTTCCGTCTGAAGGCTGACCTACGCTGCAGCTGTCTCCCCGCATACCACACGGCCAAGAGCGCTCACCTACATGGCCGTCGGTTTAATGGGATTATCCTCTCAAAGTGTTGAAATCCGTCCGAGTGTGTGTGTGTGTGTGTGTAGTAGAGTCGGGCAGCGTGAGTTGTCTTCCCTCACGCCTCGGGGTACACTCCCCTCCTTTTTTTCTTCTGTTCATTCATTCCGGCACGCGAGCAGACGTTGGGACTTCTTTTTTTTTCTTCTATACTTGTGCTTGTTTACTAGGAGAAAAATAAAGAAAGAAAAAAATCTTACCCATCGAGATACCTTTGGTTTCGCCTTCGGACTTAACACAAACATCAAGGTAAGAGTTATTCAAGTCATCGTTTTAACTTTTCTTCTCTCATCAGTTAGGGCTGCTGTTTTCATCAGCCGGTAGAGCAAGAACTGACCGCGCACCAAATACATTGAAACTGTCCATTGT
Source organism: Omphiscola glabra (assembly GCA_964017045.1). Taxonomy (NCBI): domain Eukaryota; kingdom Metazoa; phylum Mollusca; class Gastropoda; family Lymnaeidae; genus Omphiscola; species Omphiscola glabra. Next base: position 43,521,371 of record OZ024795.1, on the reverse strand, counting down.
TGTTTTCTTATAGATCACAGGTCCCCAATCTGTTTTGAACTGGTGACTCCATTTCATAGAAACCAAATGAACCCCGATCTTTATTATTTAGAAGGAAAGTCACTAGGAATTCAAAAACTTGAAAATTAAAAAAACAAAAAACTGTAAAAAAAAATAACAATTAAATGGAAAAAAAAGATCACCCTTTTTATTAGGTTAAAGGAAACATTTAAAGACATCGTAAATAGATCGTTCCGTATTGAGGACCGTATTCGGAAATTTGTCTGAAAGAAATTTCGTCGACGGAAAATTGATAGACGGAACTTTGATCGAACGGAAATTTGGTCGAATCTTTTTTTCCAGTTCACACGTTAAAATTTTGCATCAAAATTCTTTTTGAACGCACTTGACTATACAGTAAAACAAAGTAATGCGTTAAAAAAGAAATTTGACGAAAATTGTAACGTGTGAACTGAAAAAAAAAGATCCGATAAATTTTCCGTCGACAAAATATCTTTCAAACAAATTTCCGGTAACCATTAAGGACAGTATAATTTAATGTAATTTTTTATCAACATAAAGCGTTGATTAATATTTTAAATCAAACTTAAAGACACTTATAGTCCACTATTACACCCGCGAACCACCGTCCACCCCCACCCCACCACAGAGAACCCTACGCGGGCCCGTGGGGAAGGTGGTGGGTAGGAAACCACTGTTTGAAATAAAGGTTTAAAGATTAGAGAGTATAAACCGACAACAAAGTCCAAAAGTTGTTTTCAGGTCTTTGGGATGTAGGCCCTGCAAATGGGGGACAATAACATTTGATCTGTGAAGTCATTTCGACCGTGGCTTGTTCATGACTTGCTCTCACAGCTGATATTCTTTGGCCAACACAGCTGCTATTCTTTGTCCAACACAGCTGCTATTCTTTGGCCAACACAGTTGCTATTCTTTGGCCAACACAGTTGCTATTCTTTGGCCAACACAGTTGCTATTCTTTGGCCAACACAGTTGCTATTCTTTGGCCAACACAGTTGCTATTCTTTGGCCAACACAGTTGCTATTCTTTGGCCAACACAGTTGCTATTCTTTGGCCAACACAGTTGCTATTCTTTGGCCAACACAGTTGCTATTCTTTGGCCAACACAGTTGCTATTCTTTGGCCAACACAGTTGCTATTCTTTGGCCAACACAGCTGCTATTCTTTGGCCAACACAGCTGCTATTCTTTGGCCAACACAGTTGCTATTCTTTGGCCAACACAGTTGCTATTCTTTGGCCAACACAGTTGCTATTCTTTGGCCAACACAGTTGCTATTCTTTGGCCAACACAGCTGCTATTCTTTGGCCAACACAGCTGCTATTCTTTGGCCAACACAGTTGCTATTCTTTGGCCAACACAGTTGCTATTCTTTGGCCAACACAGTTGCTATTCTTTGGCCAACACAGTTGCTATTCTTTGGCCAACACAGCTGCTATTCTTTGGCCAACACAGCTGCTATTCTTTGGCCAACACAGTTGCTATTCTTTGGCCAACACAGTTGCTATTCTTTGGCCAACACAGTTGCTATTCTTTGGCCAACACAGCTGCTATTCTTTGGCCAACACAGTTGCTATTCTTTGGCCAACACAGTTGCTATTCTTTGGCCAACACAGTTGCTATTCTTTGGCCAACACAGTTGCTATTCTTTGGCCAACACAGTTGCTATTCTTTGGCCAACACAGTTGCTATTCTTTGGCCAACACAGTTGCTTTTCTTTGGCCAACACAGTTGCTATTCTTTGGCCAACACAGTTGCTATTCTTTGGCCAACACAGCTGCTATTCTTTGGCCAACACAGCTGCTATTCTTTGGCCAACACAGTTGCTATTCTTTGGCCAACACAGTTGCTATTCTTTGGCCAACACAGTTGCTATTCTTTGGCCAACACAGCTGCTATTCTTTGGCCAACACAGCTGCTATTCTTTGGCCAACACAGCTGCTATTCTTTGGCCAACACAGCTGCTATTCTTTGGCCAGCACAGTTGCTATTCTTTGGCCAACACAGTTGCTATTCTTTGGCCAGCACAGTTGCTATTCTTTGGCCAGCACAGTTGCTATTCTTTGGCCAACACAGCTGCTATTCTTTGGCCAACACAGCTGCTATTCTTTGGCCAACACAGCTGCTATTCTTTGGCCAACACAGCTGCTATTCTTTGGCCAACACAGCTGCTATTCTTTGGCCAACACAGTTGCTATTCTTTGGCCAACATCGCGAATAATCATTATTATAAGTTTCTCACCCCTTGTCAAGAGTAATCGATATATTTCTTCTTGATGTGGCTATGTTGTCATTTCGACAGTTTCTCCGATAATATTTACATGATGGTTTCAATTCCCCCCTCCCATACACCCCACCACCCACAATCACATAACCCAGCGGTTCTCAACCTGTGGGTCGCGACCCCTTTTGGGGTCGCGCGACCCTTTCCCAGGGGTCGACTAAGACCTTCTGAAAACACAAATACTCTACAGTTATGAAGTAGAAACACAAATAATTTTGTGGCTGGGGGTCGCCACAACATGAGGAACTGTATTAAAGGGTCGCGGCATTAGGAAGATTGAGAACCCCTGACATAGCCCATATTAAACATTAAAAATTTTTTTTTGTCGTTTTAAAATTTCCAATGATCTGCAAGTTTGTTCTGTTTTCCCCCGTATGTTACCAATTAAAACGTTTTCTCTCTACGAGCCGGGGCTAGCCGGACCCTCGGGGGATAAGCTCGTGCTCACAGAGGTGGGCGAAGTCTCGGCCCACGTGATGTAAAAATAAAAATAATTGAGTCGTCGAGTTGGTAACAACGCATTATAGTATTAACTTTGAGAAAATAACAGGGGGAAAAAAAAGGAAAGAAACAAAAACACACTCTCTGAGTTTTCTCAAGTCAATGTTCGTTTACTCGTCACATGACATGCTGTGTCTTATATGGCCAATTTAATTTGTTGAGAAACATAGACGGCCAATTTAATTTGTTGAGAAACATGGACGGCCAATTTAATTTGTTTAGCAAGTGGACATAATAATGTATTTCTCGGATGTCATTTGTGGTAGTTTATTTTAGTTAAAATGAAGAATACAAACGTATAGTACATTCAATTATCTTTCATTTGCTACCTCATTTGGTCTTACAAACCCAACAATAATATTTTAATCGTTTTTTAATCCCAACATCTCAATTCTGGTACCCGGGTACCGATAGCCACTTCGATTTTTTAAATACTTGCAGGTAGGGTGTAGGACTGTCTGTATGACCATTGAAGTTCCAGATACCTCTTGTGTATAACATCACTGTTCCATAGTCCCAATTACCTCTGGTGTATGACATCAACGATCCATAGCCCCAGATACCTCTTGAGTATGTCATCAACGATCCATAGTCCCAGATACCTCTGGTGTATAACATCACGGATCCATAGCCCCAGATACCTCTTGAGTATGTCATTAACGATCCATGGTCCAAGATACCTCTGGTGTATAAAATCACGGATCCATAGTCCCAGATACCTCTTGAGTATGTCATCAACGATCCATAGTCCCAGATACCTCTGGTGTATAACATCACGGATCCATAGTCCCAGATACCTCATGTGTATGTCATAAACGATCCACGGTCCAAGATACCTCTGGTGTATAACATCACTGATCCATAGTCCCATATATTTATACCATATGTTATCACTTATCCATAGTCACAGATACCTCTACCGTATGATACAACTGATCCAGTCCCAGAATTCCATGGCGTATACCAATGTTATAGCTAGATAGATCATTTACATGATCTCCTGCCGAATACAACCATTTCAATAATGACATCATAGACTTCTTTGCAAGGCAGATGTGTGTATGTAAGATGAACAAGTCGTTCTAGTAGGTGGATAATGAGGTCGTGAGCGTGAGAGAAAGAGATAAAGAGAGAGAGAGAGAGAGAGAGAGAGCAATAAAGAGAGAAAGAGAGGGGAGAGAGAGGTAGAGAGAGTTGGAGAGAGAAAGAATGAGAATGTTAGAAAGAGCGAGAGAGAGAGAGTGAGAGAAAGAGTGAGAGAGAGGTAGAGAAAAAGAGAGAGAAAGAGAAATGAAGAGAGAGAGAGAGAGAGAAAGAGAGAGAAAGAGAGAGAGTGATAAAGAGAGGGGAGAGAGGAAGAGAGAGAGAGAGAGCGAGTTGGAGAGAAAAAGAATGAGAAAAAGTGTGAGAGAGAGGGGGGAGAGAAAGAGTGAGAGAGAAAAAAAAGAGAGAAAAAGAGAGAGAGAGAAAGTGAGAGAGAGAGAGAGAGAGAGATAAATAGAGAAAGTGAAAGAAAGAGTGATAGATAATTCTAATGAATGAGAGCGCATGCGCTACAAGCATGATACATGTATTAATAACACATGCCCGGGCTGTTTGCAATTTAAGCTGCACTTATTGATGTCTCGCGCAGCAGAATTGTTTTGGTCGAGCACTCCGCACATGAGAACAAGCTTGACTTGCTCTATGGTGCAAAGTGTCATGCCAGTCAACGTATCGAATGTCATAGAAAGTATCGTATGTCATAGAAAGTATCGTATGTCATAGAAATAGAAAGTATCGTTCATCATAGAAAGTATCGTATGTCATTGAAAGTATTGTATGTCATTGAAAGTATCGTATGTCATTGAAAGTATCGTATGTCATTGAAAGTATCGTATGTCATTGAAAGTATCGTATGTGATTGAAAGTATCGTATGTCATTGAAAGTATCGAATGTCATTGAAAGTATCGTATGTCATTGAAAGTATCGTATGTCATTAAAAGTATCGTATGTCATTGAAAGTATCGTATGTGATTGAAAGTATCGTATGTGATTGAAAGTATCGTATGTGATTGAAAGTATCGTATGTCATTGAAAGTATCGTATGTGATTGAAAGTATCGTATGTCATTGAAAGTATCGTATGTGATTGAAAGTATCGTATGTGATTGAAAGTATCGTATGTGATTGAAAGTATCGTATGTGATTGAAAGTATCGTATGTGATTGAAAGTATCGTATGTGATTGAAAGTATCGTATGTGATTGAAAGTATCGTATGTCATTGAACGTATAGGCGTGGGGGGGGAGGGGGGGCTGTTTCAATATATGAAAGAAATTATTCAATTCCTATGTCTCGGGAGGGTCATTTGGCTCCTGGAGGGGTGGCCGTGGATGTGTGTGTGGGGTGGGGGTGGTGTTGACACTTTTTAACGCCCGGACACGCAGCGCCGCCATTAGCACCCGGGTCCCATTAGACTCATTGCTATTCGGATGTCATTTGTGGTAGTTTATTTTAATTATACTGAAGAAGTACGTTTACGAACGTATAGTCCATTTAATTATCTTTCATTTGATACCAAATTTTGTCTTAAAATTATCAATATTTTTAATAGTTTTTTAATCTCAACCTCTCACTTCTGGTACCCGGGTGCGAATAGTCGCAGCAATTTTCACAATAGTTCTCATACTTGGAAGATTAAAATGAAAAAAAATACAGATATGTTTACATTGTTTTTTATTCATGTATATACCAACGTGTGGGCCTCCATCAACACATCAACGTGTGGGCCTCCATCAACACATCAACGTGTGGGCCTCCATCAACACATCAACGTGTGGGCCTCCATCAACACATCAACGTGTGGGCCTCCATCAACACATCAACGTGTGGGCCTCCATCAACACATCAACGTGTGGGCCTCCATCAACACATCAACGTGTGGGCCTCCATCAACACATCAACGTGTGGGCCTCCATCAACACACTAACGTGTGGTCCTCCATCAACACATCAACGTGTGGGCCTCCATCAACACATCAACATGTGGGCCTCCATCAAAACATCGAAGTGTCGTGACAGACGGGTTAGAAACCAGTGTTTCCTTTACAACGATGTGGATGTTGATGTGGATGGGGATGTGGATGTGGATATGACAACACAGAGGGAACCGATGTGTCCAGGTGTCGTTATCCCACCTCCCAAACGTCCTTGACATTTATTATTCGGCTGTCCGGCGGTAGTGTAGAGTCATTTATTACGCCCAAAAAAACGCCGGGAATTTCCGCTCACTCAGCTAGCCACTGCCTGCCTGGTCCTGAATAACGGACAGTGTGGGGGGGGGGCGGTGGTAGCATCCCGGAGTTGGCGCCCGATCTGGCACCCGACCAGCCCTTCATCGTACTCCCAAGAGGGTCGGGCTAACATGCAGACGTCGGACACGACAGGCTCACCTACAGACACACATGATGTACGACACATAACCCTAACTAATGATGGCATTCCTGAGAGTTGGCCCAGGTTATATAATACTGTACATGAATTAATGTTATTTCCCCCGCACCCCCCCCCCCAGCCCAACAACGCTTCGTCTCGTGTGTTAGTTCTATTCTTAGCTTCGGGAATTTTAAGTGTCCAGAAGTATGCGCACGACTGGTGCGCTTCGGAACGAAAGCTTCTGAACATGGAAAACAAAAACAAAAACAAAAACTATTTCATGTTTTTTTTTTATTTATTGAGCTTGTATACACTTTAAAACAACAACAACAAAAAAATCTTGAATAACCAGATAACCCAGACATTCAAGATTTAACCCTTTACATCTTAATCTCCGGCCAGATAACCCAGACATTCAAGTTTTAACCCTTTACATCTTAATCTCCGGCCAGATAACCCAGACATTCAAGTTTTAACCCTTTACATCTTAATCTCCGGCCAGATAACCCAGACATTCAAGTTTTAACCCTTTACATCTTAATCTCCGGCCAGATAACCCAGACATTCAAGTTTTAACCCTTTACATCTTAATCTCCGGCCAGATAACCAAGACATTCAAGTTTTAACCCTTTACATCTTAATCTCCGGCCAGATAACCCAGACATTCAAGTTTTAACCCTTTACATCTTAATCTCCGGCCAGATAACCCAGTTACTCAAGATTTAACCCTTTACATCTTAATCTCCGGCCAGATAACCCAGTTACTCAAGATTTAACCCTTTACATCTTAATCTCCGGCCAGATAACCCAGACATTCAAGATTTAACCCTTTACATCTTAATCTCCGGCCAGATAACCCAGTTACTCAAGATTTAACCCTTTACATCTTAATCTCCGGCCAGATAACCCAGTTACTCAAGATTTAACCCTTTACATCTTAATCTCCGGCCAGATAACCCAGACATTCAAGATTTAACCCTTTACATCTTAATCTCCGGCCAGATAACCCAGACATTCAAAATTTAACCCTTTACATCTTAATCTCCGGCTCTCCACCCTCTTTTTCAGCCATCGCCTTAATCTCCTTATACGAAACATATATTTTTAAAATTAAATGAATAAGGTTAGTAAAAGTAATGATGCTACAACTAACAACCATCACAATACACAGTTCCCCTATGTAACAATGTCGCTAACACCGCCTCCAGATGAAATTCCCGATAACTGCTGTATGAGATTCTTAAAAAAAATACTTCAAGCCGTTGTCTGTATCTAAGCTATGACCAAACACCCCCCCCCCCCCCCCGATTTGTTGGTCGCGTCCAGGCGCCTACAACCCCCCCCCCCAGCACAATCCCCTACAATCCAACCCTTTCTACACTGTATGCATCTGATATCGATACCTCCCTCCCCCCATATGTGCTGACGTAGTTGTGTGGTATACATAAATACCATCTTTAAAAACCAGATCAACAACAACTTGAATGCCAAACTCGCCGGTGAATTATTCTCGTCCCACGGGAAAAATGAAGTTGTTTTTTTTTTTGTTGTTGTTTGTTATTGTGTGTGTGTGTGTGTGTGTTTGTTGTTTTTTTTAAATCCCAGCGACCTTCTCCCCCCCCCCCCCGGCCTGTAAGGTTGAATGGACTTTGTGGAACACTGGCAGAAATCAATACGCCTCTGTATGCCGTCACCACGAGAAGCAGGCGAAGGAGAAGTGTGTCCAGGGTGAGGGCTTGGCGCGGGTTAGTTCATGTCGTTAAACACGAAACAAAGAACATTTATCTCCAGACATGAGACTATTTACTACTCCCGACGGTTCTCAAACTTTCATCTTGCAAAATCTGGTGGGGAGAAAGAGAGAGAGAGAGAGACACTGTTATTTGATACAGAGATTCTGAGGATTCTGGTACTCAGAAAAAGTTGACTAAATCAACTATTTCGGGGTGTCCATAGAACAGTCTAGATCAGCGCTTCCCAACCTGTTGAACGCGGCGGACCGCTTGTGGGTACTCAAAAAATATATTGATAATGTCGGAAAACGGCAAAAAAGTTATTTTTGTTTTTAATTACAACCGTTCATTATTTAGCGATGTTATCACCAACACATTTAATTCAACACATGTTTTTTCGAATTTAATATTTAATAATTAGAACACCGTATTGTTGTATTAAAGTCCGTATTGTTGTATTAAAGTCCGTATTGTTGCATTAAAGTAATAGTTAAATTTAAAAAAAATAATTATTATTTCACGTTTTTGCCCAAATATTTATATCGCAAGTTTTTTTTTTTTTTTTTTTAAAAGTGAAATAACCTCTTGAAATAGAAAATAAAAGCCAATGAACGTCATTAGCAATAAATGTCATTAGCAATAAATGTCATTAGCAATGAACGTCATTAGCAACGAACGTCATTAGCAATAAATGTCATTAGCAATAAATGTCATTAGCAATAAACGTCATTAGCAAAGAACGTCATTAGCAATAAATGTCATTAGCAATAAACGTCATTAGCAACGAACGTCATTAGCAATAAATGTCATTAGCAATAAACTTCATTAGCAATAAACGTCATTAGCAATAAATGTCATTAGCAATAAACGTCATTAGCAACGAACGTCATTAGCAATAAATGTCATTAGCAATAAACGTCATTAGCAACGAACGTCATTAGCAATAAATGTCATTAGCAATAAATGTCATTAGCTTTTAAGGCTCATTTGATAAGTCAGCTCAGCTATTTTTTAAAATAGCTTTTTATTGGTGAATTGAAAAAAGGCTAATCAAGGGGTACGAGTGAAAAGAAAAACGGTTTGGGAGCCACTGGTCTAGAGCTGTCGAGATCAGGGGTCGGCAACATTTTATTGATCGGGGAGCCATTAAATAAAATAAATAAATAAACAAAAGATGATAACTACGAAAAAAATAGTTTGGGAGCCACTGGTCTAGAGCTGTCGAGATCAGGGGTCGGCAACATTTTATTGATCGGGGAGCCATTAAATAAAATAAATAAATAAACAAAAGATGATAACTACGAAAAAAATAGTTTGGGAGCCGCTGGCCTAGAGCTGTCGAGATCAGGGGTCGGCAACATTTTATTGATCGGGGAGCCATTAAATAAAATAAATAAATAAACAAAAGATGATAACCACGAAGAAAATAGTTTGGGAGTCGCTGTTGTTGGCGGAGTGTTCAAATGACATTATGGATTATGAACAACAAAAACAAAAACCGCACCTATCAATGTGCCTTGCTGTAGAGGACGGGGCCACACACACATATGGGGTCACATACATAACGGGGCCACACACACACATATGGGGTCACATACATAACGGGGCCACACACACATATGGGGTCACATACATAACGGGGCCACACACACACATATGGGGTCACATACATAACGGGGCCACACACACATATGGGGTCACATACATAACGGGGCCACACACACACATATGGGGTCACATACATAACGGGGCCACACACACATATGGGGTCACATACATAACGGGGCCACACACACATATGGGGTCACATACATAACGGGGCCACACACACATATGGGGTCACATACATAACGGGGCCACACACACATATGGGGTCACATACATAACGGGGCCACACACACATATGGGGTCACATACATAACGGGGCCACACACACATATGGGGTCACATACATAACGGGGCCACACACACATATGGGGTCACATACATAACGGGGCCACACACACATATGGGGTCACATACATAACGGGGCCACACACACATATGGGGTCACATACATAACGGGGCCACACACACATATGGGGTCACATACATAACGGGGCCACACACACATATGGGGTCACATACATAACGGGGCCACACACACATATGGGGTCACATACATAACGGGGCCACACACACATATGGGGTCACATACATAACGGGGCCACACAAACATATGGGGTCACATACATAACGGGGCCACACACACATATTGGGTCTTCACCTCCTTACAACGTTGTAATTATTGGTCGCACACGTTAGCGTGCCATTCTATACATAATGGGGTCACACACACAGTGGCGTAGCGAGCTTAACTCGCGCACGGGGCACAATACCCTTTTTAGCGCCCCCAATACCTTTTTAGCGCCCCCCTATTCGAAAACCATACAATATTATAGTAAAATATACCATTTGACGTTCCTTTGTGAGTAGCGCCCGGGGCATGATGCCCCCCTTGCCCCCCCCCTCACTACGCCATTGCACACACATGCAGTCTTGACCTACTTACATTACAATTATTAAAATGAACACGTTTCCCAAACAATCAAGAACATTAAAAAAAAGTATCATCAATAGTAACATTGAGCTGAGGCGTAGCTAACGTCTTTGGGGCCGGGTTACAAAATGCATTTTTACGCCCCCCTACAACTCTGAAGCCCATTATTTCCATCAATAAAACACAATCAACGACCACTTTGGCGCCCCTAATTAGTCTGGCTCTCGGGAACATCTGTCAACCCTCCCCCCCACCCTCCACTCTTTTCGCTACGCTATTGACATTGAGCCACAGTGCACAGATGTTTTCTTTACGTCTGCTCAAATCTTCTCAGCGCGTGGTGCACACGACACGTGGAACGACCGGGAATGAGCTTTTTAAGGCAGGCCAGGTTATCCAAAGGGGCAAACAAGACAACATGCGCCTGCATGTCCAAGACCTTTAGGGAGGTCTCCGTAGAACACCGTCTACGTCTCCAGATGTGTTGTTATTTACAGCTAATGGCCCCCTATTTTTGCTGTGATCTGGGCCCATAAAGCCCGTAACCCAACCATGTTTTGGCTGTGACCAGGGCCCGTAGCCCGACCATGTTTTGGCTGTGACCAGGGCCCGTAACCCGACCATGTTTTGGCTGTGACCAGGGCCCGTAGCCCGACCATGTTTTGGCTGTGACCAGGGCCCGTAACCCGACCATGTTTTGGCAGTGACCAGGGCCCGTAACCCGACCATGTTTTGGCTGTGACCAGGGCCCGTAACCCGAACATGTTTGGCTGTGACCAGGGCCCCTAAAGCCCGTAACCCGACCATGTTTTGGCTGTGACCAGGACCCGTAATGCGACCATGTTTTGGCTGTGACCATGGCCCGTAACCCGACCATTTTTTGGCAGTGACCAGGGCCCCTAAAGCCCTTTACCCGACCATGTTTAGAGGTTGTATTAATAATGTACCTACTCATTTTTTTAATTTGTTGCTAACACTTTTTTAAGGAAGATAAATATAAGCCCCACTTTTACATTACTCGCATCTTCCTTTACCACAGACCGCCCAAAATTTCTAAAAGGGTAATAAGGGGAGAGACTGCAATCAGGTTAGCACAATAGGGAATTAGTAAAACAAAGTAAGGGTAAACCTGAAAAAAAGGAACGCAACAAAACAACGAAAGTGTCGACAGGAAGCCGTCGTCAGCGAACAAACAGAAAAAACGAATAAAATTAAAAATTTCTACGACATTCCCCTCATCGCTTAAATCCGATCATAACAGTTCAATGGATCGATTAAAATCGATTAAAAGAAGTAAAATTAGCCGCCACTCGAGCAGGCGATATCCTACACCAGTGGTTCTCAACATTCTTAATGTCACGGCACTTTAATACAGTTCCTCATCTTGTGGTGACCCCCCAACCAAACAATTATTTTCGTTGCTACTTCATAAATATGTGTTTTCCGATGATCTTAGGCGACCCTTGTGTAAGGATCGTTCGACTCCCAAAGGGGGTCGCGGCACACAGGCTGAGAACCGCTGTACTACACGTACTGTACTAATTCTTTCACATCGGACTGCATCAATACCAGGAACAAGTTGTAGCGCCCGAGTACTCTTCCAACATACGTTGTACTTGCAATCTTTTAATTAACTATGACATTGTACAAGTTCTTGTTTGAAGTTAGAAACAACAACATTTTATTTGTAAAGAAAAAAAACCCAGCAACTTAATGTATCACAATTTAAAATCAAGTAGAGTTTTGTAGCTTGGAAGAAATCGGAACTCTCTATTTGGTTAAAACATACAGACCTGGGCCCTACAGATACCGAGAGAACATACCTGGGCCCTATAGACATCAAGAGAACAGACTTGGGCCCTACAGACATCGAGAGAACAGACCAAGGCCCTACAGATATCAAGAGAACAGACTTGGGCCCTACAGACATCGAGAGAACAGACTTGGGCCCTACAGACATCTAGAGAACAGACTTGGGCCCTACAGACATGGGCCCTACAGACATCGAGAGAACAGACCTGGGCCCTACAGACATCGAGAGAACAGACCTGGGCCCTACAGACATCGAGAGAACAGACTTGGGCCCTTGAGATATCGAGAGAAAACAGCTATTTTTTTTCTCCCAACTCGCCAAATATTCCAAGATAAAGTTTCAATTCTAACAAAAGCAAAGTAAAACGTAAAAAAATAATTCAAAAATGGACTAGAACAAAACCAATTTAAAGATTTAGCCCCGGTGGGAATTTGTCCTCCCCAGGCAGATCAAGTTGTCGCTTGCTGTCATTCAGTAATTTAATCCTTTATAACAGATTCACTCCGATTAAAGCATGTGGGTCTGGGAGTGGGTGGATGGGAGATGCACAGGCCGAGTGGAAGAGAGAGAGAAGAGAGAGAGAAGAGAGAGAGAAGAGAGAGGGAAGAGAGAGAAGAGAGAGAGAGAAGAGAGAGAGAAGAGAGAGAGAAGGGAGAGATAGCAAACAAATTATTGTGAGACTAGGTGCTAGCCAAATTATAGTGAGGCTAGATGCTAGCCGAATTGGAGTGAGGCTAGATGCTAGCCAAATTGTAGTGAGGCTAGATGCTAGCCAAATTGTAGTGAGATTAGATGCTAGCCAAATTATAGTGATACTAGATGCTAGCCAAATTGTAGTGATATTAGATGCTAGCAAAATTGTAGTGATATTAGATGGTAGCCAAATTGTAGTGATATTAGATGCCAGCCAAATTATAGTGAGACTAGATGCTAGCCAAATTGTAGTGAGACTAGATGCTAGCCAAAGTGTAGTTTGAATAGATGCCAGCCAAATTGTAGTGAGACTAGATACTAGCCAAATTATAGTGATACTAGATGCTAGCCAAATTGTAGTGAGGCTAGATGCCAGCCGAAGTGTAGTGAGGCTAGATGCTAGCCAAATTATAGTGAGGCTAGACACTAGCCACGGCACATTTCAGATGCACGGACTTTGAGGGTTCTCATGCCTTAATGGTCCATGCTACATTTCACATTGTCACAACGCCTGGGATCTGTGTCCTCATCTGGTATTTGAGCACCAACTATTTTATCAATTATTTCCACAGCTCTGGGTTTATCATTATGGCAAAATATTTACGAGAATTTCACAATGTGTTAGACCTCATTTTTTGGAAACTCACTGACGTAGACGTGTGTTTTTTTTGTGTGTGTGTGCATTCGGTGCGTAGGCGATCAAGCGCACGACGCGAGAAGCGGCGAACGTGAGTGCAGCACGGTGCGCAATGAGAGCGGGGCGGACAAGATCATTTTGAAAGTATTATTATCGATACGATAAACTTAAAGACTGAGAGATGTGTCGTATATCCTTAGAGCGAGAATATTTTATTTATCTTTAAATAAAGTTTTTTAAACTGTAGATTTATTATTGTAATATATTGAGGTTAGCACAGCTGTCGTGATTTTTATACAGATGTCATCACGCATGAATATTTTTTAAAATTCATTACTGGAATTAACAGCTGTGAACTAATATTTAGACAGTCAAGATTCGATTGACTTATGTCTATTGCCTGTGAGCAAATAGACTCTCTACAAATCAATGATTACTTGATCAAGGTGGCCGGGGGGCCAGACCTCTCGTTGACACCCAGCCCCACCCCTAATCTTACCCGGCGCTCGTCCTTCACTCCGCTCCTCAAGAGTTACTCGTTGACTGATGGTGGACAAGAAATGACCACGTCCCGGAGACTTCTAGGCACGAATGGAATAACTCTGTCCGGTTATTCAAATGACATAAGACTTAAAGTCTGTGTTGGTATTTCTGTTACAAATGTGTAATGTGCCTGACCATATCTTTGAATGAGTTCTCTTACTTAGCTAACAATCTCTCTGACTGGACACGCTTACCGACCTATCATCTCTCTGACTGGGATCTCTTAATGACCTAACAATCTCTCTGACCGGGCTCTCGTACTGACCCAACCATCTCTCTGACCGGGCTCTCGTACTGACCTAACAATCTCTCTGACCGGCCTCTCGTACTGACCCAACCATCTATCTGACCGGGCTCTCTTACTGACCTAACAATCTCTCTGACTGAACTATATTTCTGAGTATTCCATCTTTCTGGACCATCTCTCTGACTGGACGCAAGCTTTTTGCGGTTGCTCCCCTCTCAAAGCATTGTAAGACTTTATGCTAACGCATCGAAAAAAATAATGTGTTCTAAACGTGTCCAATATGTGCTCTACACGTACCTGATATGTGCCATTCACGTGTCCGAAATGTGTCCTACACGTGCCTGATATGTGTCCTACACATGCCTGATATGTGTCCAACACGTGTCCAATATGTGTCATACACGTGCTTGATTTGTGTCATAAACGTGCCTGATATGTGTCCTACACGTGTCCGATATTTGCCTTCCACGTGCCCGAGATGTGTCATACACGTGCCTGATTTGTGTCCTTCACGTGTTCATGGTATTGAAATATTCTTATTTGCAAGGAAACATATGAAGCAGCAAAGCAGTTTTTAAATCCTTTAACTGCTCCCCCCCCCCCCCCACTGTGTCTCTGGCTGAGTGGCCAAATCTTCGGACTACCCGTAAACTAATCAAGCTTGAAATTTAACACATTGACTCTTTGTCGATGACAACACTTTCTATCAAATTTTTACCCCCCCCCCCCAATCCACTTCTCAGTTTTTCCTGTTTTTTTTAAAGGGGAAGATGAAGGAAATATGATGCCACTGATGCAGGGGCGTAGCGAGCTTAACTCGCGCCCGGGGCACAATACCCTTTTAGCGCCCCCCCCCAATACCTTTATAGCGCGCCCCCCATTCGAAAACCATACAATTTTATAGTAAAATGTACCATTTGTCGCCCCTTTGTGAGTAGCGCCCGGGGCATGATGCCCCACTTGCCCCCCCCCCCCCCTCACTACGCCACTGCACTGATGTCACGAAATAAATTCCCAAATAAGTGCGCTAAATGAGATTCGTTCTTTAAATAAAATAAATAAATATATATCTCAGCTTTTCTGAAATAGTTGGTGAAATAAGATCTGCGGAGTAAAAGTGGGTGGGGCATTAGAACCTTAATAAGAACTGAAATAATTTAAGGAATGCTTATAAAGGATTTATGCGAAAAACTTTTGTTTTTTTAAGGGGGTGTTTAATAATTCAAATATAAAGTCGTCTGAACCAACAGCGTGCTCACATGCCATCTATTTATTCAACATCTCAATGAGAGCAAACAGCAGAAAGCAAACGACGCTCCTCTCAAATTGGTTTGCTGACAACCTGACGTTTTATGAGATATGAAGATTAGCGGAATCACGTGATGTGCCATGCAACCAATGAGAGGCTTATTTTAATCATCCCCCCCCCCCAATGGAGCGCGTCGAAAGCACGTCCCCAGTCTATTTTTACTCGTAAAAAGAATTCCCGATTTCATATGCACCGGTCCCATATTTCGATGCTGTTATTGTTGTAAATTATTAGTCTACATAGTTTTGCAAATCTAGACATCCACTCGACACATCCACTCGACACATCCACTCGACACATCCACTCGACATATCCACTCGACACATCCACTCGACACATCCACACAAAATCAACAAAATCACCAAAAACCGACGTGTCCACATGATTCCCCACGAATACGCTTCAAATGCTCCTTGTAATTTCAAAAACTTAATTTTGGTTCTATCCACACCGAGGTCACACGAGGTCACACGAGGTCACACGAGGTCACACGAGGTCACACGAGGTCACACGAGGTCACACGAGGTCACACGAGGTCACACGAGCAGGAAAAGAGCAAAAAGAGAGAGATGAAAGGGTGGGTGAGGGTTGGTGGGGGGATGGAATCATGATTAAATATTTGTATTCCTGGTATCGATCATCACACTCAGCAAATGTTGGTCAGAGAAAAAAAAAACCTCTCGGGTTTCGGTCGGTTCCGTCAATTCAACTTAGAGATTGTTTAAGAATAATAACATGCAAGAGACCACAAAAATAGAAGGTATTTGAGGTATATTTGGCGCTTCAGGTATTTGACGTTTTTTTTTTAGTATTTGAGACATTGGGGGTGTTTAGGGTATTTAAGGTATTTGAGGCATTTTAAGTGTTTTAGGTTTTCTGGGGTATTTGAGGGTTTTCACAATTCATGACCACGCCTGGAATTTTACAAATTCAAGGAACGTTTGCTTTTGAATTAAATTGATCTCGGTGGCAGTTTTCTAGCTATTTAGAAGGAAACAAAAAAAATCAATACGTTTCGGCAAGTATGAAGAACCCATTGCACACCGACGTTGGTCGACGTCAACAGTGTTGCTATACAAAAACTGGGTTCAATATTAGCTCACGTACTTTTTATAAATCCGTTATATTAACCTTGCTTTAGTTCGAGCGTTTCTTTCTATCTGTCTGGGTGTGTGGCAAAATCTTTGGAAGGCTAATTGACCCATTTCCCGTCAACCTATCAAGCCGAAGTTTTTTTGCCAACACATCCTATCAAATTTTCAACCCCCACCCCCCAAAAAAAAACAAAACAACAACAAACAAATCAATCTGTTTGTCCAGGTTTTCAAGGGGATGATGCCATCTATTTCGCGAAATAAGATTCCCGATAACTGCGCTAAATGAGATTCTTAAAAATATCGCAAGTGCGTTTGGTGTGTAAGATTTTCTTTTGTTTTGTCTGAAAATATTTGGTGAAATAAACCTGCAGTTTAAAAGTGGATGAGTCATTAGAATAATACCGCATTTTCCGGCGTATTAGACGACCCCCTTTACTTTTCCTGATGAAATATAATTAAGGTTCGAGCCGTATACTAGCTTATAAGACGTCCACCAACTTTTGAAAAGATTTTCATGGGTTAAAATGTCGTCTTATTTATGCCGGAAAATACGGTAATATCAAATAAAATAATTTCCAAAAAATTATATAAAGGTTTTATACAAAAATTTAGTTTTTAAGGGTTGTTTAATTGATTTTTATAGTTTGACGCAATTCATCATCATCATCTTCATCATCATCATCATCTTCATCATCATCATCATCATCATCATCATGTCCCTTGGTCCCTGCACCGTTGGGGGCGCCACAGATGACACGAAAACTACCCTCCTCCGTTCCTCTCTGTTTTCTGCACCACGCACAGCATCGCCTAGTTTTAATCCCGTCCACTCTTTGATGTTATCTTCCCATCTCTTTCTCTGTCTTCCTCTTCTTCTCCCTCCTCTAGTTGTGCCCCGCGTGATTGGCGCAATTACTGATACATTAACTAGAAGCACACCGCAATTCAAGCATGTGTTGTATCAAATTTGTTGAACGGATGAATGCTTCAGATATCAAATTATCATTCAAGCTACTCACATTAAAATGGCTTGATCGGTGTGTATGTTCGTGTTCTAAATTTTGAAATAAAAAATATTCGAAATAGAAATATTATAGCGTGTAACCATTGGAGATGTGTTAGCGAAATACACATAATTCACAGATCTGTTTTATTCCATCTTGTCCTAACAGTGTTTTATAAGTTTTGGGGTTCTCAAAATATTTTTCTTTTGTTTTATACCTTTTGAATATATATATACATTAAACTGAACACATCTCAAGTTGATAGTCTGGAGTTCAATCCCCACCAACGCCCAGCCAAGCAAAAACACCACCAGCACCCAGGGTGGATGGGACTCGTCAACCTTGGACGGCAACTCATCTAAGAGATGGAAACTCTGAATTCAAACCCGGAGATGGAGTCCCGTAGGCGGATAACATTGATGCAATGAAACATTCCGTCAACTCATGCGACGCAACTGGTGCCAAGCTGTATCATCCACATGATGTTCCATTGGGTTATCCAGCGGCGGTGAGAGAGGCGATTTACTGTTGGGAACCAGCTTATAATCCTGCGAAGTCCACACCATCGTCACCCTGTAACGGACGGATGCCAGCAAAAAAAATATTAATTTTTTTAAAAAAATAAATATACAGTGGAACCTCTCATAACGAGTACCTCTCATAACGAGCAAAAAAAATTTTGAAGAAGTTCCTCCCTTAACGAGCGACATTTCGCATAACGAGTGACGTAGATAGGGGAAGTCCCTTTTTCTACGAAACGGTTACGTAATCTTGATGATGTTGAGAGGACCAGCAGGCTATTTTTAACTTTAAAAAACTCTACACTAAAACACACTTCGAGCGTTGTTATGAAGTTACTGAAGAGACAAATCTCTCTCTTAGAGAGTTTTGGAAAGATCATTTTCACATCGTTGCTTGCCTCAGGATGATTGACAAGGCTTGGGAAGGAGGTACCAAGAGGACCCTCACTTCTGCTTGGAAAAAACTTTGGCCAGAGAGTGTTGTTGAATGTGATTTTGAAACAGTTCCTGTGGAGTCTACAGTTATCGAGATTGTGTCATTGGCCAATATCATGGGACTCTAGGTGGACAACAACGATATTGAAGAGCTTGTGAAAGAGTTGACCACCGAAGAGCTTATGGAGTTGCATCGTGTTGCACAGCAATAAATTATGGAGGAGAGCTCATTAATGGAGGAGGAAGTAGCAGAGCAACAATCTTCTAGCGCAATAAGAGAAATGCTGAAAGCATGGGAAACTGTTGATCGTACATTGAGAAGCATCACCCTAATAAGGATGTGGCTATTCGTCCTACAAATTTATTCAATGATAATGCTGTGACACATTTTCGTCAAATTTTGAAGCGTCGGCATAAACAAATGTCTTTAGACAGTTTTCTAGTTAAAAAGGATTAATTATTTGTCATAAATTCATATTTTTATTGACTTTTTTTGTTTCAAATCTAAATTGTATTCCAAGTTGTTACACTCCTTAACAATTCATAAGTAATTTTATTTTAATAAATGTTAATAAAAACTTTTAAAAATTAGTATTTTTTCAGTATGGAACGCATGATCATATTTTACATTGATTTGTATGGGGAAAATTGTTTCGTATAACGAGTGTTTCGCTTAACGAATAAGACTCTGGAACGGATTATGCTCGTTATGAGAGGTTCCACTGTATATTCAAAAGGTTCATATATATAAATATATAAAGAAATAAAAAAACAAACCAAAACTGCATACTGAATTGTTCACAATGTAATCGACATTTTTGTTATACCAGGTCAAGTGGGATTGGTTCATTAAAATATATATATATATATATAAAATCATCTAAATTTGAGATCAAATAAAAACCTATTTGGACAATGAACAATGTGATCGACTGGGTAGCCATCTAAACCGGGGTATGTAAATTACATTTACTGTTCACCACATCGCAAATGTCTAAGGGCATCCTTCCATTTACCGAACTAATCTACACAGTGGCGTAGAAAAGGGGTGCAGAGGGGTAGGTACGCCCTGGGAGGCACATTTTTCTTTATATGGAAGGGTAGCCTTGTCGGCCAACTTAAGAGTCACCAAAAAAAAAAAAACGGGGGAAGGGGCTCTAGACCCCGGCGGCACCGTCCCTAGTTACACCAATGAATTAAAAAAAAAAAAAGTTCCAGTTTCAGTCAGCTACCGTGGCAACATTTCTTGGCGTAACTAAGTATGCATAATTAGCCGTGTTACGGCCCGGACACTTGAACACCAGTATCAGTGTTGCTACCTGGTCCAATTATACCAGGGTTGTTTTTTTTTTAGGGGCCACCAATTGGGTTCTGAGTCAATGTATGGCTTGCCTGTTAAGGAATGCGTCATCATGCACAGCGGTGTATGGACATCTGAGACCGGTGTCACGGCTGGTGTTGCCGAAGACATCGATTTACTTGTTGCCAGCGTGCGGCAACCCATGGCTCCGGGGCCGCATGCGGCTCTGAAGAAATAGATGCGGGTATGTTTAAAAAAAAAAAAAAGAATAATCGATATTGAGATTCAATTAATTCGCCAACCCCCACTTTCCCCGACAGCGTCTCCCGAAATATTTTCTTAGCAGCTATAATTTATTTTAAAATAAATGTCTCCTCACTCCAAATTAAGACAGGTCGACACTTGCTTTTTTAGCAACTGAGCTACAACCAGGGAGGGTTGTGTTGTTGGATGCGTGGTGATGGTGGTGGTATAATTTATATGCAGATTTCCACCTGGATCTGGAACTCCAACTTGTTCCCAACGGATCCCAATTCCATCCTCCCTACGGATTCTATCTTAACATAATTTATCCTCTTTCTTCAATGTTTTCAAAATTTTCTGTCTGTGTCTCAGAGGATATTTCAGTGGATATGGTCTCTATCGCCAAAGGATTCTGTTGGAAAATCGTACGAGTAGAATCCCCCCCCCCCCCACCCGAACAGTGACATATTCACCAGCGGTGTACGTGTCTCATCCCGTGCCAGTGAATGCAATAATTAAATATGGGACCCCAGAGCATGATGCAATAGCCGCTATTTTGATCAAACACATTGCAAGTCACTGCCTCCCCCCCACCCGCAGAGAAAGGGTGTACAACATTAACATAAAACTATGCGTCTATTTAAAAAAAAACGATCACAATTTTTTATTTCATAACATTTTAATCAAACAAATGTAAACAATTCTTTTTTTTTAAAACAACAACACGCTTTTCCAAAAAATACAATGAAAATTATCAAATAAATGTCCTCCATAACTTGAGAGTTTTACAGTAATGACTAACAGAAAAGTAGCGCCCTTGAACTCAATGTACTTTGGAAATCGCAAAGACACGCCCGCAGCGGCATCGCTAGTTTTATTCCACTTGTCAAGATCACGAGCTTTGGCAGCATACAACAGAAATTGATATCATTTTTGAGAACTCATATTACCATTGGGGGGGGGGGGTGGGGCGGGAGGGGGGGCGCGTAGGGCGCGGTTCGCACCGGGTGGCACCCTTTTCTTTACATTGAGGGCAGTGTTGTTTTTACGTGGAAGGGGTGGCAAAAAGCTTGGCCTACCCCGGGCGGCACAAACCCTGACAGCGCCACTGGCAATCAAAAAAAAAAAAAAAAAAGGTAACCATGGGAACGCATTTTTATTCATCATGACAAATGAAATACGTTGAAGGACAAATGCTCGCTGGAACCATTTTCCCGGAAACGAAAGCTGGTGTTGATGATTTGAACGTTGACGCTATTGCTCCGGTCTATAGGGTAATTTGTTGGAATGAAATATTCCGTGTCGGTCTGTCTTGACCCGTGCAAGTTGAGAGCGGGGGGGGGGGGGAGAGGAATTCTCGAACAATACTAGCGAGCAAGTGAGCTGTTTATGAGTCGGGTAAAAATAAAAACACTTTCTCGTGCGGTTGGGTGAGTGGTCGGGTAGTGTGGTCGTTGTGGTCGGGTGGTGTTTGCTGGGATGGGGATAGGGATGGGGAGAGTTGCCCTTGAAGGAAGTTTTTGATACCTTTTCGAATATATTTTACAGTTTGAATAAAGGTAAAAAATTTCAATTGAAAATTAGAGTCACGTCTTTTTGTCTACAGAGTTAAAATCACGCATTTTAAAACAGCCGAACAAACGAAACAAAACAATTTTAAATTTTAAAAATAAAATAAAATCAGGGTTAAATGGGGTTGATTTTTGCATCCGGCGTCTGTTGCCTCCTCTCAAACGTCGAGGGTCGTAGTTGCGTCCATCTGGCTGCGCGTCGTATATCTGCGCCCGATGGCAGTTCAACCACCTCCATCTCATCCACGGGCGGGCAACACTTCCGTTCCACGTGAGAGATTTATCGATTATTTCCTCGCTGCGCACAATTTAGTTGGCCAGTTTTTTTCCAAAAAAAGGCAACAACAACAACAAAAAATATTTTTAAAAAAATAATCCTGCCATTGTTGAGCTCTTCATTTGTTTTCATTCACAACCTTTCTGACATTGGAGCACATTTCGTCTTGGTGCACACATGATGAAATGTTGTTATATTGCCACGTGCAAAACAAAATGTAGACTACATGTTTTTGGTGATATATTACATTTATTATATGATCTCGTTGGTGCTTCATACTAAACAAAGCACCAACAAAATAAAAAAACACACAAACGGACACACACACACATACATACTAGTTTGTGCTGTTTTCAGTAAAGTGTTTTTAAAAAAAAGGGGGGGGGGGGAGGAGAAATTTAAAACTCCATTAAAACACGGGCCGGGGTTGTCCCGAGGGACAATGATTGAATAATTCATGTCTTGTTATTTTTTTCCCACCAGCCTTCGGGTCCATTCTCATCCCGCCAGTACAGACCGACTGTTACAGCGAGGGCCTAACTGTCACAAAACAGACTGGCCGTTACAACTTAGATCGACCGTTACAACACTGTCCAACCGTTACAACAGTGTCTGGCCGTTACAACACTGTCCGACCCGTTACAACACTGTCCGACCCGTTACAACACTGTCCGACCTGTTACAACACTGTCTGACCCGTTACAACAGTGTCCGACCCGTTACAACACTGTCCGATCTTTACAACACTGTCCGACCCGTTACAACACTGTCTGACCCGTTACCACACTGTCTGACCGGTTACAACACTGTCCGACCCGTTACAACACTGTCCGACCCGTTACAACACTGTCTGACCCGTTACAACACTGCCCGACCCGTTACAACACTGTCTGACCGGTTACAACACTGTCTGACCGGTTACAACACTGTCTGACCGGTTACAACACTGTCTGACCGGTTACAACACTGTCCGATCTTTACAACACTGTCCGACCCGTTACAACACTGTCCGACCGTTACAACACAAACCAACCGTTGAAACACTGACCTAACGTTACAACACAGTCGGACTGGTACAACACCGACTGGCAATTACAACATAGACCGACCGTTCAAACACTGACCAAACCGTTACAATACAGACCGGCTGTCACAAATTGTTCAGAAAGGCGTAACAGCGACTTGTACGACAAGATTACTTGAATTCTGTCTCGCTATTTTAGAGATTGTGTTCTACAGTTCGCTTCACCATCGTCACGCGACAATTTTTTTTCATTCATTATTTGATAGAAAGAAATTTCGTCGACGGAAATTTGATCGACGGAAATTTGATCGAACGGAAATTTGGTCAAATTTATTTTTGAACGCATTATTTTGTTTTACTGTATAGTCAAGTGCGTTCAAAGAAGAAATTTGACGAAAATTTTAACGTGTGAACTGGAAAAAAAAAGATTCGACCAAATTTCCGTTCGATCAAATTTCCTTCGATCAATTTTCTGTCGACGAAATTTCTTTCGATCGAATTTCCGGTAACCCTCGTTAATATGGAATTGATCTCCCACCCTCCACCCCCGCACATTACGAAAGGGTCCGAATAAACGTATTACAAACCTCACTAGAGCCTTAAGTGTTTGCAATGTGCAATGGGTAATATATATATATATACATTTTGTATTACTTTATTAACACCGCCCCAACCACTACATTAACTGGAATATTCCACAAGCACGCGCAGATTAGCTAGACTTAAGATGATGTGGGGAATAGGGCCAAGCACCCGGGGGCCGGAAGGACGCTTGTCTCGGCGTAGCACTCAAAAGTTAATGCCGGATTTTTCGACAACGCGAGATTAACAAGTCTGGCACGTCAGCGTTGGACGTTGCGATTTGGTGATTGGGGTGTGTGGGGGTGTGTGGGGGATTTCATGAAGAAGCTACTGACCGGTGTTGAAAAAGTTCAGCGCCCCTTTGAAAATATTTCACCCGACGCTATTTTGTAAGAAGAATTATTGCTTAACGCAGTGGGTTCTCAACCTTTCCTAATGCTCCGAACCTTTAATAGAGTTTCCTCGTGTTGCGGTGATCCCCAACCGTAAAATTATTTTCGTTGGCTTCTTCATAAATATGTGTTTTCTGATGGTCTTAAGCAACCCTTGTGTAAGGGTCGTTCAACACCCTCCCGGGGGGGGGGGGGTGTCGCGACCCACAGGTTGAGAACCTCTGCCATAAAAGAACATGAAGCTTTGGGACAGTTTTATCATAAGGTGACAATGGTTTTTTAAAACAAATTTTTAACCAGGACATTTAAATTGTTTTTTTGGTTGTTAAAAAATGAAGTGGTTCTGAGACGTCCTTTCAATAATAAATATTATCGAGGTACCCTTCTGGATGTTATATATCATATCATATATATATATAAAAGTGAAAATTTGTTTGTTTGTCTGTTCCACAAAGGCTTTTACACGGATTGATGGATCTTGACCAAACTTGGCACATGTATCCATCATTATCCAGAAGGAACTCTTAACGGGTTGAGAACTTTTAAGAACATTTCGTTTGGGGCCGGGGGCCCCGAATTCGTTTTTTTCTTATATGAGCTATATAAAAAAATTACAAACAAATGCTCCTACGTGAATGGATGGACATCAATCAAACTTAGTACACGTACACTTGATGATCCATATTCAAATACCGAAGGGTACTGAGCTCATAATATCCATTCTTCTGGGGCCGGGGGCCCCATTTCATTTTTCCGTATATGAGCTATATAAATAGCGATAAGCTTAATACTCCTATATGAATGTATGGATCTTGACCAAACTTAGTACACATACACTTGATTATCCATGCTCAAATACAAAAGGGTACTGAACTCATAATATCCATTCCTCTGGGGCCGGGGGCCCATTTCATTTGTCCTTATATAAGCTATATAAATAGTAATAGGCTTAGACAACACTATAGGTTCTATGTGAATTGATGGATATAGGCTTAGCTTTGTTGCAATACACTTCTTAGTCCATATGGAAATAACGGTGGTTGTAAAACTAATAATATCCAATCTAGAATTTTCCTGAAAGTTCGATAACTTTAAAACGCTATATCTATGGCATTATTCAATAGATTTGAATGGGACAAATTTAAAATTGTAACTTCATAACTTACCTGAATGATTTTTATAGGGCCCCATCTCAGGCAAAACTAATTCGGTACAATTATGGAATGGGCCCCCGGGGCCCCTCTTTTAACTTAAATGTACTATAGTTATAGAAATTCATTTAGTCGTATAATTTTTCGTATTCGAAGAATAATTACTAAAAAAAGACTGTTTTTACACAGTTCGTGGAGTATAATACATTTAATCTAGAATGTTCCAGAAAGTTCTATAGGTTAATAGGCTTAATACTCCTAGATTAATGGATGGATCTTGACCAAATTTGGCACATATATCCATCATTATCCGGAAAGGACTCTAAATGGGTTATGAACTTTTTATCACATGCCGTTTGGGGCCGGGGGCCCCGAATTCGTTTTTTTCTTATATGAGCTATATAATTAAAATTTCTGACAAATACTCATGCATGAATAGATGGATCTTGACCAAAATTAGTACACATACACTTTATTGTCCATACTCAAATACCAAAGAATACTGAACTTATAATATCCATTTCTCTAGGGCCGGGGGCCCCAATTAATTTTTGCGTATATAACCTATCTATAAATAACAATAGGCTTAGACCGGTACGCACCGGTATCGGGATCCGACAACTATCGTTATCCCACTGATATCGAGATACCACCGGGATCTTTTACCGACGGGATTGGGATCATACCGGAATTGGGATCCAGTGGGATAAAATCCCACAGTGAAACGGTATGCTAACGGGAGCGGGATACCGACAGGATTGGGAGCCCACCGTGATGGGAATAATTATAAGGCTGTATACTGTAGAAGTTCTTTCGTTCCGAATGCTATCCCGGCAAATTTGCCGGGTATATCCGCTAGTATATATATAAAAGTGAAAATTTGTTTGTTTGTCTGTTCCACAAAGGCTTTTACACGGATTGATGGATCTTGACCAAACTTGGCACATGTATCCATCATTATCCAGAAGGAACTCTTAAGGGGTTGAGAACTTTTAATTACATTTCGTGTGGGGCCGGGGGCCCCGAATTCGTTTTTTTCTTATATGAGCTATATAAATATCAATAGGCTTAATACTCCTACATGAATGGATGGATCTTGACCAAACTTAGTACACATTTACTTGATTATCCATACTCAAATACTAAAGGGTACCGAACTCATAATATCCATTCCTCTGGGGCCGGGGGCCCCATTTCATTTTTCCTTATATAAGCTATATAAATATCAATAGATATAATTCTCCTATATGAATAGATGGATCTTGACTAAACTTAGTACAAGTACACTTGATTATCCATATTTATGTACCGAAGGGTACTGAACTCATAATATCCATTCTTCTGGGGCCGGGGGCCCCGTTTCATTTTTCCTTATATGAGCTATATAAATATCAATAGGCTTAGACAACACTATAGTTTCTATGTGAATTGATGGATATAGTCCAAGCGTGGTAGCAATACACTTCACTGTCCGTACTGAAATATTGTTGGATGTAAAACTAATAATATCCAATCTAGAATTTTCCAGAAAGTTCGATACCTTTAAAACGCTATATCTATGGCATTATTCAATAGATTTTATTGGGACAAATTAAAAATTTTAGCGTCATAACTTAGCTGAATGATTTTTATTGGGCCCCATCTGTTAAAAATGTTTGGTACAATTATGCAATGGGCCCCCGGGGCCCCCCTCTTTTAACATATATGTACTATAGTTATAGAAATGCATTTAGTTGAATAACTTTTCGTATTCGAAGAATAATTACTCAGAAAAGACAGTTTTTATACAGTTCGAGGAGGATAATACATTTAATATAGAATGTTCCAGAAAGTTCTATAGGTCAATAGACTTAAATCTCCTAGAATAATGGATGGATCTTGACGAAATTTGGCACATATATCCATCATTATCCGGAAAGATCTATTAAAGGGTTATGGACATTTTATGACATTCCGTTTGGGGCCGGGGGCCCAAAATGTAGTTTTTTTATTTATATAACCTATATAAATAAAATTACCAACAAATACTCCTACATGAATAGATAGATCTTGAACAAACTTAGTAAACATACACTTTATTATCAATATGCAAATACCGAAGTGTACTGAACTTATAATATCCATTTCTCTGGGGCCGGTGACCCTATTTAATTTTTCCTTATATAAGCTATGTATAAATATCAACAGGCTTAGACCGGTAACCCACCGGTATCGGGATCCGACAGCTATCGTTATCCCACTGGTATCGAGATACCACCGGGATCGGAATACCGACGGGATTGGGATCATACCGGAATTGGTATCCAGAGGGATCAAAATCCCACCGGGAAGCGGTATACTAACGGGAGCGGGATACCGACGGGATTGGGAGCCCACCGGGATCGGAATAATTATAAGGCTGAAGACTGTTGAAGTTCCTTCGTTCCGAATGCTATCCCGGCAAATTTGCCGGGTACATCCGCTAGTATAATATATAATTAAAACATTGTGTTATTGATTTATGTCTGTGATATCAGATGTAGGCTGGGATGTCAGATGGAGGTTGGGATGTCAGATGTAGGCTGGGATGTCAGATGTAGGCTGGGATATCAGATGTAGGCTGGGATGTCAGATGTAGGCTGGGATGTCAGATGTAGGATGGGATGTCAGACGTAGGCTGGGATGTCAGATGTAGGCTGGGATTTCTGATGTAGGCTGGGATGTCAGATGTAGGCTGGGATATCAGATGTAGGCTGGGATATCAGATGTAGGCTGGGATATCAGATGTAGGCTTGGATATCTGATATGGGCTGGGATATCAGATGTAGGCTACTTGATATTTTGATAGATTGTTCATCTTAGTTTAGCTTCAATTTGAAAAACCACCATTGTTGCACGCGCGGGATGAATTCCTTGAGGAGATCAAGAGAAGGAGGGAGAGAGAGAGAGCGAGAGAGAGAGAGAGAAGAGAGAATGTAGCAACAGATATTCGAGATACGTAGTTATTTGCAAGGCCGGATTCAACTAGTGCGGGGCCCTGTAGCCCCTAATATTTTGTAAAGAAATGCGACCTATATATATATATATACATTTGATTACCTGCATTTTTAATTGGCACAGCAGCTATCAACATCCCAACTAACAACGCGATCCACCCTGAACACCTATTGTTTTAATTGGCATAAGTAATTATCGTTATCACATCTAACAACGCGGTCAACATTGTTTACATGTTAATTTCCTACACTTAGCATGGGGGCAGATTTGTTGATGATGTGTAGGAAGTAGCCAGATCAATCGGAATGTTTGTGTTCATATGTATAAGAACTTAAAGAGGGCATCACAAGATCGTTGGCTGGACTTAAAGAGGGCATCACAAGATCGTTAGTTGAACTTAAAGAGGGCATCTCAATATCATTGGTTGAAATTAAAAAGGGCATCACAAGACCATTGGTTGAACTTAAAGATGGCATCACAAGATCATTGATTGAACTTAAAGATGGCATCTCAAGATCATCGGCTGAACTTAAAGATGGCATCTCAAGACCATTGGTTGAACTTAAAGATGGCATCTCAAGATCATTGGCTGAACTTAAAGATGGCATCTCAAGATCATTGGTTGAACTTAAAGATGCCATCCCAAGATCATTGGCTGAACTTAAAGATAGCATCACAAGTCGTTAGCTGGACTAAAAGAGGGCATCACAAGATCATTGGCTGAACTTAAAAATGGCATCTCAAGATCATTGGCTGAACTTAAAGATGGCATCTCAAGATCATTGGTTGAACGTAAAGATGACATCACAAGATCATTTGTTGAACTTAAAGATGACAGCACAAGATGATGGGCTGAACTTAAAGATGGCATCACAAGATCATTTGTTGAACTTAAAGATGTCATCTCAAGATCATTGGCTGAACTTAAAGATGACATCACAAGATGATGGGCTGAACTTAAAGATGGCATCACAAGATCATTGGCTCAACTTAAAGATGACAGCACAAGATGATGGGCTGAACTTAAAGATGGCATCACAAGATCATTGGTTGAACTTAAAGATGGCATCACAAGATCATTGGCTGAACTTAAAGATAGCATCACAAGTCGTTAGCTGGACTAAAAGAGGGCATCACAAGATCATTGGCTGAACT
The DNA here is from genome assembly GCA_964017045.1 of Omphiscola glabra. NCBI lineage: Eukaryota > Metazoa > Mollusca > Gastropoda > Lymnaeidae > Omphiscola > Omphiscola glabra. The sequence continues at coordinate 43,491,908 of OZ024795.1, read as the reverse complement.
TAAAAATGGCATCTCAAGATCATTGGCTGAACTTAAAGATGGTATCTCAAGATCATTGGTTGAACGTAAAGATGACATCACAAGATCATTTGTTGAACTTAAAGATGACAGCACAAGATGATGGGCTGAACTTAAAGATGGCATCACAAGATCATTTGTTGAACTTAAAGATGTCATCTCAAGATCATTGGCTGAACTTAAAGATGACATCACAAGATGATGGGCTGAACTTAAAGATGGCATCACAAGATCATTGGCTCAACTTAAAGATGACAGCACAAGATGATGGGCTGAACTTAAAGATGGCATCACAAGATCATTGGTTGAACTTAAAGATGGCATCACAAGATCATTGGCTGAACTTAAAGATGGCATCACAAGATCGTTGGCTGGACTTAAAGATGACAGCACAAGATGATGGGCTGAACTTAAAGATGGCATCACAAGATCATTGGTTGAACTTAAAGATGGCATCACAAGATCCTTGGCTGAACGCTCCTATTAGAAGATGACCAAACAATTATGTAGAAAGTTATTGGTGAAAAGAGGGGTGGGTCTTAAAAACGCGGGGCTGGGGCAACATATGCTATTGCGTTACTCTGGGTATATATGTAGGGCTATATACCCCCCTCTCCAGGTCAGACAGATTCAGAATGTAACTGTAAGGGATGGAGAGGTGGAAGTGGAGGTTTGAAGGGGTGGATTGGGGTGGATCATTTAAAATAGGCACACGTCCCTTGGTGTGTGCCACCAAGTGGCTGTTCGTGGATACTGGTATTCTATTCTCCGGTGATTGTTTTGTGTGTATCCCATGGCATCCCCCACCCCACCCTCTCCCTGATGTTGAGACTCGGCTATTTATAGAATGACTGCATGGCGTTACATAACACAAGTCTTTATTAGCCAATCAAATAAAAGGGATGTTGCATTTTGACAGCGATGGTAGTCAGTTATGGCGTGGAACACCGGAGGCTTAAGTGGCGTAATGGAGAAATGAAGCTGGTGCAGTCAGGGGTAAAATATAAACTGATGGAGATAAAGATAGAGAGAGAGAATGGGAGAGTAAGAAAGAGAGAAAAGAAAGGGCAAGAAAGAGAGAGTGCGAGAGAAAGAGTAAGAGAGGAAGAGAGAAGAGAAAGAGTGAGAGAGAGAAAAACAACAAAAGACAGAGAAATAGAGAGTGAGATAACAGAGAGAAAGAGAGAGAAAGAGAAAGAGAAAGAAAGAGAGAGAAAGAGAGAGAGAAAGAAAGAGAGAGAGATTCTCGCGGAAGTAAACATCTTTACTTCAGGTTATCGAATGACGGGTTTTAATATTTTACTTGGACAGAAGGGTTGGGGGGGGGGGGCGCTCTAATTAACATTGTGAAATGTTGTTGTTGTCGAGGTACAACTGTTAGTGGTCTGACTGTTTCCGGTCTTGACAATTGATCTGTTTAAGAGTGTGGGTTCATGTTGGAGCGTGTACATGTCGAATAGAGCGTAGGTCAATGTTGGTTAATGATATAGGTTGGTGTGTCTTAATGTTGTAGTTGGTCAATGATATAGGTTGGTGTGTCTTAATGTTGTAGTAGGTCAATGTTGGTCAATGATATAGGTTCGTGTGTCTTAATGTTGCAGTAAGTCAATGTTGGTCAATGATATAGGTTTGTGTGTCTTAATGTTGCAGTAGGTCAATGTTGGTCAATGATATAGGTTCGTGTGCCTTAATGTTGCAGTAAGTCAATGTTCGTCAATGATATAGGTTCGTGTGTCTTAATGTTGCAGTAGGTCAATGTTGGTCAATGATATAGGTTCGTGTGTCTTAATGTTGTAGTAGGTCAATGTTGGTTAATGATATAGGTTCGTGTGTCTTAATGTTGCAGTAGGTCAATGTTGGTTAATGATATAGGTTCGTGTGTCTTAATGTTGTAGTAGGTCAATGTTGGTTAATGATATAGGTTCGTGTGTCTTAATGTTGTAGTAGGTCAATGTTGGTTAATGATATAGGTTCGTGTGCCTTAATGTTGCAGTAGGACAATGTTGGTCAATGATATAGGTTCGTGTGTCTTAATGTTGTAGTCGGTCAATGTTGGTCAATGATATAGGTTCGTGTGTCTTAATGTTGTAGTCGGTCAATGTTGGTTAATGATATAGGTTCGTGTGTCTTAATGTTGTAGTAGGTCAATGTTGGTCAATGATATAGGTTCGTGTGTCTTAATGTTGCAGTAAGTCAATGTTCTTCAATGATATAGGTTCGTGTGTCTTAATGTTGCAGTAGGTCAATGTTCGTCAATGATATAGGTTCGTGTGTCTTAATGTTGTAGTAGGTCAATGTTGGTTAATGATATAGGTTCGTGTGTCTTAATGTTGCAGTAGGTCAATGTTGGTTAATGATATAGGTTCGTGTGTCTTAATGTTGTAGTAGGTCAATGTTGGTTAATGATATAGGTTCGTGTGTCTTAATGTTGTAGTAGGTCAATGTTGGTTAATGATATAGGTTCGTGTGTCTTAATGTTGTAGTCGGTCAATGTTGGTTAATGATATAGGTTCGTGTGTCTTAATGTTGTAGTCGGACAATGTTGGTCAATGATATAGGTTCGTGTGTCTTAATGTTGTAGTAGGTCAATGTTGGTCAATGATATAGGTTCGTGTGTCTTAATGTTGTAGTAGGTCAATGTTGGTCAATGATATAGGTTTGTGTGTCTTAATGTTGTACTAGGTCAATGTTGGTCAATGATATAGGTTCGTGTGTCTTAATGTTGCAGTAGGTCAATGTTCGTCAATGATATAGGTTCGTGTGTCTTAATGTTGTAGTAGGTCAATGTTGGTTAATGATATAGGTTCGTGTGCCTTAATGTTGCAGTAGGACAATGTTGGTCAATGATATAGGTTCGTGTGTCTTAATGTTGTAGTCGGTCAATGTTGGTCAATGATATAGGTTCGTGTGTCTTAATGTTGTAGTCGGTCAATGTTGGTTAATGATATAGGTTCGTGTGTCTTAATGTTGCAGTAGGTCAATGTTGGTCAATGATATAGGTTCGTGTGTCTTAATGTTGCAGTAAGTCAATGTTCTTCAATGATATAGGTTCGTGTGTCTTAATGTTGCAGTAGGTCAATGTTGGTCAATGATATAGGTTCGTGTGTCTTAATGTTGTAGTAGGTCAATGTTGGTGAATGATATAGGTTCGTGTGTCTTAATGTTGGAGTAGGTCAATGTTGGTCAATGATATAGGTTCGTGTGTCTTAATGTTGCAGTAGGTCAATGTTGGTCAATGATATAGGTTCGGATGATCGGAGTTGTCTAGTGGGTACATAAGGCGTCACGAGCGCTTGGAGATAGGACGGCGCCAGGTCATGCAAGCAGTGGTAGCACAGAGTTATATATATATATATATTACACATCTGGTGTGACTCGTGGACTGCTTCCATTTCCGGTGGCTGCTTCCTAAAAATCGTGGACTGATTCCTAATTGATTTATTGCTTCCTAATTGATTGCTTCCTAATTGATTGCTTCCTAATTGATTGCTTCCTAATTGATTGCTTCCTATTTGATTGCTTCCTAATCAGCGAATTTGATATTGAGAGTATATTACAAATAATTCTAAATGTTTGAAAGAAAGTATGGTTCGATAATGAGTTCACTGGCGCGCAAAATATAATTCCCGATAACTACGCTAAATAAAGTCTTTGGTGTGTAATATTTTCTTTTCGGAAAATGAAATCGTCTCAATTTAAATATGGTTTTAAAAAAATATTCAGTTTAAAAGTGGTTGGGACATCAGAATATTTAATATAGTTCATGGGCGTGAAATAAAAAGTGTGCAGTGACGTATCATGGGGGAAGGGGTGTAGCAAAGATTGGGATTCTTACATGTGCGTTAATTGAGTTCATGTTTTGTCAAGTAACTTTAGTAAATGGGAAGTTCACGCATTGCTTTCGCCAATGTTTGGAGGGCTATGTCTAGTTTAATAATATTAAAGGTGCGTGTCTTTTAGGTAATGTTAAGTTAAGCGTTGTCATGGATACGTTTTTTTTTCTTCATGTTTGACTCTTTGATAGGATTTCATAATTTAAAAAAAAAATAAAAACTCCAATATTTCCATTTCAGATCTAACCATTCTCCAAGAACACGATCTTTGGATCTTATTTCAGCCCATGACGTCATCTTGTAGACAGGTGTTTGTGTTTTTTAAAACCCTCGAACCCAAATCGTCCTTGGACAAGACTTGAGAGATCGATATGAAGATCACCATTGAATAGCTATCATTTTCCATTAATCAGCACTTTGATCACAGAACTATTTACTCTTCTGCTTGCCGCATAATATTCGTAAAATTTGATCTAAATTTTTTTAATTAAAAATAATCATTTAAAAAATTTATTAATAAAGTATTGTTTCGTTGCGAAGTTCCACCAACTTTCTTAAAATCGTCCTGGGGATGGTACCTCACGAGCGTCGCCTCTCTGGGGCAGCCAGTACAGTGCCCGATATTCAAATATCAGAGAGGGGAGGAGTCTAATCGGAAGTGACGTCATGTCTACGATACGGAAGGCTTACATGGAGATTTCAAACGGCATCCGGGGACTCAGGTTTCACAGAGACCAGTCGCCTTCCAGCGCCTCGCAACATGACGGCAAGAACTCTACAGGGGATGACGCCAAGACGACCACGCGGAGCTCCAAAAGTGTCGTGCACACGGAAGAGACGGCATCGTCGTCCGCACGGCCGCCCACGCGCGTCATCAACGCGGAAGACAGTGCGGTGTCCAACGCCGTCTCCCGCCTTTTCCCGAACAAAGCGGCAGCGCCCCCGGCGTCCAAGGGTGAGTACTCTAAGACGGGGGACGGCAAGCACGCGCACGGCGCCCTCAACTCGGCGTCGTCTGCCGCGTCGAAAGGTCAGTCTCCTTTAGCGTCGTCGAGTCCGGAGTCGTCGCAAACGGCAGCGACCTCTGCTGACGCGCCCTGCAAGCAAACGAACGGCGACGCGTCGTGCCACAACGGCAAGCTCAGGCGCGCGCCCAAAGACAGCATCTTCAACCAGACGAAGCTGGTCGGGTCGCCCAAAGCGGGGATAGCCAGCAGAATCCGCAAGTTGAACATGAGCATGACGGGGCAGAAGTGGGAGGCCAAGCCGGAGACGGTCAACGAGCTCATGATGGACGAGAAGTTCCTCGCTCGTTTCTTCTTCTACTTCTCGACGGAGGACCGCCGGAAGCTGTGTCAGGTTTGCAAGAAGTGGAAGTCTGCGCTGTACCAGCCCGTTTACTGGGTCGGGGTCCTGCCCGTCATCAACTTCAAAGACTGGGGCGGCGACGTGACCAAAAGGAAAACGTGCTTTGAAAATTTCCAGCTCCGCGGTTTCGACCAGGTCTGCCTGGTGGCCGCCGTGGACAAAGACATTACGGACTTTATCAACAACACGCCTTCTAGCAAAAAGTCCATCCGGGCGGTCAGCATTCGGTGCGCGAACATCTCGGACAACGCCTTGGAAAACCTCATCCGCAAGATCCCGTGCATCAACAAGCTCGAACTCTCCAACTGCAACGAAGTGACCGGGTCCGGCCTGTGGGCGTGCCTCAACCCGAAGATCGTCGCGCTCACCATCACGGACTGCATCCACATCGCCGACGACACGATCGGCGCCATCGCGCAGCTGCTGCCGGCGCTGTACGAGCTCAACCTGCAGGCGTACCACGTGACGGACAACGGGCTGGCCCTGTTCGACTCCAAGCTGAACTCCTCGCTCCGCGTGCTCCGGCTCAAGTCGTGCTGGGAGATCACCAATCATGGGGTCGTCAACATCATCCACGCCCTGCCCAACATCACCGTGCTCAGCTTGTCGGGCTGCAGCAAGATCACGGACGACGGGATAGAGATTATCGCAGAGAATATGAAAAAGCTGAAAAGCTTGGATATTTCGTGGTGTTCAAGGGTGACGGACGCGTCCTTGGAGTACGTGGCGTGTGACCTTGGCATTCTGGAGGAGTTGGTTCTAGACAGGTAGGTACAGGGGCTGGGGGGCTGCACGCCAAGACCAAGTGGTGTAACTGTTTGTAAATTTTAAAATATTCTAGAGGCTAGAGTCTTTTTATTCATGAGACGTATGGTACATTATCAAAAACATATGGAACACTATGCATGACATATGGTCACATGATTCCATGACACATGGAACACTATGCATGACATATGGTCACATGATTCCATGACACATGGAACACTATGCATGACATATGGTCACATGATTCCATGACACATGGAACACTATGCATGACATATGGTCACATGATTCCATGACACATGGTACACTATGCATGACATATGGTCACATGATTCCATGACACATGGTACACTATACATGACATATGGTCACATGATTCCATGACACATGGTACACTATGCATGACATATGGTCACATGATTCCATGACATATGGTACACTATCCATGACATATAGTACACTATCTACGACATATGGTACACTATCTATAACACATGTTACACTATCCATGACATATTACCCTACCTATGACACCTGGTACAATATCCATGACATATGGTACCTTATCTATGACACATGTTACACTATCCACGACATATGGTACCTTATCTATGACACATGTTACACTATCCACGACATATGTTACCCTATCTATGACACATGTTACACTATCCAAGACATATGGTACATTATCTATGACACATGTTACACTATCCACGACATATGGTACACTATCTAGACACATGTTACACTATCCACGACATATGTTACCCTATCTATGACACATGTTACACTATCCACGACATATGGTACATTATCTATGACACATGTTACACTATCCACGACATATGGTACACTATCTATGACACATGTTACACTATCCATGACACATGGTACAATATCCATGACATATGGTACCTTATCTATGACACATGTTACACTATCCACGACATATGTTACCCTATCTATGACACATGTTACACTATCCACGACATATGGTACACTATCTATGACACATGTTACACTATCCACGACATATTGTACACTATCTATGACACATGTTACACTATCCACGACATATGGGACACTATCTATAACATATGTTACACTATCCATGACATATTACCCTATCTATGACACCTGGTACAATATCCATGACATATGGTACCTTATCTATGACACATGTTACACTATCCACGACATATGGGACCCTATCCATGATCTATGCTTTACGATCTATGCCACATGATACACTAGCCATGATATGTGGGACACTATCCATGATCTATGCTTTACGATCTATGCCACATGATACACTAGCCATGATATGTGGGACACTATCCATGATCTATGCTTTACGATCTATGCCACATGATACACTATCCATGACTTGACACACTATCCATGACATGACACACTATCCATGACATGACACACTATCCATGACATGACACACTATCCATGACATGACACACTATCCATGACATGACACACTATCCATGACATGACACACTATCCATGACATGACACACTATCCATGACATGACACACTATCCATGACATGATACACTAGCCATGATATGTGGGACACTATCCATGATCTATGCTTTACGATCTATGCCACAAGATACACTATCCATGACATGACACACTATCCATGACATGACACACTATCCATGACATGATACACTATCCATGACATGTGGTACACTGTCAGTGACATACCCCAAGGATTGATACATAAATGCAAGTTTTTCACTTTTCATGGTTATAAAATATATTGAATTATTACTTACTTAGGTTGCTTTTCAAATACACCCCACCCCACACCCCACACCCCACCCACACAACAACATTTTACACCCCCCCCCTTTCCTTCCAGGGCTTGTCTAGTCACAGGAGAGAGCGCTGTCCAACTAGACCTTTGCTAAGGTTAAATCATTACCTCCCTAAACGCCAGCCGATCTCTCTAATAAATATAAAAAATTATTTTTGAAATTGATTCTCTTGCACAGAAAATCTGTTTCTAATTTTTTTTTTATAAAGTTTTTTTTTATTTTTTTATACTTGGCGATCAAATCGCTTCCCCCATCTATTTCATCCCCACCCCATTTTTCTTTTCATATTCTCATATGACCTTATTCTTTAGACTAGCGGTTCTCAGCCTGTGGGTGACGACCCCTTTGGGCGGTCGAATGACTCTTTCACAAGGGTCGCTTAGGACCATCGGAAAACGAACATAATTTTGTGGTTGTGTGGGGGGGGGGGGGGGTCGCCACAACGCGAGGAGCTGTATTACAGGGTCGCGGCGTCAGGAAGGTTGAGAACTACTGCTTTAGACCTAAGAGTAAATATATGAAAGTTTGAGTAAAAACACGAGAAGAGAAACAATTTGTTTCGATAGTTATTATCATAAGATCCCGAGTACAAGCAAAATGAAATAAACATAATTTTGCAACAAAATGTCGCATTTTGATATTATTTTCTCGAAACGATTTTTTTGCTGAGTGGTCGATTGCCGCTCACAGATATTGCTGGCACGTGAGTTGTGATGATTTGCCGGGGACAAAACATCAGCGCGCGATTCAACGAGTCAGCCCAGGGGAGTGCTTCTCGTAGCGGGAAAAAATTTAAGTAATTCATCTTTGAAAGGGACATTTTTTTAAAAAATATGATCGGATACATGAAATAATGGAATGTTACACGATGTCCCTAAATGCCCCTATACCTAATTATTATGTTAAGCGAGAAGACGGCCTATGAGATTGATTGATATACACAGCAGAGTACGGAAAGTTCTATAAATAAACATTTTTATATCATCAAAGTGTGTTAAGCTTCACCAACGCCCGCTCGTGAGGATCTTGTATTACAAAAAAACCAACTCGTATAATCCATAGCGGTCGTAAAAAAAGCCCTTAAAGAAAAATCCAAGAAAACAATTTTCCAGAGGAATTTTCAGTGTTTTGAGACGGTGGTTCTACGATGCTGAACAAGTGGGAAAAATGCGTTCTTCTAAATCAGTGGTTCTCAGCCTTCCTAATGCAGCGACCCTTTAAATACAGTTTTCCATGTTGTGGCTACCCCAACCGTAACAGTATTTTCGTTTGCTACTTCATAAATATGTGTTCTTTTTTTTTTGGGGTCTTAGGCGACCCCTGAGTGTGAGGGTCGTTCGACCACCAGGCTGAGAACCACTGCTCTAAATAGGTCGATTAAGTTTTTTTTGTTGTTTTTTTTGGGGGGGTGGGGTTGGGGGGGGGGGGGGTGGGTTGTTAATTCGATCACATAAATAAGGTAATATTTATAGCAGAGCTCCGATAACAGTGTGCCGCGGCCCCCTTCCACCCCCGGGATGAAAAACAAGTGCAGACGATACAAATTTGTTGAAACAGAAGAGACACGGAATTGGAACAATGATTGGGACAAATGACTGGAACAATGATTGTGACAATAATTGGGAGAATGATTACGACAATGATTGGGACAATGATTGGGATTGGGTCAATGATTTGGATTGGGGCAATGATTGTGCGACAATGATTGTGACAATGATTGGGAGAATGATCGGATCAATGATTGGAACAATCATTAGCTTATGAGAAATCTGACAAAAGTTTTGAAGTCAAATCGGTACAGCGCCTATGCATGTTTAAATTTGGCGGGTCGCGTGGCAAAGTCACCATCTTAAATATACGTCAGAAGCGACCATTAAAGTAGTTCTCTGTCGCCTTGGCCCTTTGATCGCGTGCTTTTCACGCCTGTACTGTTAAGGGTTAGGGTAAGCTAGTGTCGGAGACTCTGTCGCCTTGGCCCCTTGATCGCGTGCTTTTCACGCCTGTACTGTTAAGGGTTAGGGTAAGCTAGTGTCGGAGACTCTGTTGCTGTCAGGTGCTTTTGATCTGTATCGTGAGAATATTTTAGTCGTGCTCTTGAATGGGCACGCTTCTTTGTGTTCAATCAGAGTGAACACTATTTTAGGTTGTTGTTTTGTGTGTGTGTGTGTGTGTGTGTGTTAGATTCAGGACTACACGAAATAAAATAATAAAAATAATAATGAACATATTTAAAATCTGAAGTACATTGTAAACGATAGTAAATTTGGTTTCTTGTAAAATTGTATTTTTCATCTTTTAAATCTGGTCCGTTAGGATATTTTTTTGTGTGTGTGCAGAGATCTGCTCTTAAGTATGACGTCACTTGCCACCAACGCCCCCCCCCCCCCCCCACAATCTCATATGCAGGACAATCATTCATAGCCCAAGACACTTCTCGTATTTGATAGCCTACATGGTTGAATTGCACCCCCCCCCCCCATCCACCATTACAGCTTCTTTTCCTTAAAAAAATTAATCCATTCACTAGCACACGCTCATTGCAAAAAAAAATATTCTGATCCCGAGGCTAGGAGACCTTGTGATTATTTTTAAAAAACCCAAATATTTCCACATTTTAATCATTACTTCATCATATTATCAATATTTGTCTTCCCCAACCTTCTCCCCACCCCCCAATTCCCCCCGCCCCCCAGGTGTACGCATGTCACAGACATCGGCATCGGCTACATCTCTACCATGACGTCACTGACCCGGCTGTTCATCAGGTGGTGTATACAAGTCGGAGACTTCGGCCTTCATCACATCTTCTCCATGAGGAACCTCAGGGTGCTGTCTATAGCCGGTAGGTTTACGGCCGCCTGTAGCCGGTAGGTTTACGGCCGCCTGTAGCCGGTAGGTTTACGGCCGTCAGCAGATGGTAGGTTTACAGCCGTCTGTAGCTGGTAGGTTTACATCCGCCTGTAGCTGGTATGTTCACAGCCTTCTGTATATGGTAGGTTTATAGCCTTCTGTATATGGTAGGTTTTCAGCCATCTGTATATGGTAGGTTTTCAGCCATTAGGCTACTGTTAAGTGTATTTTTTTTTTAAAAAGGGGTATTAACTATATTTTATTTGTTTTTTTTTGACAACCGCACATCGACCTACACTTTCTAAAGCCGACCCCCCCCCCCCCCCCATAGTCTAAGACGGGAAAAGCCTGAAAAAGTGCATAACCACAACCCCCATAAAATAGTATATCAGTGTACCAAAGAATATCGAGGAAGAGATACGAAGGCCAATCTCTGAGCAAGTCGTAATCGATTTTTTAAAATTATTTTATACCTATCGTTACGTTGGGCGAATCGCTGCTGGTAACGGAATCGAATCTTGTAGTTTCAGTGAGAACGGTAGGCTGGGACCCCCCGGCGATCTACAATAGAAGTAATCCATCATTCAGTGTAGCCCCTACCTGGGGAGAACGATAAAAATCTCGATGTAACCATACTACTTATTTCCCTTATATATATACATGCAGTGGCGTAGCGAGCTTAACTCGCGCCCGGGGAACAATACCTTTTTAGCGCCCCCCCCCTATTCGAAAACCATACAATATTATATGTAAAATATACCATTTGGCGCCCCTTTGTGAGTAGCGCCCGGGGCATGATAGCCCCTTGCCCCCCTCGCTACGCCACTGTATACATGCTTTGTGAAATGTTAAAAGTTTCATATTGGGAAAAGGCAACATGTTATTAGGCCTATCATTTTAAAAAATGTCCCAGCAAGCGGGGATCGAACACACAGCTTACAGCTTGTGAAGTACAAAAACATGGTAAAACCGAGATGGAGACGAAAACATTTTTATTGTTTCTTCAAATAAAATGGAATATTCGAATTTCTTCTTTAAAAAAATATATAAGATTCTAATTGGTTCTTTAAATAAATGGAACGTTCTGATTGGTTCTTTAAATAAATGGAACGTTCTGATTGGTTCTTTTAATAAATGGAACGTTCTGATTGGTTCTTTTAATAAATGGAACGTTCTGATTGGTTCTTTAAATAAATGGAACGTTCAGAAGCCTAACGAAACTAACATCATCGTCTCATGATAAATGCATGTACTCAAACTTAAATTCTGGTTTACAAAAAAAAGTTATGCACCTTAAAATAAATTAATAATAATACTTCAGTGCCCATCTGAGACCGTGACTTTTCCAAGAGTCCTCCACCATTTTCAGCAGGGACCCTCACGCGAGACTTTCTGGTGGTAGAATCAAATTTCCGGTTTCCTCCACGTGTTATCGTTCTTATATTAGGCTGGCCTTTACCGCCTCACCGAAGTACAAAGTAATGCAAGAATTTTAACACATCGCTGTAATGAACCTTGTTTATTTTGTTACGGATGTTCATTCGCAATGCTGTCTCTAGTCGTCAGTACCAGTACACGGTATTAAAAAAAAAAAAGAAGAAAAAAGGTTGATACAAAATATTTGAATGATGCAGATTTTCTTTTGGTTAGCTCCAGCTCTACTCCGGGCTCCATTTCTGCTCCGTGCTCCATTTCTACTCCGGGCTCCATTTCTGCTCCGGGCTCCATTTCTGCTCCGGGCTCCATTTCTGCTCCGGACTCCATTTCTGCTCCGGGCTCCATTTCTGCCCCGGGTTCCATTTCTGCTCCGGGGCTTCATTTCTACTCCGGGCTCCATTTCTGCTCCGGGCTCCATTTCTGCTCCGGGCTCCAGTTTGGGGTGGTTAAGGGGTGGAAAAGTGGTGGGGGGGGGGGCTAAGTGTGCTTAAAGATATGTGTTTATTATTGTCACTTACCCATCTTATTGACGAGGCATTAGGCAACATAGCTGATAGAAGAGTGGGGCAACACAGCTGATAGAAGAGTGGGGCAACACAGCTGATAGAAGAGTGGGGCAACACAGCTGATAGAAGAGTGGGGCAACATAGCTCGCAGAAGAGTGGGGCAACATAGCTGATAGAAGAGTGGGGCAACATAGCTGATAGAAGAGTGGGGCAACATAGCTGATAGAAGAGTGGGGCAACACGGCTGATAGAAGAGTGGGGCAACATAGCTCGTAGAAGAGTGGGACAACATAGCTCATAGAAGAGTGGAGCAACATAGCTCGTAGAAGAGTGGGACAACATAGCTCGTAGAAGAGTGGGGCAACATAGCTCGTAGAAGAGTGGGGCAACATAGCTCGTAGAAGAGTTGGGCAACACAGCTCGTAGAAGAGTGGGACAACATAGCTCGTAGAAGAGTGGGGCAACTTAGCTCATAGAAGATTGGGACAACATAACTCATAGAAGAGTGGGACAACATAGCTCATAGAAGAGTGGGACAACATAGCTCATAGAAGAGTGGGGCAACATAGCTCATAGAAGAGTGGGACAAAATGGCTCATAGAAGAGTGGGGCAACATAGCTCGTAGAAGAGTGGGGCTTTAGACTTTATTAAAATTCTTGGAGTTTGAAGCAGTAATAATTTTTATAAGCTACAGCTCCGGGTAAAAAGACCCAGCTCCGATCCAAATCCCTTCTATATTGGGAAACATTACCCTTCCTTATCCGTAAGTACAATGAGCTTTCGCCCACAACCCCAATAAATATTACTACATAATCGATATTTCCATTTGTTTGGATAAAAAAGAAAGAATCTTATCTGACCTTATCTTATCTTATCTATATATTTCTATATAGACCATTTAGTCGTTAAAGACAACTAGCAGGGGCGCCGCTTTCGACGGTATTCACTCTCACGGCGGCGTCAAGCTGGCGAAATAAGAATCCTTTGAGAGCAGTCGTTTGAAAATCGACTCCCAGACCGTAATCCCTTTTGTAAGAGCGGACACATGTATGAAGGGGCGTTCAGTAGCCAGCGTTGTACGTCCCGCACAGGGTCCGCACCGTGGTGCGTTCATTTTCTGACTAATTGTAAGTTGTGTCTCGGAGAATTCCCGACGGAACACGAACAACACGCGCCGTCTCGTAAAAAAAATAAGCTTTCCCCCATCCCAAATCACCTTTAACCTGGGACCACCACGAGTCTCCTGATCCATGGCTTTTCCCCATCCCAAATCACCTTTAACCTGGGACCACAACGGGTCTCCTGATCCATGGCTTTTCCCCATCCCAAATCACCTTTAACCTGGGACCACCACGAGTCTCCTGATCCATTGCTTTTCCCCATCCCAAATTACCTTTAACCTGGGACCACCACGAGTCTCATCATCCAGGCATTCCCCATCCCAAATCGTCTTTAACCTGGGACCACAACGGGTCTCCTCATCCATGGCATTCCCCATCCCAAATCACCTTTAACCTGGGACCACCACGGGTCTCCTCATCCATGGCATTCCCCATCCCAAATCACCTTTAACCTGGGACCACCACAGGTCTCCTCATCCAGGCATTTCCCATGGCCCAAGAATGTATTTTCCCCCCCTCCACCCTACACAATCTCAGGAACACATCTATTAAAAAAACATTTAGGCAACATCCTTCATAATTACCGCCATCTCACCATTTATGACAAACTGCATCGACGTTACTAAACCGAGGATTAAGCGGAGCCACCGTAAACCAGTGTTTCTCAACTTGTGACGTAACCCCCCCCTCCCCCCCACCAGTGGCGTAGCGAGCTTAACTCGCGCCCGGGGCACAATACCTATTTAGCGCCCCCAATACCTTTTTAGGCCCCCCCCCTATTCGAAAACCATACAATTTTATAGTAAAATATACCATTTGGCGCCCCTTTTTGAGTAGCGCCCGGGGCATGATCCCCCCCCCCCCCTTGCCCCCCTCACTACGCCACTGCCCCCCACAGGAGGCAAACTAAAAACTATAAGGGGCTTCTAGCCAGAGGTGTAGTACATGTATTGAAAGTTTAAAAAGGGTGGGTGTGTGAGGGCCGGGGATGCAATGTTAAAATTTGATAATTGAAAAAAAAATTCTTTTAGGAAACCAAAAAAAGTTTTGTGAAACGTTGCCGTTAAGCGTGGTTTAAAATGTTGTCGCAAGTATTTCTGATTCCCTCCACCCTCGATCGAAATTACAGTGCCAACGCTTTTTAAAAAAATCTATCTTTCTCAATTTCAAGGTTTAATTCTGGTTGAGGGTCGCCACAACTTGGTAAATGTTGTAAAGGTGCCGCGGTTCCAGAAGAAAAAAACGTTGAGAACCGCTGTGTTAGGATTTTATGATCAAGCTACTAGTGTTATGAAGCCTTCAACTTTCATGCTTTCGTGATCACTAGTGATATACATGCACTTTTCGCTTCTCCCCCATTGTGTGAAACAATATTTTTTTTAAATGAGGGGAAAACTCTGGACTCGGACCCGCCGAGTTAAATCTCTCAAAAGACCCGGACACGGACACGGCCCGGTTGTAAAAGATGCACCCGGCTCAGCCCTACAATAAGACTAATTATTACTTGTGTTATATCTAGTGAAGACTGCAACGGTATGATGCTGCTTACGCAGTATTGCGGTGAAAGTTTTATAGCCTTTGAAAACAATTCGACATCACGGATTTCGCAGATTTCTAGGTGACAGCTGACATAATCAAAACATTTCAAATTAGAATTTCAGGATTTCAGGATACTTATTGGAAAATATGTAAATTCACCCCCCCCCCAAAACCACACACACACACTTTTAAAAAAACGCTAAATCTCCAAAATGAACACCCCTTCAGTGCGTCACTGCGTATATCTGGATGGCCCTTTAATGGAATATTTGATATCCGGTACTGTAGCCGAAGGAATAACCCAGGAACCAAAAGTATCCGGTACTGGAGCCGAATAACTCAGTAGCCAAAAGTATCTGGTACTGGAGCCGAATAACTCAGTAGCCAAAAGTATCCGGTACTGTAGCCGACTAACCTAGTAACAAAAAGTATCCGGTACTGTAGCCGAGTAACCTAGTAACCCAAAGAACCCGGTACTGTAGCCAAGTAACCCAGTAACCAAAAGTACCCGGTACTGTAGCCGAACGAATAGCTCGGTAACCGAAAGCAATCGACCACTGTACATAAATATACGCAGCAGATAAATACGTCATGCTGGGCCTACGCTGACTACACAGGGTGTAGATAAGACTAAGAGCTCGACCCTGTTTCTTCTCACTCCCATGACTTCGAGAATGACTCTAGCAAACGCTAGACTCGTTATTCTTCTCAATTTCATGTCCAACCTGTTGTTATAATGATGATCTACATCATCGCCACGCATTATAGTTATGGCGGAAAAGCTCCGCTGAATGGTTGGAAGCAGGCCTGCACAACACAAAATGTAAGGCGGGTCATAAGAAAATGACAGGGGAGGGGGGAAGCTATTAAGAAAATAATAAGAATAAAGAATATTTCGTTACATCGCCGGCCGCAAAGTGGGTACTGGCGGGCCGCAAAGTGGGTACTGGCGGGCCGAATGATGATAAGACATAGGGAAATCTATTAAGAAAAGTGTAATAATAGAGAATATTTCGCGGGCCGCAAATAGGGTGCTGGCGGGCCACATGTGTCCCCGCGAGCCGAATGTTGTGCAGGCTTGCTTTAAAGTATTATTCTCCAACTCTAAAAGATCTTACCTTCGCTTTAGATAGGACAGATCTGCCCAATAGCGAGACATCTGGCAATGAAACGAGTTCTGCCGTGAGCTTTTAGGGGAGACAATAAAAACAACATTTTAGGGGAGACAATAAAAACAACAACGCAAGTCTCCGAGATAAATCGAAAGAAGCTCACCGCTGGTTCGTCAACTATATTCACCCCCGCGCCGCGTACAGCTTTAAATATTTGTCCCGCCAAAGCGATAAAGAGAGTATTTTAGTGTCTATAAGCTATTTAATATATTATATCAACTAAACATGTATACTAGGGTGATAGTTGAGTTGCCGACTGATTTGGCAAGAATATTTTTAAAAAAGGCTGCGACTATTCGCACCCGGGTACCAGAAGTGAGAGTTTGGGATTAAAACGCTATTAAAAATATTATTGTTGGATATGGGACCCGGGTCCGAATGGTGACGCTGTGTGTCCGGGTCCATTTTGACTAAATGCTATTCGGATGTCATTTGTGGTAGTTTATTTTAGTTAAACCGAAGAAGTAAGTTCACAAACGTATACTCCATTCAATTACCTTTCATTTGATACCTCATTTTGTCTTACAAACCCAACAATAATATTTTAAATAGGTTTTTTAATCCGAACCTCTCACGTCTGGTACCCGTGTGCGAATAGCCACTTTGTTAAGAAAAATGTAGAATATTTTAACTGGTTGTACCCCCAGAAAAACACGGCCGGGATGACATTATTTTGACTTTATTCCCCGCAGGCTGTCGCAGACTGACCAGTAACGGCCTGTACGGATTGCGTCACCTGCAGAGACTACAGGAGCTGGAGGTGACCAACTGTCCGGGCGCCAACTCGGCGGTGTGCAGATACCTCAAGGACAACATGCCGAACACATTGCTGATTGAATAGCAGAGTAATGAAGTTTTATAACTATAGGGGCCATTTTTTTAAGGTTCGTTTTGAAAAGGTTTATCAGAGAGAATTTGTTTGAATCGTAGAAAGTAGTTGGTTGCAGGTCTAATTTTAATGGCGTATCTGAGCAGTGTCAAAGTCACACAAGGGGAGAATAAAAAGGAGGGGTTTGGTTGTTGTTTTTTTGGGGGGGGGGTCAATGCATATTTTGATAATGTCAGTTGTTCTTCAGGGCCTGATAAAAAGTCTCATGTTTTGTGTTTTCTGAACCCAAGCAGTGATCTCAGTGGATCTCAAAATTGGATTCAGATCACAGCGTTAGAGGCTTGAACTTTCAGCTTTAGGGGAGGGGAACGTCCACAAAATATGTGTCAATACTTTCAAGTCAGGGCCCGTCATCCATGACAATAACTCTTCCCTGCCCCAAGTGAGTAGAGGAAAGCTCTTAGTGGAAAGTCCACTAAAATATGTCAATACTTTAAAGAAAGGGCTCATCAACAAAATCCCACCCCTCCCCTTTGACACCACCAGGACATGTCACGAGAGATCACAAAAATATGATTGTTAAACACAATTAGCTTACACTTGAAGCCCAGCTTTATTTCACATGGCTGTAGCAATACTCCTGTTAAACACAATTAACTTACACTTGCGGCACAACTTTATTGCACATGGCTGTAGCAATACTCTTGTTAAACACAAGTAGCTTACACTTGCTGCATGGCTGTAGCAATACTCTTGTTAAACACAATTAGCTTGCACCTGTTGCACAGCTTTATTTTATATGGCTGTAGCTTAAACAATAGATTAACCCTTTTAGGAACCAAGCTAAAAAAAACAACAACTTAAAATAGACAGCAGCCATCTTGTTAGTTAGTGCTCCAGTGGTCAACACTTTATTGCCACACAAATATCAAAGGTTAAATGTTAGCAATAAACTATTAAATTTAAATGCTAAATAAGGTTAATTTTGTAATAAAAAAAAAAAGGTAGTTATGAATGCCTGTCACAAAAAAAAAAAACAAAAAAAACAACAAACAAAACTTCAAGTCAGTTGTACTGACAGTTTATTTAAATACCTTTGAATAATTTTTTTTCATCCCACAATAAGACATATTGATGAATTTGTAATTGAAATGCACATCAATCAATTATGAATTCCTACAGCCTAAAGTGAACGTAAAGAACCCAAAAATGTTCATTTAGTCACATCTTTTGATAAAGGACCCGAAAATGTTCATTTAGTCACATCTTTTGATAAAGGACCCAAAAATGTTCATTTAGTCACATCTTTTGATAAAGGACCCAAAAATGTTCATTTAGTCACATCTTTTGATAAAGGACCCAAAAATGTTCATTTAGTCACATCTTTTGATAAAGGACCCAAAAATGTTCATTTAGTCACATCTTTTGGTAAAGGACCCAGCTATCTTTATATAGTCACATCTTTTGGTAAAGGACCCAAATACCTTCATGTAGTCACATCTTTTGGTAAAGGAAGCAACAACGTTCATTTAATCAGATCTTTTGGCAAAGGACCAAAAAATGTTCATTTAGTCACATCTTTTCGTAAGGAACAGTTTAGAATATTTTTATTTTGTTTTTAAATAAAATTCTGTTTGTAACCCGCATGCGCCCTTCAACAAAATAAACACTCTGATATTGAAAGCACGAAGTTTAGGAAACGTCCTTTAAGTTCCCAAGTTAAGGGCCTTACCATTATTGATAAAACATTTATCGTACAGCTGGTCTATTGAGGTCACAAATTATAAACATTTAACTTTGACCTCTTGACCTTGTTTGATGCCTGGGGCATTTTCTGCATCACTGCATTCATCCTCCATTAAATTATGAAATCAGCATAATGTTTTTAATATATTCATATTAAATTGTTTTTTTTTAAAAAAGTATATCATATATCCTTAATTTGTAGATTCAGCCAAGATCACTATTTGAAGACCTTAGTGTTAAAAGTACTTAAGTCACATTTTTGTCAAAATCAATCTAAACTGTGACTTTTTCTTATCCGTTTTAGCCAAGTGTACTGCATTAATTTGAACACATTAAAATGTATCTACGTCCCTTAAATAAACAAGACAAAATATGAAAATGTGCATATTGTGACTTAAGCACGTTTAGCACTAAAGTCTCATTTGTAGAACCGTTATTTGACACACAGGGTGTAACGATTAACAAATAATTCACACAGGTACAATAAAATAATGCATATTTTTTGCCCATCTGAAATTACTGTCCGTGTAAAGATTATAAATACGCCTCGTGTAATCCCGTACCATAATAAATGTAAAGCTTCACTGAGATGTGATTGATGTGTCACCAATATTTTTTTTTTTTTTAATTCTAATGTTATCTCACTATGTGAACCTCGGCAAGATCATTTAATTTAGTTGTGAGCTTTTACTTTCAGCCACTTGCTATATTTATCACATTTTTTTTTGCATAAGGTATCGAATGGAAGCCATATAGAAAATGTTTCTTAAACAAAAAGTAATCTTGATAGCAGGTAGCATAAAAAAAACACAACAAACAGCCTGGCAAGCAGTTTCGATTATTCATGATGAAATGTGTAAATATTTTACAGAATGTAGTGTGGTTTGATTGTCATATCATTTAATTGTGAATTTGTATATAACTGATTGTTGTTTTAATGAGTATAACTGTACAAAAAAAAACATGATTGTTTTATTACTGAGTGCAGCTGTAAAAATTGGTTGTTGCCATACTGGGTAAAATTTTAAGGTTCATATTATAACCACAATAAATAGTAAAATTTGTCAATTTATATCTTAGGGTATATAAATTAAAACTGACCATGACAAACTGGCCTAGTTTTAATTAATTTGGCCATCGAATTATTTTTAAAACATTTGCCTGCACACTTCTAGGGCGAAGTCATGTTTTTACAGGTTGAATTAAAATTGAAAAAGTGTAAATCTTGTTGAATAAGCAATTCATTTTTTCAAAAAAAACACATTAAATTAAAGATAACTCCAATGTACTATTGAAATGTTATATCTATCTGTCCATAAAATTGTCCATCATCTCAACGGCTGTGAATGTTCATAAAACAATTTTTTTTAACAGTAACAGCGCGGGAGAACAAATATTGAAAATATCACCCATTTTGTTTGTGATGTGTAATTTATGAAATGTCCAAAGAATTTATTTAATTATTTGTGTTGTTTAATTGATATATTTTAATCTTTATTATTATTATAAGTTGATCACGGACAGTTTTAATGTCTTCAAGAATTTTCAGCCGACAAGTTTGTTCCATGTTCCCCGTTTCAACCACGATTGCATGACCATTAGGGTGGGCCTAACAACCGGTAACTACTTACAACTTCCTGTGTTTTTTTTGTTTTTTTTCTTGAACGTGTGAGTTCTAGTGGTGCTGGCTTATTTTTCATGTTCCTGATTCAATGAAGGTGTGAACAGTGGTTTGCACTCATTTGTTTGGTCCGTAACATTTTACTTTACTCGATATTTTCGGTTGCTAAGCCACTACGAGTGTTTTAGTTATGATCTCCGATATCATTTTAAAAGCATAAGATGATTACGAATACGATATCTTAGCGCTTGTACGAAAATCAACAAAACTAACGCACGGGAAAGCTGTGCTTGTCTTTTTTTTGGAACTTTAATTTGTTGAAGTTAATGTTTCGTTATATAGGCAAATATACCTAAAAATATTGAAATACATATAAAATCAGAAACTGACAGTGATTTTTTAAACTTTCTGTTGTGCTCGAAGTATTTTGACAGGAGATGCCACTTAGTAGTGCCGCCCTATTTTAATAGTGAAGTCTGTTTTGGATTGAATTTTTTATTATTTGTTCATTTTTAAAACAAGCTTTTTTTATTTCCGAAGTTTGACTTTTTTCTCGGAGGGCGGGGTGGGGATGGTTTACGAGGTTTGTGACAGATTTAATGTCACAGATTGTGACCGGGGGGGGGGGGGGTAAAAATTGTATAAAATAGCGTAACGCCCTTTCAAGCATGCAATATTGCAAATTTATATTTTTTAAAATGTAAGTTTTTTTAAAAAAAAGATAGGCCTATTGTTCATGTCAATTTGTAATTAAATACTTTTGTTCCTTTTTAGAATGTTATAGAATAAATGACCCAACAAACAAAACACCAATATTTTTTTTTAAAATATCATTATATTATATCACACGAGCCAAGCGATCACATAATGAATGTCATAACCGGAAGTCAGTACGTTCAAGGTTGCTCGCATCTCGTCTGCCCCCGGCACAGTTTACAATGACGTCATTCAGTTCAAAACCAGCAACATGACCGCTTGTTTTGTCCAGAACATTCCTGCACTCCTGCGCTTGTGGCTCTCAGCTACCTCCAACCCCTTCCCCACTCTCGTGCCAACGTTATTATGGCTCCCTCAAAGAATCCGCCCGCACCTGGCCACAAAATGCTCAATGGCACTTGCCAAATTGCACTTGCCCCCATTGTGCTTACCGTAGACCGCCGCAGGGTGGATGCAACAAGAAAAGTGTTTCTTCTGTTAGGAACTAGGCTTCTCTCTCCCTCCCTCTCCTCTCCCCCCTCTCTCCATGACTCCCCCCTCTCTCCATTGCTACCCCACTCCCAATCTCCCATCCTCTCACAAATTTCCTCCACTCACTCCCCAATTTTCGAAACACACAAACCATGTTGACCGAACACCCAGCAGCCACCATATATTATCATGATGGTCGCTTGATATTATTTACCACGCTGATTTATTCAACAACGCCGGTGTACGCAGAACCTTGAACACGAGTCATTTTGATATTTTTCACATAATTTAACAACGCTATTATTTTTTTTTTAAAAGATGAATGAGGCTGAGAGAGAAAGACAAGGCAGTTTGTGCGTTTCGTTTGTAAGATAGTATCACAATTCCATTGATGTCATTACATGCGCATAATCACGTCATGCACTCTGTGTGTGTGAGTATCCGGAAATTTCAAAGAAATTTCGTCGAAGTAAATTTGATCGACGGAAATTTGATCGAACATAAATTTGATCGAGTCTTTTTTTTTCCAGTTCACACGATACATTTTTGATTCAAATTTCTTTTTTGAACGCATTATTTTTGTTTTACCATATAGTATAGTGCGTTCAAGTATAAATTTGACGCAAAAATGTAAACATGTGAACTGAAAAAAAAAAAGATTCGACCAAATTTCCTTTAGATCAAATTTCCGTTCGATCAATTTTACGTCGACCAGATTTCTTTCAAAAAAATTTCCGGTAACCGTGTGTGTGCCTGTTTGTATGTGCATGATTATGTGTATGTGTTTGGTTTGTATGTCTGTGTGCGGGTGTAGGATGGACGATGTGAAATGTTTATAAACCTCAAATATGTATCAATGCCATACATCCATACATCACCGGGGGACTTGTAGAAAGTTTAAGGTCGTTTGGGTACGACGGGAGCAGCGGGTTTTTTGATCGCATAGAAAGTTGTTCCATATGACATAAGCACTTGGTGTAAGCACTTCGTGTAAGCACTTCGTGAAAGAAAAAAAAAAGATAACATTTCTGTACTGCTGGCATCAAAGCTCTTGAAATATTTGATCGATTTCTTTGATCATCCTCATCGTGACACATTTAAGTCCATGTCAGTGGTAAACGATATTTCTTATTTAGCTTTCCTTTCGATGGATGCTTGGAAAGAAACACCCTACAAATCACGCTTGGACAAAAAATGAATCAAGAATGATAAAATTGTACTCTCTAAACAAAGCTTACAAAGTGTACTTATTAGTTTAGCTCTGAGATTATTTAATTACCCATAGATACTAATTGATATTTTTAAAAAGTTTGGCAAAGGGTTGAAGACGAACAGTTAACGCCTAGAGCCATTTTATAATTCACTATTCGTACCTCCTCCACTATCAACGAATGGCCCATTTAAGAAACGTATTTTCACGTCATTACCGTGAATAAACTGTGACCTTATAAATGTGTGTATGTCAAGTGATGTTAATACGATCTGAGGATGGCGTCATATATTTGATTAAATGATATTCTCGACTCTCTAAACATGGGAGATTTGCTCAGATTATTTTAAACTCAAACCCAACTCCTAAAGACATTATATCATGTTTCTCTACAGCCCCAACCTTTACATTCCCACGTCACACAAGTCCATCAACTCCCCCGCCCCCCCTCAACCTCACCCACCCGAAATAAACCAACCAAAAAACAATTGCTATTATTTTGGAGATCTGTTTACAAATTTTTACCCCCCCCCTCCCCGGCACACCTCACCCCCTCCTCACCAACGCTAGATGCTAAACTTTTATCCCCACAGCTATCCACCCACACACACACACTATGTCAAAAGTGATTCCTAATCTATACGACCAAGCCATGCTTACAGTCTCAAAACTGTGTCGGTGTACACTTGACATACAACTGTGTCCTCCTCTATTCTTTGATCTTTTTGATACCTTTAAAAATAAATCAATCTATATCTTTTTATTCTCATCATTTTTAATAACTTCGTCTGTTCGTTTCAAACTTTTCTTTGTGTCACGTGTTTAAATGTTATCCTCCCCCCCCCCCCCCCCCGATGATATTTTTACTATTATTTTTACCGTTATTTTAAATGTTATTTGTTGTCTTTTTGAATTGGCCTCGTGTTTTGGTAAACAATTCAATCAATAAACTCATAATGGCAATTATCTTTGTGTCCAGAGTTCAATTGCTTCTTCGCCTTTTCTCTTAGTCTTGACCTAATGTGTGTAACTTAATGTGCTATATATTGTTTTACCTAATGTGTTTAAAACAGGGGAAATAGTCAAATATACCCCCCACACACACGCACACACACACTTTTACCAAAAAATTCATTCTTGTTTTTAATTATTTTTGTTTCATTAAAAAGGAGTAATACAGTGACGTCACCAAAAATGAAATGATACATTCAATTTTAATAAGTTTTTTTCTCTTTAATTTGACGTCTTCTGTTCACAAGGTTAAGTTGACATCTTCTGTTCACGAGGTTAAGTTGACGTCTTCTGTTCACAAGGTTAAGTTGACGTCTTCTGTTCACAAGGTTAAGCTGACGTCTTCTGTTCACGAGGTTAAGTTGACGTCTTCTGTTCACAAGGTTAAGCTGACGTCTTCTGTTCACAAGGTTAAGTTGACGTCTTCTGTTCACAAGGTTAAGTTGACGTCTTCTGTTCACAAGGTTAAGTTGACGTCTTCTGTTCACGAGGTTAAAGTGGTCGTCTTCTGTTCACAAGGTTAAGTTGACGTCTTCTGTTCACGAGGTTAAGTTGACGTCTTCTGTTCACAAGGTTAAGTTGACGTCTTCTGTTCACAAGGTTAAGTTGACGTCTTCTGTTCACGAGGTTAAGTTGACGTCTTCTGTTCACGAGGTTAAAGTGGTCGTCTTCTGTTCACAAGGTTAAGTTGACGTCTTCTGTTCACGAGGTTAAGTTGACGTCTTCTGTTCACAAGGTTAAGCTGACGTCTTCTGTTCACAAGGTTAAGTTGACGTCTTCTGTTCACAAGGTTAAGCTGACGTTTTCTGTTCACGAGGTTAAAGTGGTCGTCTTCTGTTCACAAGGCTAAGTTGACGTCTCATGTTCACAAGGTTAAGTTGACGTCTTCCGTCTACTGGTTAAGTTGATGGGTTTACAGGTAGCGGTGACAGCCATGTTCACGATGGGTGAGTTTCGCAGCACGCTAGGTCGTCAGGACACCAACTGCGGCCTGCTGAAACATCCGACTCGTTGATTTCCCAAATCTAATGAACTGGATCGGCTGCCGCAAATTAGAAACAGCACATAAGGTATAAGTTATTTGATTCAATTATGTGATTTGACGTCGGCAAATATGTTTTGGTTGTTCGTTTACCCTAGAAATGCCACAAACAAGAGATGCCAAAACCATTCTATGGTATGGAAGTGGAAGATGTGACGTAACTCCTTTCCGAAAGGGAAGTAACATGTATGAAACTGGAGGCATGCATTATGCATTCAAGGGATCGTGTTTATGTTTAGAACATAAGAACATGTCAAAGACCAGTGGCCTGCAGCATTAAGGGTGGGTTAAAAAAAATAGTAAATAAAAAAAAAAAACTCTAACAACTTTATTTGTTTCCTTTCACCTGGTCAGTAAACAAATAAAAATAATTTACGCACATAAAAAACAATAAAATAATAATCGTACTCTCAAAACCCAGGAGGAGTAATTCTTGACTGGTTTGTCATTTTAGTAGTTGTTTCCCTTGGTCAAGATGCCAGGCAGCACCCATGTTGCGAGGTTAGCCACAAATGATGTTTTTATTATTTCTCTAATTCAGCGGTTCTCAACCTAAGGCAGTCATACACACAGCATCCGCAAGGCACTTGGCAGAACAAAGAGCCGTACATTCGTCGCCAGACTCAAAGACAAACACACATCACCAGGACACGCATCGTCAGGGCACGCATTGTCAGGGCACGCATCGTCAGGGCACACATTGTCAGGGCACACATCGCCAGGGCACACATCGTCGGGGGCACACTTTGTCTTTAACATGTTACCAAACATACCACCGCCCTAAGCAGTTGTCTAACATGCGACTACGTGTCCATAGAATCTAGGCACCTATACTATATTTCCCCCCTATCACTCTATTCTCTATCCATTTTATCCACGTCTTTACCCTGCCCGCCCCCCCCCCCCCCAACTTATCATTTGTCCTTCATCCAAAGCCCTATAACACATGTATCATTATTACAACAACTAGATATAGCCGGCCGAACAATGGCTCACGTAATGAGTGAACTTCCCATCTACTAAATTTACTTCACAAAACATGCATTCAAGTAACTCACTTTACAAGGATCCCTATTAGTGCTACCCCCCCCCTCCCACTTTGGTACGCCACCATTCTTGAACTATATTATTATTCTAATGTCCTACCCCATTTTACACCGCAGAATTATAAAACAAACTATTTCTGTAATTTAATAAATAATTGTTAAAATTGCACACCAAACGCACTTGCGGTATTTTTAAGAATCTCCTTTAGAGCAGTCATGAAACTTTTTGTGTGTCTCCCATCGTCTTAATGGATACCAGATTCCATTCGAGTCTTCACCTTAATTTCTACCAGACTGCCTCCCCCCCCCCCCCCCCCGATATACTCTCATAAGCCCCAATCAATCATTGACGTATTATATCGAACCGAACATAAAACTATTTCCCCATAGATACAAAGATGGTGGCCGTGTCTCACGACGGCAAGAGATCGATGCCTGGAAACAGATCAATAAACCATAGAATCGATGCGACATGGTCACTCCGGTGCCTGGTTGCATCCAGTCAATTAATCATGTCTGATGGAGATGTAGGCAGTTGACAATGACGTGGGGGTGTAAGTACGAAATGTTCACACACACACACACACACACAAACACAGCAAATAATCAATGTTATGCTGTTGTAGAGTAGGCAATCAATGCTGCTGTAGGTAATAGATGATGTTAAGGGTAATCATGGTCTGCTGTTTGAGCTGCTATGTTTTTAAAAAAGGACTTTTAAGAAGATTATTTTTTTTTTTAAATTGATCATAACTAGAGGAGGTTTAGGAACAAAATATATTTTCAGTGACTATAAACTTTTGAAGTAGTATTGATATAACCGATGAAATCAGTAGAGGACTGTATTGATATAACCGATGAAATCAGTAGAGGACTGTATTGATATGACCGATGAAATCAGTAGAGGACTGTATTGATATTACCGATGAAATCAGTAGAGGACTGTATTGATATAACCGATGAAATCAGTAGAGAACTGTATTGATATAACCGATGAAATCAGTAGAGGACTGTATTGATATAACCGATGAAATCAGTAGAGGACTGTATTGATATAACCGATGAAATCAGTAGAGGACTGTATTGATATAACCGATGAAATCAGTAGAGAACTGTATTGATATAACCGATGAAATCAGTAGAGGACTGTATTGATATAACCGATGAAATCAGTAGAGAACTGTATTGATATAACCGATGAAATCAGTAGAGGACTGTATTGATATTTTAAAAACTATAGACCTGTATCTCACTTATCATTTTTATCTAAAGTCATTGAAAAACTAGTTCTAAAACAACTTTTTGCTTACTTAAACGACAACTCTCTTCTCAGTCCTAATCAATCAGCCTATAGACCTTTCCATAGCACTGAGACGGCTCTCTTGAAAGTCACCAATGACCTCTTGCTTGCATTGGACAGTGGTGATGTCTCCCTCCTGATCCTCTTGGACCTCAGTGCGGCCTTTGACACTGTCGACCATGAAACCCTTTACAACACGCTTGAAAATTACTTTGGCATTTCTGGTTCTGTTTTGTCTTGGTTTAGGTCGTTCCTCTCAGATAGAACGCAGACAGTCGCTGTCGATGGCTGTATCTCCAGCAGTGCTGATTTGGTGTATGGAGTGCCACAGGGGTCCGTTTTGGGCCCGGTTCTATTTACAATGTATACTAGGCCACTGCTCCTCTTGCTCGAGAGGCATGCTGTGGAGAGCCAGTCTTTCGCGGATGATACGCAACTATACAAGCATACCCATCCCTCTCTTGTCGATTCAGCTGTCCGGACTTTGCAGGAGTGTATTGATGATGTCAAGTCATGGATGACACTCAGCAAGTTGAAACTTAACGATGACAAAACGGAAGCACGTCTTATTCATGATAACAAATCATCCTCTCACTCAGCTCTCCCCACCTCATTTCAAGTAGGTAACTCAGACATACAGTTTACATACTCAACTAGGAATCTTGTTTTTTTCTGTCTAACAACATGTCTCTAGATAAACATATCTCTCACATTTGTCGCTCTGCTATCCGTCAGATCAGCTCCATCCGCCACTACCTCACAGTTAGTGCAACAAAAACCTTAGTCTGTGCTCTTGTTCTCTCTCGTCTTGATTATTGCAACTCTCTTCTGTCAGGCTCACCAAAACACTTCTTAGAAAGATTACAAAAGGTTCAAAACTCAGCTGCTAGGCTAGTTTTAAAGGCAAAAAAAACGTGATCACGTCACACCACTACTTCATTCACTTCATTGGCTCCCTGTACAAGCACGGGTTGACTATAAACTCTCTGTTCTGTGCCACAACCTTTTCTTGAATTCCTGCCCTTCCTATCTAACCGAAATTCTCTCTGTCTATTCACCCCTTCGACAGCTTCGCTCCTCCGCAGACGAGCGTATTCTTTCTGTCCCCAAGACTCGCGCACAAACATACGGTAAAAGATATTTCTCTTACTGTGCCCCCAAACAATGGAATTCTCTTCCACTACACATCAGAAATATATCAACCATCACAGCCTTCAAAACTGCACTCAAAACACATATCTTTAAACTTTACTATCCTGACTGATTCCCCCTCTGAAAGTTAAACGATGCTGCGGAGTGCCGTCCATGGCTTCACATGTAAATTGATATGGAATGGTTGGTTTTTAATTTATATTTTTTAAGTTCATTTTAATTTGTATGTACAGCGTGGTGAGCTATAGAAAACTATCCATAATAATAATAATAATAATATGACCGATGAAATCAGTAGAGGACTGTATTGTTACGGACCAATGAAATCAGCAGAGGACTGTATCAGTAGAGGACTGTATTGATATGACCGATGAAATCAGTAGAGGACTGTATTGTTACGGACCGATGAAATCAGTAGAGGACTGTATTGATATAACCGATGAAATCAGTAGAGAACTGTATCAGTAGAGGACTGTATTGATATAACCGATGAAATCAGTAGAGAACTGTATCAGTAGAGGACTGTATTGATATGACCGATTAAATCAGTAGAGGACTGTATTGATATAACCGATGAAATCAGTAGAGGACTGTATTGATATAACCGATGAAATCAGTAGAGGACTGTATTGATATGACCGATGAAATCAGTAGAGGACTGTATTGATATAACCGATGAAATCAGTAGAGGACTGTATTGATATAACCGATGAAATCAGTAGAGAACTGTATCAGTAGAGGACTGTATTGATATAACCGATGAAATCAGTAGAGAACTGTATCAGTAGAGGACTGTATTGATATGACCGATGAAATCAGTAGAGGACTGTATTGATATGACCGATGAAATCAGTAGAGGACTGTATTGATATAACCGATGAAATCAGTAGAGGACTGTATTGATATAACCGATGAAATCAGTAGAGAACTGTATCAGTAGAGGACTGTATTGATATAACCGATGAAATCAGTAGAGAACTGTATCAGTAGAGGACTGTATTGATATAACCGATGAAATCAGTAGAGAACTGTATCAGTAGAGGACTGTATTGATATAACCGATGAAATCAGTAGAGAACTGTATCAGTTGAGGACTGTATTGATATAACCGATGAAATCAGTAGAGGACTGTATCAGTAGAGGACTGTATTGTTACGGACCGATGAAATCAGCAGAGGACTGTATTGATACGGCCGATAAATCAGTAGTGGCATGGTTGACCTAATGTCATTGACATAATCGATTACGTTGTATGATGACATTTTGTATCGGTTTATTGAGTAATAAATGTCCCGAGTTTAAAACATTTTGTCCAGACGAGGCCGGAATGATTTAAAATGTGTTCTAGGAATGGGCGGTAATTCAGCTGTAACCAAAATCTTTTGACAATGAATAAATGTTAACTTAAACTGCAGGCCTTTCGTTGATTAGTTGTGTCCATCATTGCTCATGTAGGTGTGTCCGTCATTGTCATGTAGGTGTGTCCGCCATTGCCCATGTAGGTGTGTCCATCATTGCTCATCTAGTCGTATCCGTCATCATCATCAGGGCTTGAGTCAACGTTTCGAAATCCCATCTTTTTCAACCCTCCAAAAACTCATCATGAGACATTGTACAGTTTAACAGTTTACTTTCCCGAAGATATTTGCATTTTTTTTTACCATTCACCTGCACGTGCAGAAGGGCCAGGTGGTGAGTTGGGAACATTACCAACCTGCTGGGATCAAGGTAGTCTTAAGCAGCTAAATGACAAGGGCAATCTCTTCAATAATTTTTTTAGCCTCGTCTGGCAGGCACCTGTTGTTACATTTGCAAGAAAGCGAAAACAAAAGCGCGCAGTCCTAAGGTGGCTGGTGTGCAGCGGGCGAGTCTTACAACTTTAGTCCGCTCCGCGATATTACGCGGTATTTTCTATCGATACTGTGGTCTCCAACCAATGTTAACGTCACGTTGTTTGAAACTTAATAAATGAAGGACTGCGTTCACGCCGTGTGAAAGGAATAGCTGAACAAAGGGCGTGGATGCTTGAATCGAAAGACAGGACAATGAGATAAGGACGTTTTGGTTAAGACACTTCCGCAGCAGACAGGACAATACGATAAGAACGTTTTGGGTAAGACCCTTCCGCAGCAGACAGGACAATGAGATAAGAACGTTTTGGTTAAGACACTTCTGCAGCAGACAGGACAATACGATAAGAAAGTTTTGGGTAAGACCCTTCCGCAGCAGACAGGACAATACGATAAGAACGTTTTGGTTAAGACACTTCTGCAGCAGACAGGACAATACGATAAGAACGTTTTGGGTAAGACCCTTCCGCAGTAGACAGGACAATGAGATAAGAACGTTTTGGTTAAGACCCTTCCGCAGCAGACAGGACAAATGAAAATAAGACAAGAAAGAGAACCCAGCTAAAAAAAACGTATATGTTCGCCCATGTTGTTGACAGGAAGCTGGGTTTTTCCAAACCCAAGATTAAAAGAAGTGAAAGAATGTATCTATGTATTATTTATTTTGAAGAAAACAAAAAGAGCAGATTTTACGGGAAAATATAAAAAAAATAAGAAAGGAAACACTGGGAGATTGGGTATCCTTATTGAGAGCGTATTTGATTAAGTCCACTACTCCACTCACTTCATTGGCTCCGTGTACAGGCACGCATTGATTACAAGCTGTCTGTTCTCTGTCACAGCGTTTTCTCTGGTTCCTGCCCTTCCTATCTTACTGAACTTCTTACTGTCCATACACCCCTTCGAAAGCTTCGTTCCGCCACAGACACGCGTTCTCTTTCTGTTCACAGAACACGCACTAAAACATATGGTGAACGATATTTCTCTTTATGTGCCCCAAAAACAATGGAATTTTCTCCCATTACACACCCGCAACATAACGATCATCCCAGCATTCAAAACTGCCATCAAGACCCATTTCTTCAAATTGTACTATACCGACTCATTCTCACCCCCCACCCTCCTCTCTGACTGAGAAACAACGCTCGATTCTGCTGGGTGCTGTCCATGGCTGGACATGGGTAGCTAGTACTTGGGTGGGTGAGGTCAAGCTTTTCGCCAATTGTTGTTTTTAAATGTATACGTTTCTTTATTTGCTAATTTTTATGTGAAGCGCAGTGAGCCTAGGCCGGAGTACTGCGCTACATAAATGAGCCTAGCCCTAGGCTGGGGTACTGTGCTATATAAGTGAGCCTAGCCCTAGGCTGGGGTACTGTGCTATATAAGTGAGCCTAGCCTTAGGCAGGGGTAATGCGCTATATAAGTGAGCCTAGCCCTAGGCTGGGGCACTGCGCTATATAAGTGAGTCTAGCCCTAGGCTGGGGTACTGTGCTATATAAGTGAGCCTAGCCCTAGGCAGGGGTAATGCGCTATATAAGTGAGCCTAGCCCTAGGCTGGGGCACTGCGCTATATAATTGAGCCTAGCCCTAGGCAGGGGCACTGCGCTATATAAGTGAGCCTAGCCCTAGGCTGGGGTACTGCGCTGTATAAAAGCACCTTAATAATAATAATAATACTATTGTACCGAAAAGCTTTAAATATCAATACTACAAGGTGTTCAATGAAACTATATTTCCTGTGACATCTCCATGGCCTAATTTTGAAATAAATAAAGTTTGCATTGATCGAATTCACAGCGCAGTTATAATTTTGATGCTCGACAAAAGTTTCCACCGTTGTCAACAGCTCATTTGAAACCCAGCACGTAGATCTCAACGGCCCCGTTATTTCCACAACGACTTAAAGGTATAGCACGTGTAGTCGCGTAAGTCGCCCGCCATTGTCTCACAGACAGTTATTGTCTACGCTAGACTACAGGAAAGCATATCGATTTTGTGTGTTCTAAAGTTTATATTTATCTATAGTGCTGTTGTTTTTTTCCTGCGGTTATGTTTTCCCCCAAGACATTAACAATTCTTAGTTTGACAGGTTTTAAACAGTTGCACTCACATAAAAAAATAAATTAAAAAAAACACAAGATAAAGTAGATTGTTTCGTTGAAGCCGAGTTTGAGTAATTTTTTATTTAACCTATTGTGATACCCTCTAATACCAATTTAAAAAAAAAAAATTAAACAAAGCTATTTCAACAGCTAAAACAGATTGAACAGACCTTGTGTCGAGTTCAGCCGACAGACATCGTTCCGGAGGATTTCGAGCTAACGCATCGCAGGTCCGCTGCCGCGATCTTACTGTCAGATGTGTCATGCTGTCGTGATCTCACTGTCAGATGTGTCACGCTGTTGTGATCTCACTGTCAGATGTGTCACGCTGTCGTGATCTCACTGTCAGATGTGTCATGCTGTCGGGCTATCCCTGTCAGATGTCTCACCCTGTCGTGCTATCACTGTCACATGTGTCACGCTGTCGTGATCTCACTGTCAATTATTGAAATTATCATACTTGAAGAGTGCGTTTGACATCCTTATGATTAATGAAACAATAACCCCCAAAAAAATTGGACACCATGAAGTATGTGACACCCTCCATCACTGTAACACCAGGCAACATGAATGATCGCGCCTTCAGCTTGGGTACTGAGGACCCGCGCAAGGCCTAGTAGCGTCAACAACATCTCAAATATCATGATGCACATGTTTGATGCGCAAATGGTGCGTACGCCTGAGCTGTGGGTGCTTCAAATAGTGTGATCGAATGAGATGTTGATGCTTCAAATATTGTGTACGGCTGAGATGTTGGTGTTAAAATAGTACTTACGGCTGAGATGTTGGTGTTAAAATAGTGCTTACGGATGAGATGTTGATGCTTCAAATTGTACTTACGGCTGAGATGTTGGTGCTTCAAATAGTACTTACGGCTGAGATGTTGGTGCTTCAAATAGTGCTTACGGCTGAGATGTTGGTGTTAAAATAGTGCTTACGGCTGAGATGTTGATACTTCAAATAGTGCTTACGGCTGAGATGTTGATACTTTAAATAGTGCTTACGGCTGAGATGTTGATACTTCAAATAGTGCTTACGGCTGAGATGTTGGTGCTTCAAATAGTGCGGACGGCTGAGATGTTGGTGCTTCAAATAGTGCGGACGGCTGAGATGTTGGTGCTTCAAATAGTGCTTACGGCTGAGATGTTGGTGCTTCAAATAGTGCGGACGGCTGAGATGTTGGTGCTTCAAATAGTGCGTACGGATGAGATGTTGGTGCTTTAAATGATAAGGTACTGTTAGCTGGCTTAGAAGTAAGATCTATAGCTATTCACACAATCCAACACCAATTTCGGCTCGTCAGTTACACAAATATCAGCATCTTCAAATGTAGAACAAACACGGACACAATGAGTTCAAACTTATAGAACAAACACTGACTTAATTAGATCAACTTTATTATTATTTTAAAGAAAGAGTCAAATAATTTCATGTACAGAGACCCGGAGTCTAATTATTATGAAACATACATAGGATTTTAACCTTTTTAAACACTCTATTTAAGGGGTAGAACATTTCAAAAGCTTGAGAGTCCCTGATGTGATCTAAGTAAATGTTATTTCTAAAGAAATCCCTAATTTTTGTTAGTATATGCAAGGATACGGTACGTTGAAAGAACCTAATGCCAAGTGTTTATTTGATACAAAGGCCCATAGACATCAGGCGCTCACCATTTAGCAAACCAAATCCAATTCTTTCAAACTCTAAATAACATCCTTACCCGATAGCAGCCGTATCCGGAAATTTGATCGAATCTTTTTTTTAGTTTATACGTTAAAATTGTGCGCCAAATTTCTTTTTCAACACGCATTATTTTCTTTTAATATATAGTATAGTGCGTTCAAAAAGAAATTTGACGAAAATTTTAACGTCTGAACTGAAAAAAAGATTCGACCAAATTTCCGTTCGATCAAATTTCCGTCGATCAATTTTCCGTCGACGAAATTTCTTTCGATCAAATTTCCGGTAACCGATAGCAGCACGAGTGATGCACTTTTGTCCTTGATTTTGACCCAACAATTAATACTGATCCTCACAAACATCCAACATCTGACGCATAATATACATAGTCCAAAATGTAACACAACTACATCCAACATCTGACACACATTCGTTTAACGTACATACATACAACATCTGACACACACACCATCCCACATTGAGCGGTATCACAGTTTGAGGGTAGTTTTTGGGAGCACCATGCTGTACACAACATCTTAAGTCCCAACATTACCCAGTGGGTGACATTTGTACAGCCTTAAATGTGTACTATAAAAATATATGTACAATCTTGTCATCAACGAATTATACACATATCAGTTACAGTCAGTGGAGAAGAAGGGGGGGGGGTGGTGGTGCGGAGGGGATGGCACTTTTTTTTTCTTTAGATGGAGTGCCGGCAGTTTAGGACGACCGCAGTGTTTTTTTTTTCTCGTAAGGGGGGCTGTAAAAAAAATCTTGGCTCGCCCCAGGCGCCACTAACCCTAGCTTTACCACTGGCTACAAGTATTTTTATAACCCCACACACTTATATTTTGAAACATCGTTTCAGTGAGGTCATAGTGAGATCACAGTGAGTCCACATTAGGGACATTTACCGCGGGCGTAAGTTCACGTTCAACGCTCTTGTTCCTGGATATTTAAATCACGTGAGCCGGATTACTAAGATAAAAATAGCACACGTGTGACGTAAGTTACTCTTGAAAACTGAAGTCCATGATGTCCACGTTTTTATTGCTGTCCGTTCTTCCATAACCAAAAAAAAAAAAAGACTTCTTGGAGGAAGTGACGTCACCGACACGTATTTCAATAAGGTTCAAAGGTCAGCCATGCATAGCACAAGATGTCTACAATATGATGATGGCACTTAATCTTTCAGCGTAAATTTATAAACATGTTTTTATACACCTATTTGAGCAGTGTCTGAATTGCAACATCGTAACATGATTTTAAAAATATGACACGGTTATATGAAAAAAAAATATCACCGAATCACTATCAGGACATAAATCGAAGGCATTAATATATTACAACAAAAACTTGTACAGTTTTAACACTGCGCAGAATTGCGTCGCTGTCAGTTTAACGTCACCAACAGTCTGACGTCACCATCAGTTTAACGTCCACCAGCAGTCTGACGTCACAGGCAGCGTGATGCCCCCCCCCCCCCCCCCCCCGCAGTCTGACGTCACCAGCAGTGTGATGTCACCAGCAGTCAGTCGTTCAGTGGTGATCGACCCGAGAGGCTGAATGGTATCTCTCTCCCCCACAAGCAACGCAGAGATCTTTGTCTGCAGCAGGCCCAGAGAAACGAGGTATCTTTTGAGGGGCGCAGGTGAAAATTTTTCGTGGTTAGATTATATCAGAAAATAGTTCCAAGTGATCTCATCTGCTGGTTCTCGCCTTGACATTGTACACCCCGGGAGTGGGTGGGTGGGGTGTGTGTGTGTGGGGGGGGGGGGGGTATACTCCTCTTATCAAACACTGCAGTTTTGATCGCCCGATGAAATATTCTTCAGGGTCCGTCATGATCACTGAAAAAAAAAATCAATTTGAGAATACGTTTTCCAAAATGCCTAAACTCTCCAAACCACGCAACATTTCTTGAAAACAAATTCTGTGTTTAGCAGCCCTAGAATGAATGCATCGCGAGTCAGTGTGTGTGTGTGTGTGTGTCCTGGTGAACTGGCAAAGAACATATTCGGTGGCTGAGACTTTTATTTTCAACTCTGAGCTTAACATCTGTACGCGTTTGAATCCACCATACAACATCTTGCTATAGAACCAGAAGACCCCCCCCCCACCCCACAAACCTCCCCGTTAAAGTTCCACAGACATTTTTTTTTATTTTGAATTTTGCGGGGGTGGGGGGGGGTGGGTGGTTGGGTGTTCTTTTTTTATATTATTTTGCTGAAATTGAAGTTTAGAAATAACACTTCGCATGTATTATGATGCTGCCATCTGAACTGGAAATTCCGCCACCCCCCCCCCCCTCCTACCCTCTCCTCTATTTTCTCTATAAACTCTTAACGAAATACGCGTACACAACATTAGCTTTAAGACGAATCCCAAAAAATTCTTACTTAACACAGACAAAATACTTACTTGACACAGACAAAATACTTACTTGACACAGACAAAATACTTACTTGACACATACAAAATACTTACTTAACACATACAAAATACTTACATACAAAATACTTACTTAACACAGACAAAATACTTACTTGACACAGACAAAATACTTACTTGACACAGACAAAATACTTACTTAACACACACAAAATACTTACTTGACAGAGACAAAATACTTACTTGACACAGACAAAATACTTACTTGACACAGACAAAATACTTACTTGACACAGACAAAATACTTACTTAACACACACAAAATACTTACTTGACAGAGACAAAATACTTACTTGACACAGACAAAATACTTACTTGACACAGACAAAATACTTACTTGACACAGACAAAATACTTACTTGACACAGACAAAATACTTACTTGACACATACAAAATACTTACTTAACACATACAAAATACTTACATACAAAATACTTACTTAACACAGACAAAATACTTACTTAACACAGACAAAATACTTACTTAACACAGACAAAATACTTACTTGACACATACAAAATACTTACTTAACACATACAAAATATTTACTTAAAACATACAAAATACTTACTTGACACAGACAAAATACTTACTTAACACATACAAAATATTTACTTAAAACATACAAAATACTTACTCAACACATTTGCGCGCTTAGACTGTGATGGATAGAAGTGAAAAGGTTTTTACATTAAATCAAGTGATACTAGCAAGGTTGTGTGGCACAAACAATGGTGCTAAAAATAATAAGAAGGTGATACAGTGTTGTGATATGGCACGACGGCAGGTAGAGGCAGAGGCATAACTGGGTTTTTGGCGCCCTTGGCTAATTTATTTTTTAAATAATAAAAATGTAAAAATTAGAGATTTAGCGGCGCCCTTTTGAACAGGCGCAGGCCGGCGCCCTTGGCAACTGCCCCAATGCCAAGCCGTTGTTACGCCTCTGGGTAGAGGTGACGATGGCATGTGATAAGATGGTGATGTATGAAGGAAATAAATGGGCGACGCATTATGGTGGTAAATTTTGTGATACCTGTGTGTGATTGTGGTAAACGTTGTGATATGTAATGGTGGTCAACGTTGTTATACCGGAATGTGATGACAGTAGAAGTTGTGATATGTGGTGGTGGTAAACGTTGTTATACCGGAATGTGATGACAGTAGAAGTTGTGATATGTGGTGGTGGTAAACGTTGTTATACCGGAATGTGATGACAGTAGAAGTTGTGATATGTGGTGGTGGTAAACGTTGTTATACCGGAATGTGATGACAGTAGAAGTTGTGATATGTGGTGGTGGTAAACGTTGTTATACCGGAATGTGATGACAGTAGAAGTTGTGATATGTGGTGGTGGTAAAATGAGGATTGCAATGTTAAATATTATAACCATAGGTAACAGCAAAGGTGACGGGTATAATTAATTATAACACTGATATAGACGGTGTAAATGGACAGCAAGGAGATGTGCTAAATGAGAAGTCTATTTTCCAATTGACCAGGGACACAGGACCAGGGACTAGACTCACCTGGCCGTGCACAAATCCGCGAGAGAGTTGTCCCGACTGATGACACCCGACGAGTCAGATATCCGGTAGATGAGTCTACTCGACTCGAGACGCTCACTGGTGGACAGGGTAGAAATGGAGGGCGTCACCTGAGATTCTATTACCTCGTTTTCATCTCTTTCTGAGTCTAAACTAGTGGGAAAATCCAAAGTGGGCGTGTTTTCGATGATGGGCGTGTCGTCATTTAGAACACTGTTCAAAACGGACGCGTCTCTTGGGTTATCTGTCACAACAGACTCACTGTTTGACAGGTTTGAGCTTGCGTCTTCACTGATGGGAGGGCCTCGGTTGAAGGAGCCTTCGGTGGGCGTGTCTATGCACACGTCGTCAGCTATTGGGGTCAACATGTGGCTCGAGTCCTCGGTTGATTCTTCTGCATGAGTGTCTATGACAGGATTGTCCGAGTTGACCGCGGTCGTTTCCCGGTCCAGCACCGTGGGTTTGGCTGCTGTAAAAGGTTGTGAAGGCTTGGAGAATGTGCCAGGCATGTTGATGACCAGCATGTCTACAATGGGCGTGTCCGCGTCAAGTGGGAACACTGACGAGCTGCTTCCGGATTTCGAACTGTTGTCGTCCGTCAGACCGCCCTGACCGCGCTGCTGATGGCCGTGTCCATCTGAAAGTGGTCGCTGGGGGTCCGTGCTTACAGCGTAGAGTCGCTGTCGAGAGACAGGACTGCCCCCCTCATCGTTGTTGCGGGGCCAGGCCGGGCCCCCGCCTTCGATGTTGATCACTGGACTAGACGCACTTTGACCTTTTCGATGGCCGAGTCCAAAATTGTTCGTCGGCAGCGTGAGAACGGACGGATTCATCAGCGAACGAGGGCGTGGCGTGTTCCGGCTGCTTTTCACCTCGTCCTCTAGCCGCCAATCAAACCTCTTGTGGGGCTGGACGCCAGCTGCTCGACCGATCTCAGACCAACCCTCGTTCGCTTGGACGTCGTCAACGTCCTCATGGATGCTGTAGGTCGCCGAGGACACGTCCGAGTCGAAACTGTCGTAGGAGCTGGAGTAACTGTCCCTGTCCGGAGGGGCCTGGACTTGTGTTGCCGGCGCAGGCTGGTTATTCGAAACACGCGCTGGCGGATCATCGGGCGGGGGCGCTGGAGGGCGGTTCGAAAGAGGCGCAGCTTTGCCGGTCAGTCCAGGGGGGCGCTGCCCATTTAATGGGGGCGTGGGGTGGCCGAACGATGTAAACGTAAAGTGGGCGTGAGCGTCTTGGTCACTTTTTACCGACGCGCGATCGGCGCCTCGAGAACCGTTTGAGGTAGTTGCAGAATGGTCGTTTCCGACTGAAGTGCCCGCCGACGTCGGCAGCTCGGTGGTCACGCGCGAGGACAGAGACGTCTTTGTCGACCGCCCGCGGGGGTTCGGCACGCGCTGACCACTCAGGATCAAGACGGATGCATCGGGCGTTGAGACGGCGGTGACGGCTCCGGACAATTCCAACTTGGCGCCGTCCAGACCACCCGTGGCTGTACCGTGACCCTCCACGGCGACGTAGGTGGCAGGCGGGATCTTGTCCAAAGGGCCGCAACTTCTGACGTGTGGCTGGTACTCTCCCCTGGAGTTGAACATTCTCTCGTGGTGGTCTCGCGAGCGTTCGTGGGTGGAGAGCATTTCATCAGGGGCGACCTGTAATGTGGAAGTGAACGTTTATTAATGGACAGTTAAACTTCGCGAACTAGTCATTGTTATAAATCAGGGCTACACAAGTCAAAATGTAAGGCGGGCCGTAATACTTAATGAAAAACTTGTGCGTGCCGAAAGGAAATAGGACAGGACTTGTGCGGGCCACAAGAACATAGTACGGGGGGGGGGGGGAAAGCTATTAAGAAAATAATAGAAAATAAAGAATATTTCTTTACTTCGCGGGCACAAAGTGGCTGCTGGCGGGCCGCATGCTGCCCGTGGGCCATATGTTGTGCAGGCCTGTTATAAATGAATAATTTGAATTTTTAAAAATTAAAACGGGTTTTATCAGCATTAATCGACAACTTTTAAAAAAAAATAGAAATCTTTCAAAACACTAAACTAGTTCATACGATTCAGCGACACGCCATCAAAGCATTAAAACAAGTATTTGTTTTTACAATTTATTTAATACATCCCGGCGTACTTTGTACGTTATACGCCTTCGCCATTTAGCTCTCCTCACATTACAATCTTCGGACATATTTAAACATCTCTCGCGAGATTTCGAAAACCACTGTTTATACTAACGTCGGTTGTGGAAAATGTCCGTCAGATCTATTTCAGCATACCAATAGCGTAGGTGAATGGAAAAAAAAAATGATGTCACGGCATGACGTGTGCATTGCTGCGTACCTTAGACTGACACCGGATGTTGAGGATGACGCCGGTGACGGCCAACAGAATGGCCACCGCAAGGATCACCATCCCTATGATGTGCAGCGCGCTGAACTTGGCGAAGCCCGTCTCGTCCTGGAAGGCCACCACGGTCAGCGTCACTCCCGGGATGAGCAAGGGGATGGCGAAGGCCAGCATGCACATCCCCGCGCACG
This sequence comes from Omphiscola glabra, assembly GCA_964017045.1. Classification (NCBI taxonomy): domain Eukaryota; kingdom Metazoa; phylum Mollusca; class Gastropoda; family Lymnaeidae; genus Omphiscola; species Omphiscola glabra. Next base: position 43,451,136 of record OZ024795.1, on the reverse strand, counting down.
GCTTGGCGTCGTCGTTGAGGAACTTGTGCTTGAGGAGCTCCAGGAACGTGGGGTCGGCGTGCCCCTCGGAGCTGAACCTTGGAGGGAAACGTTATTTTGATTGAAATATTTGTACACACTTAAACCATCTTCTTACCATCAACATGCTTTTTACATGCCTGCCCTCCACCCCTCTAACTCTCTTCTATCACCTTATTGATATGTGTGTATATGTGTGTTTATGTGTGTTTATGTGTGTTTGCTTGTTTGTGTGTGTGAGTGAGTGAGTGAGGGAGTGGGTTAGACAGAGGAAGTTTTCATGAAGTTTACAGGTCCAGTGCAAGATATGGGAGTAGAGATTGTGGGGAGATGAGAGTGTGGGGGAGAGATTGTGGGGAGAGGGTGTGTGGCAGAGAGAGGGTCGAAATAAATAGGGTGAGAGACTTGGCGGATGGAGTCGATTAAGTAAAGGAGACAGTGGAATTGAGGAGTGTTAAGATGGTAGGAGAGTTAAATGATGGCACGAGTTTTAAGATGGTAGGAGTGTTAAGATGGGAGGAGTGCTAGATGGGTGGTGCATTGAGATGGTAGGAGAATTAAGATGGTTGGAGTGCTAAGATGTGAGGAGTGTTAAGATGGGAGGAGTGTTAAGCTGGGAGGAGTTTTAAAATGGGAGGAGTGTTAAGATGGTTGGAGTGTTAAGATGGGAGGAGTGTTAAGATGGTAGGAGTATTAAGATGGGAACTGGGGATATTGCGAACAGCCAAAAAAGGGGCCCAATTATTCACCTGCTGGGAAAAAAAAAGAGAAAAAGATGTACGGGATCCTGTTTATGATAAATTAAGGGTCCATCGCTCACTTTGTGTAATAGGGGAGAACGAAAGGGATTAGTTGGGGGGGGGGCGGAGAGATGGGTGGACAAGTAGGGGATTGGGGGGGTGGTGGTGTAGGGAAGATTGGAAGAGGAACCTTCATCAGTTGAGATAGAGGAACCATCATCAGTTGAGATAGAGGAACCTTCATCAGTTGAGATAGAGGAACCTTCATCAGTTGAGATAGAGGAACCTTCATCAGTTGAGATAGAGGAACCTTCATCAGTTGAGATAGAGGAACCTTCATCAGTTGAGATAGAGGAACCTTCATCAGTTGAGATAGCCTTGAATCAATGGATCACCGAAATGATTTTTTTCCCCTGCGTATTTGGGGCATAGGTGTTGGTCTTGTTAAGCAGACGACAGACAAAGTGTAATGATAGCAGACTTTCACTCTGTCTGTGAAGCTATCATGTTTCTCTATGGCAGCGGTTCTCAGCCTGTGGGTCGCGACCCCTTCGGGGTTCGAACGAGCCTTTCCCAGGGGGTCGACTAAGACCAGTGGAAAACACATATACTCTACAGTTATGAAGGAGCAACGAAAATAATTTTGTGGTTGGGGGTCGCCACAACATCAGGAACTGTATTAAAGGGTCGCGGCATTAGAAAGGCTGAGAACCACTGCTCTATGCATTTGGATAGAATTCAAGCATTGTCGTGTTGTCATTGGTCTAAGGAGAAAAATGAGATGTTTATCAAGCCGCACATCGTTGCCCCCCCCCCCCCCGCCCAACCTGTCCCCCCCCCTCCCCCCGAACACAACGAAGATACAACGGAATGACGATAACTTGTCTAATAGTTGGTGCTGTTGTTGGTGCTGGTGTTTCATGTGTGCTAAACGCTTTGTTGGAACCATGCCAATTATCTAATGGCTCGATGGTGGGAGGAGGAAATGAAAATAACGGTGGTGGTGGGGGCAGAGAGCGAGCGAGCGAGAGAGAGAGAGAGATAGAGAGATATAAAGAGAAAGACACATTGACAAGGAGGTACGTACGGACAGACACAGAGAGAGAGAGAGAGAGACTGATAGAGAATATTTTAGAGAGAAAGGGTTAAGAAAGAACGAATTAGCAAAAGAAAGCAAGAAAGAAAATGAAGATGTAGAACAGTGGTTCTCAACCGTCCTAATGCCGCGACCTTTTACTACATTTCCTCATGTTGTGGCGACCCCCAGCCACAAAACTATTTTCGTTACTACTTCATAACTGTAGAGCATATTATGTATTTTCCGATAGTCTTAGACGACCCCTGAAAAAGGGTCATTCGACCCCCAAAGAGGTCGCGACCTACAGTTTGAAAACCGCTGATGTAGAAGAAGGTTGGCAACAAGATGCAGATGAAGAGAAATGTATAAGTATTTTAAAACATCAAACTCGTTTTAATATATAAATAGTGGTGGGGGTTTTATCTTTAAAAAAATATATCTCAACAAGAAATGATAATCGTTGAATGTGGGGAGAGAGTGGGGGGGAACGTGTGGGGAGATAGTGTGGGGAGGGGTGTGGAGAGGGACTGTGGAGAGGGAGTGTGGGGAGAGAGTGTGGGGAGATAGTGTGGGGAGAGAGTGTTTGGGTAAAGTATGGGGAGGAAGTGTAGGGAGATAGTGTGGGGGGAAGTGTGGGAGGAAGTGTGGGGGATAGTGTGGGGAGGGGGTGTGGAGAGGGAGTGTGGGGAGATAGTGTGCGGAGATAGTGTGGGGAGGGGGTGTGGGGAGGGGGTGTGGGGAGGGGGTGTGGGGAGGGGGTGTGGGGAGGGGGTGTGGGGAGGGGGTGTGGGGAGGGGGTGTGGGGAGGGGGTGTGGGGAGGGGGATTGGGGAGGGTGTGTGGGGAGGGGGTGTGGGGAGGGGGTGTGGGGAGGGGGTGTGGGGAGGGGGTGTGGGGAGGGGGTGTGGGGAGGGGGTGTGGGGAGGGGGTGTGGGGAGGGGGTGTGGGGAGGGGGTGTGGAGAAGGAGTGTGGAAAGAGAGTGTGGGGAGAGAGTGTGGGGAGGGATTGTGGAGAGAGCACGGGGGTGAGTATGGGGAGATAGTGTGGGGAGGGAGTGTGGGGAGATAGTGTGTGGATAGAGCACGGGGGTGAGTGTGGGGAGGGAGTGTGGGGAGGGAGTGTGGGGAGAGAGTGTGGGGAGAGAGTGTGGGGAGAGAGTGTGGGGAGAGAGTGTGGGGAGAGAGTGTGGGGAGGGAGTGTGGGGATAGAGTGTAGGCTGAGAGCATGGGGTGAGTGTGGGGAGATAGTGTGGGGAGTGAGTGTGGGGAGAGAGTGCAGGCTGAGAGCATGGGGTGAGTGTGGGGAGATAGTGTGGGGAGATAGTGTAGGGAGTGAGTGTGGGGAGAGAGTGTGGGGAGAGAGTGTGGGAGAGAGCGTGGGGAGAGAGTTTGGGGAGAGAGTGTGGTGAGAGAGCGTGGGGATAGAGTGCGGGAGAGAACGTGTGGGGTGAGTGTGGGGGGTGAGTGTGGGACAGAGAGGGAGTCGAAAGGAATATGGTCAGGGTCTTGGCGGATGGAGACGATTATTAAAAAAAAAAGATCACTTTAAAAAAATGGTAATAGATGAAGATATCTGGAGGTAAATGACACAATAGACTTCTGTCATGGATAAATGGAAATACCAGCAAGTCGTCCAATGTGAACCATACATTTCTCCCCTCCCCTGTACACCCTCACCCCAACGGTGTGTGTTTCGAGTTCCGTGTATCAGCCAAAGCTCGGCTCAATTTTGATATTTTATTTCGCACTCAGTTGGGATCTCGAGTAGTTCCCCTCCAATGTGTAAGCACATTTATCCCTAATGTGAGAGCGAGCCTATTTCTAATATGTAGGCAAAACCTTGTACTGGTGCGTAAGCATACTTTTTGTCAGTGTTAAGTCCAAACAGACCTACCCCTGGTGTGTAAGCAGACCTACCCCTGGTGTGTAAGCAGACCTACGTCTGGTGTGTAAGCAGACCTACGTCTGGTGTGTAAGCAGACCTACGTCTGGTGTCTAAGCAGACCTACCCCTGGTGTGTAAGCAGGCCTACTCCTGGTGTGTAAGCAGACCTACGTCTGGTGTGTAAGCAGACCTACGTCTGGTGTGTAAGCAGACCTACCCCTGGTGTGTAAGCAGACCTACCCCTGGTGTGTAAGCAGACCTATCCCTGGTGTGTAAGCAGAAGTAGCACTTGTGTGTAAGCAGATCCACCTTTAGTGTGTAAGCAGACCTACCCTTGATGTGTAAGAAGACCTAACCCAGGTGTGTAAGCAGACCTAACCCTGGTGTGTAAGCAGACCTAAGCACATCTGGGCGTATAGTTCCAACAAAAACTCTGGCATGTACGCGTGCAAGCCCATCAATATGTCCAATCTCCTAACTTGAAATTGAAAAACATAAAAATGCTCTTGGTTAGAGTGTGCGATTGTGTGGCTGTATTACACATGCAGGCAGATGCGTAACAACGGCTTGGCATTGGGGTAGTTGCCAAGGGCGCCGGCCTGCGCCAGTTCAAATGGGCGCAGCTAAATCTCTAATTTTTAAATTTTTATTATTTAAAAAATAAATTAGCCAAGGGCGCCAAAAACCCAGTTACGCCTCTGCATGCAGGGGCGTGGGGTAGTGTGCAGCTGGCGCTGAAATGGTCTATTCTTTTCGTAAAAAAAAAACCCAATTATACTCAAGCACGTGATACAAGATGGCGGGGACATCCATAAATGATAGCCTGTATTTTTAGTGACGTAGAGGCTGTTGATCACAGAGACAAATGTACACAACTGATAATAAAAAAAAAAAGTTACAAGTTCAAGGCCAAGAATGGTTAATACTCACTTTCTGGAATGTGCCGTGTGGTCCATTCTACGTGGCAGCTCACAGTCGGACGTTTTTGGTGACGTCATGTTAATTAGGGGCGTAGCCTGTTTTCACCCGTCGGCACACTGGCGTGACATGGCATGCTGTGCGGTAGAAGAGTAAGAGACGAACATTGATGGCTGAATCGGAGACATTACCAGAAGCGACACCACAGATATCAAATGATAAATACTATATATTACGTGACACACACAAACACAAATCATATGGCCAAATCAGATATTGAAGTACATATTATACATACATCCAGGGAGTGGCGCATAGCTGGGTTTAGCACCGCCCGGGAGGGCGGACAAAGTTGTTTTTGTTTTTCCGCCCCTTCCTATGAGCCTCCACTTAAGTTGGGCGAAAATACCACCCTCTATATAAAGAAATCCTTCTATGTGAACTTTAATACTGTCCTAATCTATATGGACATTAACACTGTCCTTATCTATATGGACATTAACACTGCCCTAATCTATATGGACATTAATACTCTCCTAATCTATATGGACATTAACACTGTCCTAATCTATATGGACATTAACAATGCCCTAATCTATATGGACATTAACACTGCCCTAATCTATATAGACATTAACACTGTCCTAATCTATATGGACATTAACACTGCCCTAATCTATATGGACATTAATACTCTCCTAATCTATATGGACATTAACACTGTCCTAATCTATATGGACATTAACAATGCCCTAATCTATATGGACATTAACACTGTCCTAATCTATATGAACATTAACACTGTCCTAATCTATATGGACATTAATACTCTCCTAATCTATATGAACATTAACACTGTCCTAATCTATATGAACATTAATACTCTCCTAATCTATATGAACATTAATACTCTCCTAATCTATATGAACATTAACACTGTCCTAATCTATATGAACATTAACACTGTCCTAATCTATATGGACATTAACACTGTCCTAATCTATATGGACATTAACACTGCCCTAATCTATATGGACATTAACACTGTCCTAATTATAGAAGTAGAAGTCGTATCAATAAATAAAGATATTAAAACTTTGTTGATTTTTTTTTTATAACAATTTCCTAATCCACGGGTTCTAAGCCTGCTAACGGCCGGTGACACCCACTACCCCTTCACCCTCTCACCCTTAAAAAAAGTAAAACAATAAAATAAAATTGAATGGTCAGTGTGTCCTCACATTTCAAATTGGATTTACGGCAACCTGTTCAGCCAGGGGTGTGTGTGTGGGGGGTGGGGGGCGCTAGTTGGGGGTGCGGAGGGGTAGCATCCTGAAGAGAACGGCGAGGACTGACCTATACTATAACGTGTCCCAGAAGTATTTGTTTTGAGATGAATGCTGAGCTTGTTAAATCATGTCATTTATTTTAATACTTTTTTCGTGGGAAAGGAATGGGGTGGATTCAGGTACAAATGGGCAATGTCGCGTTGATGCCAACTGACATGTGTCATCTGATGTCGGAGTTGACCAACACTCTCTCACGCCCATCAGAAAAAGAAAATGTAAAAAGCATAAATGCAACCCCCCTCCAATAAATTTATGACAACAATTCTATTTTTCTTTGATGTTATATATATATTTATATATATATAAATGAATATAATCTAATGCAAAATATTTGTTAATTTTAGTAGTAATAACAATTCGTATAGTATCAACAAGGACGGTGAGTAGAAATTACCGCCTGCTCTTAAAGAAAAAAAAATATGATGCGGCCAATTCGAGTGGTTGCCAATGAAAAAGGAGAAAGAGAGAGAGAGACAGACAGACAGACATACAGAGAGAGAGAGAGAGACAGAGAGAGAGAGACAGACAGAGAGAGAGAGAGACAGAGAGAGAGAGAGACAGAGAAATGATGTTGATGGCAGTTATTGAACAAAGAGAAAAGTCTGATATATTAAGCGCCGAATGGTTGGACTAGTCAAGAATGATGCCAGGCGGTTCCGCGATAGTATAAACATGGACAATAATTTTTTTTTTTAATCCGTTGCTATGCTTTATTGCGAAAGAGGAACATTTTCCTTGTCAGAGTACAGATGAAAACGAAAATATAGACAAACATTTACCAACAATAATATTTAGACCCCCATCAATTCTTTAATAAATTATGAGATATAAAATTGAATCTAAAAGACAGAGATTCTAGTTGAGACCAAGTGTTGAAATTAGTTTAAAGAAGTTTTATTTTTAAGAAATAAAAATAAATACATTGTCCAGGACCGGTCCCCGCATATTTCTAAAGAATAAAAAAGATCCGTATTTCTTTATATATGTTTATATTATGGTTGGTGGGAGGGGCAGGGCGTTAAACATTTGTTAATGGATTAATTAGAGGGTCCTTTAAAGTTTGACAGCTGTCGGCAAAAGGAGGCCCGGATGGGGGGGGGGGGGTAAAAATTGTCTAAAATTTGTTGATGGACGCCTCCTTAGTCAATTATACTCTAAACACATATTTACCGGTATTTTACACAAGCTAGTTTAGGGGGCGTCCATAAAGTACTTCACGCTCCGGAGGGGAGGAGTTGGGTTGGGGGGGGGTCTAAAAAATGTGACTGTTGGTGACAGGTGTGTGTGTGGGGGGGGGGGGATTTAATCATACATATAAACCCTGAAATTGACAGTGATGTCCAACTTTCTGTTGTGATGGATGTATTCTGACAAAAGAAGTCACATTTTATAAACTTGATCGTTTAGTTGTGATGTGTGTTTTAGATTAAATTTTAAATATTTGTTAAAATTTGTTAAATAATTTTTTTAGTTTGAGCCTGTGACGTGTCTCTGGGAGTGAGGGGGGGATATGAGATGTGTGACAAATTGTGACAGGCGGGAGCGGGGGGGGTATGAGATGTGTGACAGATTGTGACTGGCGGGAGCGGGGTGGGGTATGAGATGTGTGACAGATTGTGACAGGCGGGAGCAGGGGAGTTAAAAAATGTCCAAAAATAGCTTGACGTAATTTATTTACGACCCTTTGCCAATAACGCGCTGATTAGTTTACGAAAGTAACTCATGATGTTTAAACAAATTAAAGCGATTGGTTCACTAGACCAGCAACCAACAGTGTTCCAAACAAACTTTAAATATTTACTCAAGTTATTCCTTTACTGTTGCGTTAAAAAAATATTCGAAAATGAAATGAAACAACAAACACTTTTCAGGCTAAAAACTTGGATTTTAAAACAATTTTTTTACGACTTTACCTCAACGCCACAATCAGATATATGACGTCATGAAAGGAGTGTTTGCATTACAAATAAAGATAGTTCAGAGAATTACGTCAGGTTTATTTTTTATTTTTTACGTCTCAGCAGAGGGTGTAAAAAAAAAGGTGTTTCCGTTTCTATTTTTTAAAAAACTCCCAGCAAACCTTTCGAAACCACGCAATCAACCGATCACTGCAAATATGAACACATCCACTGAATTCACCGTTTATTTATATTCACAGCACAACCAGGCAACAACAACAACAAAATGACTTTGCACACAAGTAAGTCACAGACGCAGCTCTACTCCCAACCCGGGCATGGAACCACTGCACTGTTTGTATTATCATAGTATTAAACAATTTAACACCACCCCTGACCCCCCCCCGCCCCCACTCCAAAACCAGAAAACAACTTCCTTACCTCACACCTCCTCACCACTCTCCTATCTCCATCATTAAACTATCGCCACACATCCACACGGCCTCCTCCCCCCCCCCCCCCCACACACACACCTCATCACCCTGGCAGCGATGTAGCACACAACAAGAGTGTGGGGGCCGTCTGTTGCAGGTGAGACTCGTGCCTGAGAGGAACGCATGGCCATACCGTCATGTAAGCAATGTCTGCATCCCCCGCAAGAACTGGAAATATTTTTTTTTTAATTTTGGAAAAAGGTGGGTGTGTTTAAGAGGGGGGTGTAGGTTTGAACCCATTATAGATATCATAGGCGTATCGAGATTCTTCATGAAATTGGGGAACGCGATCAAAGAGGCAATATTTCCTGTATCGTGTTTAGAGTGCACAGATAATTTGAACCGCCTGTTGGCGTTGAGTTTGAGACAGCGGTTCTAAACATTTTTGTGCAGTCCCCTCTATCAAAGAAAAATGATTGTCATAAAATAAATAAATCTGAAAAAAAATTTCAATCATCTCTTCTACTTCTTCTTTAAATTAACTTGCTCGACCCCCCCTCTCCCTCCCTCTCTCACATACACATACATTAACACACTCACACACAAACGCACACAATGCACCAGTACAAATAGTGTACACAAACAATTCACCACAAAAACACCTGCTGCTCATAAATATGCAAATAAACCAGATTTTCCGTGTCTGCCTGCGCACCTGGACTACCTCACGCACCCCCCCCCCCCGCGGCACTCCCTCCCACACCCAGTCACACTACCCCACGCACCCCCCGCGGCACTCCCTCCCACACCCCAGTCACACTACCTCACGCGCCCCCGCAGCAATCCCTCCCACACCCCAGTCACACTCCCTCACGCACCCCCCGCGCCACTCCCTCCCACACCCCAGTCACACTACCTCACGCACCCCCCGCGGCACTCCCTCCCACACCCCAGTCACACTACCTCACGCACCCCCCGCGCCACTCCCTCCCACACCCCAGTCACACTACCTCACGCACCCCCCGCGGCACTCCCTCCCACACCCCAGTCACACTACCTCACGCACCCCCCCGCAGCACTCCGTCCCACACCCCAGTCACACTACCTCACGCACCCCCAGCGGCACTCCCTCCCACACCCCAGTCACACTACCTCACGCACCCCCCCCCCCCCCCGCGGCACTCCCTCCCACACCCCAGTCACACTACCTCATGCACCCTAGTGGTACTAGCTGGTTAAAAACTCCATTCTTTTAAGAAATGGGCTGGAATCGGATTTTTAAAAAAGATGATCATAGAGGCTTTATCAATAAAGATATTGAAACAATAAAGATATGGAAATAATAAAGATATTTAAATAATAAAGAAATTGAATCTTTGTTTAAAAGACGGGTAATAGTGTGAAGGGCTGTAACAAATCATATTCTGACGAAGGCTTCCTGCCGACACGTTCGTTGTTTTGTTGCGTTCCTTTTTTTCAGGTTTGACCTTACTTTGTTTTACTCATTTCCTATTGTGCTAACCTGATTGCAGTCTCTCCCCTTACTACCCATATTCTGACAGAGATCAAATTCAGGAAAACTGATTTTTAACACCGCTGTTATTAGAGAAAGATATGCCCATTCGTCGGATAGTGGCCAGATAAAGATATACCCATATGCCAGATAGTGGTAAGAGAAAGATATGCCCATTCATCAGATCGTGGCAAGAGAAAAATATGCCCATTCGTCACAGATAGTGGCCAGAAAAAGATATGCCCATTCGTCAGATAGTGGCCAGAGAAAGACAATTCTTTTCTTTAGATATTGCCAAGAGAAATAGAGTCTTTTCGAGCCTTGGAAAGTTTGTCAACTCATCAAATAGAGGCCGTTGAGAGATGGGCAACTCATCAGATAGAGGTCGTTGAAAGTTGGGCAACTCTTCAGATAGAGGCCGTTGAAAGATGGGCAACTCTTCAGATAGAGGCCGTTGAGAGATGGGCAACTCATCAGATAGAGGCCGTTGAAAGATGGGCAACTCTTCAGATAGAGGCCGTTGAGAGATGGGCAACTCATCAGATAGAGGCCGTTGAAAGATGGGCAACTCATCAGATAGAGGCCGTTGAAAGATGGACATTCTCACATATGACATGATATGACATCGTGAAAAGATGTACAATCCGTCAGATAGTTGCCATATCTAGCGATGGGTCCGAGTCTAAACTTGAGGAAATCATTTACACATATTACAAATATGAGTATATCCAGCCCTGGCATTATATTTTCAAATTACGACCTCTGGCCAAGAGTGGGACAGGAGTTTCTTTCAGAACATAGCATTGAGTTTTTGTTTTTCTTTTTTGTTCTATTAACATGCGAAACTGTTCGTTGGATTCACAGAAATGCACCACCGCTGGGAATGTGCCCCCCCCCTTTCACCTATTTGCAGCTTTTTTTCCCCCCTCTCAGAGGTTGTATCATTAATTTAGGTCAGTTATTTGTAGCTACTGTGTGATTGAACCACTCTTCCGCCCGTAGCTACCTTTCTACCAACACATGTAAACATTGATACGTAAATAGAAGGCCGGTAACTCTTAACTACTACACGTCCTACACAGCGAGTTAACACGGTGCACACAGCGTGTAATCTATATTTTTTCCAAACAAAATTTAAGGGAAAAAAAAAACCAGACACAATTCCTTCACATGGTTGTATACAACTCGGCTCGGATATTTGATATCCACGGTCATACCTTCGCTTTCACTTCCGTCAAAACTCGGCGAACTGTATACATGTACTTCACATAGAGATAACGTTACTTAACTGATTTGCTGGGAGATTTATTAACAGAGTCCGGACGACACATCCGAGGTTCTGTGGCTTATATAAGAATCTCTGATACGCTCACTGTGGGCAGCACTCTAGCACTGCCACACGTAGAACACGAAGTTTTTTTGTTTGTTTTTTGTTTTTTTTTTAAATTCCCCCTTTGCCGATGTTTCGATCTAACCATTCTTAAACCAAGGGTTCCCGAGATTTACCTTCTGGCATCCAATCGTTGGTCACACAAAAAAAAATCAAAATATCCTTAAAAAATTTGGGTCGTCTGTTCTTGACACGGAAACTAGCCTCTCCATACGGCTTCAGCGAAAAGTGTTCCGTGACGCCGCTACCTATCGCCGTTCAGTTCAATACCTATTGAACTTCAACTTTACCAAATCGACCCAATCATTGCACAGGGAGAGCATGTGGTCTATTTTATGACATACTTAAAGACGTCACGGTCGGCGACAACGAGAATGTTGTGACAACTAGCGGCCGTATCGATTCTCTGGCTTAAAGAACGCAATGAGTATGACGCTACACTTACGATCGGCGACTATTGTGGCCGCGAATCGACACCGATCAATTTAAAGATATAAATAGATTCCCCCCCCCCCTTTCATTGACACCGCATCTGTCAACATTACTGGAGTCTATTCACTAATTAACTAACTCACCAGTGGTGGGTCGGCCGAGTCCATTCTCATAATACAAGGCAGGGTGAAACTTTTGGAGTTGTTACAAAATTAGGAACTCTTTAAGATCGAAAGAAAAAAGCAAATAAAATTTACATTAAGGATGGTGTGCACATTTATCACCAATGCGCTCAAGGGCGTTTCAAAGTGGAGATTATGTGGGGGGGGGGGATTTGTGTATATATATATATACTGTTCCATCTGCGGGTTTTATCAGTCTTTCATTGGAAAAATCCATTTGCCATTATCGATTTTGATTCTCTGTTTAATCAGAGATTCACAAAACTGATACCCGTTTTGTATTTAAAGGAAGAATGACATCACATGACCGTACAGCTGAGCTGTGGTGAAAGATAAACAACACATCAGAAATACGTCATGGGGCATTAGTTAATCACTGATAGGTCTGTAGCCATCAACAACTTATTGTTTTCAGTATGGGAGAGCTTCTGCACACCGTCGCGTTGGAGCCTCGACTTCGTTTGTGCTTTGTTGGACAAATGCGTGCTCTGTCACGAATAAGTCCATATTTGTAATGCTCACTGAAGGAATAGATTCAGAGGTGCGCACCGCATAATCAGAGGGGCAGAATGTTCAATTCATTCACGCGAGAGATGACCAATGGCCATGTCGCCATTTTTTTTCCTCTCTGACTACAGGCTGTAGTTAACATTGACAATTTATGAGGCAATCTTTGCAAATAAATAAATTTGACAATTGTATGTGATTTAATCAACCGCTTTGACATAAAGCTTATTGATATAACTAGTGGGGTGTAGCTGGGAGTGCAGGGGTGCGAACCGCACCGGGTGACACCAACCCTAGCTTTCGCCACTGGATATACCCCTGAACTATTTTCTATGTTTAAATCTAAAAAAATCTCGCGGAATCTCGTAAGGCCACTGCACTTAGCAAGGCGATATGCACATTTCAATTCAGCGGTGCATCCCAAGCCGACACTATGTGGTACCCGAAAGTCAAAAAGGTTGTGGGGCTGGGGGGTGGGGTCCTTCCTTTTCTTGGCAACGTAACTACTTCTACAAATACCATGTTGGTAATCTGGTCAAGGCTAATAGGAATAACTGGGGGGATTTGTTTTTCGCTGTCTTCTTCTTTTCTTTCCCTTAAACGCCAGACGGCCACATGTTCGTCAGAGCAAGCGGAGACAATTCCAAGATGGCCGCTGGCGGCATAAGAAAACAACGAAGTCAAGGGAACACATGATCAAACAAGTACGTGAAACAAGAGATAAAGGAGACGACCAATGCGTCAGGCCTTCATAAAAGGGAAACAACTCGGCTGTGATGGTGCAGATGCAGAATATTTCAGTGTGTCGAAATATCTCAGGAAATATTCCAGTTAATTAGAGTTTAAAGCCACGTGGCAAAATTAATAGCTGAGTTACTGCTACCACCCAGAGCTTCCTCCAGTCTCCCTCGCGTCTATCACCAACACCCCTTCTGTCTTCGTTTTTTATCCCTTATGTGTTCGTTCTTCCAATCTCCTTCCTGTCTCCTTCCAATCTTCCTCCTGTCTTCTTCCAATCTCCCTCCTGTCGTCTTCCAATCTCCCTCCTGTATTCTTCCAATCTCGCTCCTGTCTTTTTCCAATCTCCCTCCTGTATTCTTCCAATCTCCTTCCTGTCTTCTTCCAATCTCCCTCCTGTCTCCTTCCAATCTCCCTCCTGTCTTTTTCCAATCTCCCTCATATCTTCTTCCAATCTCCTTTCTATCTTCTTCCAATCTCTATCCTATCTTCTTCTTATCTCCCTCCTATCTTCTTCCAATCCTTCCTATCTTCTTCCAATCTCCTTCCTATCTTCTTCCAATCTCTATCCTATCTTCTTCTTATCTCCCTCCTATCTTCTTCCAATCTACTTCATATCTTATTCCAATCTCCTTCCTATCTTCTTTCAATCTCCCTCCTGTATTCTTCCAATCTCCCTCCTGTCTTCTTCCAATCTCCCTCCTGTATTCTTCCAATCTCCCTCCTGTCTTTTTACAATTTCCCTCCTATCTTCTTCCAATCTCCCTCCTGTCTTCTTCCAATCTCCCCATATCTTCTTCCAATCTCCTTCCTATCTTCTTCCAATCTCTCTCCTATCTTCTTCCAATCTCCCTCCTATCTTCTTCTTATCTCCCTCCTATCTTCTTCCAATCTACTTCATATCTTCTTTCAATCTCCCTCCTGTATTCTTCCAATCTCCCTCCTGTCTTCTTCCAATCTCCCTACTGTATTCTTCTAATCTCCCTCCTGTCTTTTTCCAATCTCCCTCCTATCTTCTTCCAATCTCCCTCCTGTCTTCTTCCAATCTCCTCCTATCTTCTTCCAATCTCCCTCCTATCTTCTTCCAATCTCCCTCCTATCTTCTTCTTATCTCCCTCCTATCTTCTTCCAATCTACTTCATATCTTCTTCCAATCTCCTTCCTATCTTCTTCCAATCTCTTTCCTATCTTCTTCCAATCTACTTCATGTCTTCTTTCAATCTCCTTCATATCTTCTTCCAATCTCCTACATATCTTCTTCCAATCTCATTCCTATCTTCTTCCAATCTCCCTCCTGTCTTCTTCCAATCTCCTTCCTATCTTCTTCCAATCTCCCACCTGTCTTCTTCCAATCTCCCACCTGTCTTCTTCCAATCTCCCACCTGTCTTCTTCCAATCTCCTTCCTGTCTTCTTCCAATCTCCTTCCTGTCTTCTTCCAATCTCCCTCCTATCTTCTTCCAATCTCCCTCCTATCTTCTTCCAATCTTCCACATTGTACCTCCCGTCTACCTACATATTATCTCCTTCATTTCCTTTCCTTGTTTCTCTCATATCTACCTTCATCCCATCTATCTCCCTCCCCTCCCCATGTCTACCTCCCGTCTCCCTCTAGTAGTCATCAAGTCCCTCGCATGACTACCTCCCCATCTTTAGTCTTCCCATTACACATTTATTTCCCTCAACAATGCATGTATCCACTGAACATGTTTTTATATGTACATTGTCTCAATGACACTACAGACACCATACATGAGACAAGTGTTTTGTAGTTGAGGTGCTTGTAGTTGTGCAACACCAGTCAAGTGATTCGTGTTCAGAGGCGTAGCTTTGGTTAGTGCCACTCCCGGCCGAGAATTTTGCGCCCCCCCCCCCCCCCCCCCCAAATCACGAAAAAAAAAAAAAACTCTGCTATTTACCGAAAATGCCACCCCAACTTTTTTCATTTGAAATTTTTTTTTTGCCGCCCCGGGCAGACCGCCCCCTCCGCACACCTACCTACGCCCCTGTTGATGTTCTGTAATTAAGGTGCTTGTAGCTGTGCTACACCAGTGATTCGAGCTAATTAGAAAATAGCAACACTTGGACATTTCGGAACTGCACATCTACAACCAAGTGTAAGACCTCAAATTATATGGCCTCAAATTGTATGGCCTCAAATTGTATGGCCTCAAATTGTATGGCCTCAAATTATATGGCCTCAAAGAGTTTGGCCTCAAATTATATGGCCTTAGAGTGTATGGCCTCAAATTGTATGGCCTCAAAGTGTATGGCCTAAACTTATATGGCCTCAAAGTGTATGGCCTCAAATTGTATGGCCTCAAATTGTATGGCCTCAAATTGTATTGCATCAAATTGTATGGCCTCAAATTATATGGCCTCAAAGTGTATGGCCTCAAAGTGTATGGCCTCAAAGTGTATGGCCTCAAATTGTATGGCCTCAAATTGTATGGCCTCAAAGTGTAGCCTATGGCCTCAAAGTGTGGCCTATGGCCTCAAATTGTGGCATATGGCCATATTCTAACGTATCGAAACTTTGCATTTACTTATAACTGTTCCATTTGGGAAGAATTTTCTCTATATTAAAAAAAACACACACACGCGTGCACACACACGCGCACACACACGCCCACACGCACGCACGCCCACACACACACACGCACGCACACACACACACGCCCACACACACACACGCCCACACACACGCACGCCCACACACACGCCCACACACACGCACGCCCGCCCACACACACGCACGCCCACACACACACGCACGCACACACACACGCCCACACACACGCACGCCCACACACACACACGCACGCCCACACACACGCACACCCACACACACACACACGCACACACACACGCACGCCCACACACACACACGCCCACACACACGCATGCCCACACACACGCACGCCCACACACACGCACGCCCACACACACGCACGCCCACACACACGCCCACACACACGCACGCCCACACACGCACACACACACAAGAAAGTTAAATAAAGACAAAAGAACTCAAGCTGACTTACAACGTTGAGGAAGAAAGACAAAAATGGGCTAATGTGCTGTTGTGGTCCCCTTATTGGGAGTCACTTCCCTTTGTTTATGATAGATTTAGGGTTCGGGTTAGGGTGAGCGACAGAGGGACCAGTAGCGTGCAATAACCCAAAATTGGTAGGCGCGAGAAACACTCTTGGTTTTTAACATTATTTTTTGCTTTCGGAAGGAAAAAAAACAACTGGTGACGTCACAAATGACTTTCTCGGCTCTTAATTAATCATCCGAACTAAATTGGATGACTAGGATCATTCTGTACTTACGTCTGCTAAATACACTGGAATTACGTCTTCAGGTAAACAGACTTCCGAATCCCCCGCGGAGACCTACATTCGCACGGTACAGTTTAGAATCTGGCCTGAGATTCCTCATCCATTATGAATTGTTTGACTTGGATATAGAATATCGCACGAACAACACCACGAGCCAGGCCCAATGTTCAGAAAACAGGTTCGTTTTTAAACTGCTGGACTTCTCCCCACCAGATCTGCGGCTCATCGCACACCTTAAACTCAATCACTGCAGCTTCTCCCGCAACTTCACACCCCCATCTCCCGTGCTAAATATATAAACATCCGTATGTTCTGTGTCTACATCGTAATCTGTGAGGTCATGTTTTGATTGGCACTGAGTCAAATAGCTTATTGTGTGGGGGTTCCTAAAGCCAACATACAAAGGCTTACACACACACACACGTACACGTACACACGCACACACACACGTACACGCACAAGCACACACATGCACGCACGCACACACACACACACGCACGCACGAACGCACACATACACACATTGGATTTCAATTATTTCTTTAGCCACCCATCCAAATAAAAGAAAAATTTGGGGGCCGGGTCGTCCGAAGGGGGCACCCACCCCGGGTGCACCATCTTCAGGGGGCACCATCTTCAGAGGGCGGTGAGAAATACAATGGTTTCTCAGAGAACATCTAACATTGATGGCCTTCATCCTATCTCATAACTTCAGCCCAGTGGCGCAATGGTTCAAAGCTAACCCCCCCCCCAACTACAAACTCACGTCATTGGCGAAGCTAGGGTTGGTGCCACCTGGGCCTGGCCAAAGATTTTTACCACACCTCTCCCCCCCCCCCCTTCAACGAAAACAATATCTGCAGTTGGCCGAAAATGCCGCCACTCCATATAAAGAAAGAATGTGTCGTCCAGGGCTGACCGCCCCCTCCGCCCCTCCCTTCCTACCCCACTGCATGACTTATCCGTACATAATTTCATACCCCATCCCTCTAACAAAAAAAAAAATGGTCTAAGGGGAAGGGGCAGGGGGGGTGCTTCGCTCAGGGCGGGACTTATTTCGGGGAGGCGTTTTCGGTAAACTCTACATATTTCACACAGCTTATTATTTGAAAGTGAGCATTATGTCTTCGTTTATTAGGGGCGCCGAACTCAATGAGCGCCCCGGAGGTCAAACGCAATAACCACCCCGGGCGTCAAACTCAATGAGCGCCCCGGGCGTCACAACAATGAAACTCCACTGAGCTACAATACCATACACAGAGATTAACAACCATTCACCGCGGGTAATGGGTGCGCTTGTCTCTAGCCAAGTTTTAACACAAAGTAATTACATTTGACCGTCATCAACGATCCATTACTTACCTTTAAAGTAGTATTTTTAATGAAACCTGTTTTTGTTAAGCAAACAAATCTGTTGGCTGAAAAAAAAAAAATAAGTCAATCCAAAATTATTAAATTGAGCCGTGAAACATATTTTGTTAATTTGGAGTTTTACACAGAGAGACACACGTAATCTTTCTGTGTAAAGTCCGCGCGTGTGTTGCGTTGTAAATTTAATTACGGGTGCAGTCGGTGTCGGTATGTCAGATGATTTACCGTCGGGGTCAGCTTTTTTAAAAAATTATTATTATTTTTTTTTAAAATTTGTTTTAAATTTTAAATTATTATTTTTTCTTCTTCAAATTTTGTTTTGTTGCTTGGGCTCCAGATACACATTTTTTAGGAATCCATTTTTAAGAACAGAGGTTAAAGAATCAAAAAGGTTCGTTCTAATTTAAGCTGTTATCTGACAGGCAATGTTTGAATTTGCTCACACAGAAACAGTCGAAATAATTTCCCTATGTCAAGTGCCTGATTCATCTATAAGCTAAATAGGCTACAGCTTAGGGCCTCACAATTTGCTTGGGCCTCACAATCTCCTGGGGCCTCACAAACTGTCCACCACACCTCAATCCGTTTTAGTATTTGTTTTCTCCCCCCCCCCCCTCCCTGAAAAACGAATCATTTTAAGATCTTATGGCTACAACATTGAGAACATTCAGGGCTTTATGAAAGTCTTCTGTTTAATCCTGATGCCATGATGTACCTCAGTGGGAGTATGGTAAACGAAGGTACTGGGGGCAGGAGCCCTGGGAGGAATTTTGACACAATTATGTTATGTACTGAGACTGGAGAAATTTTGACACAATAGTGTCGTGTAATGGGAGCAAATTTTACACAATTTTGTTATGTACTGGGAACAGGACTGAAATGATGTCATTATGTACTGGGAGCAGGACTGCAATGGTGTCATTATGCACTGGGAGCAGGGCTGAAGTGATGCTGACTCCTCATTTTGTATGTTTTTGGCCGTGCACTTGATTTGCTGAACTAATAATCGTTGATCTCTTGTTCTGACTGATTGTCTAGATCAAGATCTTTCAGTGGGATCTACACAGAAACAAAGCCGGCTTTGAAAAGCTTATTGCATTTAAAATCATACACAAATAATTATAGTACGGAAATTTTGTTGATGCTCTGGCGGAAAGAATACATTAGGGCAGAGATGATAGTAGGGACAATGACAGGGATGACATCAAAGGGCTTTTTAAGGGATTATATAATATAATTATTCCTGTGACATTGTCAACACATTTTTGTTCATAAAAATTAAAAGACAATACATTTCCATTCATTTAAAAGGCTATGTATTATAAATTTTCTTTGACCAGCTGATCTAGACCTAATTTATAAGACAACATATAATAAAAATAATAATAATTTAAAATGGTACGGGGCCGCTGGCCTATGTATAGCCTAGAGCCTAGGGCCTAGGGTAGCGTTTTCCAACGCGGGGCCCACGTCCCACGGGTGGGGGGGGGGGAATTTGATTGTTAATGGGGGCTATTTGAAAAAAAAGAGCTGTCTTAGAATTTGAAAACCCAGTCTACTACGATTTAATTTGCATTTAAAAAGGAGACTCGTTGGAGTCTCCATATTTTGAAAGGAGAATCGTTAGACTATCAAATTTAAAATAAGTGTTGAAAACAATCCAAATTTTGAATATTAAAAATTATGTGTATACTACATAGAGGGAATACGAATTTTAGAAAGACTTAGGAGAGACATAGCACAAAAAAGGTTGGGAAACACTGGCTTAATATGGCACGACCTACTAGAACCCTAAGTGGGTCATGCTTAGTAGGGCCTCAGCAAGTGTAAGTCCGGCCCTGGCTATGTCTTAATGTACAGTTATCGGTAGTAGTTATCTTGTCCTTGACAAAGACGCGTAGAATGAAGAACATTTTCTGAGAATTAATAATTTATTTCAATTCTATTAAAATAAGAGTTTATAAGGATGACAAGCTGACCATACTTTTAAATAATACTTCACCCACGCCACCAAAAACAATAACAATAATAATATTTAAAAAATAAAGATGTCTCAAACTAACAGCAATCCGGATAATCCGATTGCTAATAAGTGCCGTTAAACACATATACTATAATATTATCTTACAGTAACTTGCAGGTTATATCTTATTACAACAATACACATTATTAAAGGTGTGAACATGGCCTTATTGAGCAACAAATGAATACTGTTACTACGTTAGGCTTCATTAAAAATTGTGTTGGGCAATGTAAGGTTAAAGAAAGAAAGCATAACAAATAATAAATATCGAAATTTTGAGAGGCGGTGTGTTTCCTGGTTACAAAAAAATGTGCGATGATCATTAGCAATTATTCAGCGAAAGTTTTGAGGGATTTTAGCTTACAAAGTCATTAATTTCCGGTTCCTGATAAATATGGCGATGTAAACAATTTCACGTGTTCTTGTAAGTTTTATCATAAAACAAATTGAAATGGAAGAAAATGATCCCAAGAAATCTCATAGGCCTCGCCAGGCAGGTAGAAAGGCAGAGAAAAAGAAATCAAAGAATAAACATGAACAGGAATTGACCGCAAAGCAGCGAAATCCTCGAGCTTTTGCTATTCAGTCTGTAAACAAGGCTGCAAAAGCATTCAGAAGGTTTGTAAAAGAACCTTTTCTTGCTTCTTGTTTGAATCAGTGGCGTAGCGAGGGGGCAAGGAGGGCATCATCCCCCGGGCGCTACTCTCAAAGGGGCGCCAAATGGTATATTTTACATATAATATTGTATGGTTTTTTAATGGGGGGGCGCTAAAAAGGTATTGTGCCCCGGGCGCGAGTTAAGCTAGCTACGCCACTGGCCACTGGTTTGAATACATGCAATTTAAAGTGATTATTATGATTTCACGGTAAAAGTTCAGTTAGGGTGCATATATTATTTCTTAACTTTTTTTGTTTGTTTTTTGCATTTAAACTTACTTGTATTCAGAGTATTCTTGTTATCTAACACTTACTAACAGTAACACTAAATAAACTAAATTGTACAAGTACAGTGCTAAAATTTTTTTGTTTTCTAAAGCGACTTTGAACAGCCCCCAAGGTACTTAACCTGTGAATCAGCTGTGAATGATCTTTCCATTTTTTACTCTCTCCCTACATTTGTTAACCTATAAAATAAGTTGGTATGTCTAAATGACATGAACTAAATTAAAATGAAATGTTAAAAAAAAAAAGGAAATTCTTGTGGTTTTGAACTTATAAAATATTCCATTTTTGGCTGGGGCTCAAAATTTGTGTTTTTCTAATATGAGCTATCATTGATCATAGCTGCTATGTAAATATAATTTCAAACAAAGGCCCCTGGATTGGTGAATGGATCTAGACCAAACTTAGTAAACATACACTGAAATATCCATTACCATTTTTAATAATGCAGGGTCCTGAACTCATAATATTCACTCATTTTTTCTATTATAAGCTAAATAAAATTTAAATACCGGTAGGCTTAGACAACAATATAGACTTCTACGTGAAGAGAATGACATAGACATAGGCCACGCTTTGTAGCTCTATCTTAACTTATATCCTTCATAATAGTCATAATCCATATATAAATATTAGTGAATTTAAGAGTAGCCTCCTAATTATATTCACTCCTTTTGGGGATGGTCTAGAATTTTTCAGAAAGTTCCATATACGTTCAACATCAATAAATAATTATAATTTAATGTCCTGTTTTATTTTTGTGAACATGCCTTCAGTTTGAAAAATTCATTTAGCACATCAATTTATAAGGAAAAAATCTGACATATACTGGAGAGATTATTTATGGCACTCACTGGCTATATATCACTGGGGGCTGTTTGGAAGACGCTTTAGAAATCAAATAAAAAGAATAGTTAGCACTGTACAATTAAGTTTAGCTAACTATCACCCCTGGAGTTAATTTAATAAAGAATACATGTAACAGACCTGTTTACTCTTACGATTTTGGCGTACAATGTACGATTTTGAGGTGTATACATAATATATACTGTGTGTTTTTGTACTATTAAGATAATGTATTGAACGATTTTGTGATGATATTGTACGATTTTAAGATTTTGAGGGTAAACAGGTCTGATGTAAGGCTACATGCAAAAATACGAAATTCATTAAGAAATAATATACACATCTGAACTTCACTTTTACGGGTTGCATTTTGCTATTCATCCATTAGGTCTACTTACTTCATTATTTTTTTACATAAAATCTCCCCCTCCCCTCCAAAGTGAAGCAAAGTAATTTAAAGCTGCCAGCAGTGATGTATGATATCTAACCACCCTGTTAATTAAACCTGTGATTTTAAAATTATTCTCATCTGTCGTTTTAAATTTGGTTTTCCAGAACAGCAGATATTAAGACGAGGAAACAACACATCCCCAAAGTTGATCGGACCCCAACAGAGCCTCCGCCCATTGTTGTAGCTATTGTTGGACCACCAAAAGTAGGCAAAACAACTTTGTTGAAATGTTTAGTCAAGAACTTCACTAAACAAAAATTAACAAACATCAAGGGACCAGTAACAGTGGTGGCAGGTAAGCTAGGAATAACAAATGTTATAGGAATCACATAATTAGATGCATAATACTGATATATTATGTGCTGCTACGTTTAATTTAAACCAAAGGTAAACTGTCGTTTTAATGTACCTTTATTCATCATTTAGGTAAAAATCGACGTCTGACTTTTATCGAGTGCAATAATGATATCAACTGTATGATTGATGTGGGGAAAATTGCTGATTTGGTAAGTTACAGTTTCTTACGTAAATCTTTTTTTTTTTCAATTAATGAACTAATTTTTTATTGTCATTTCATACTGGGAGTACATATAAGCCTTTTGTTTTAATGAACCCATGATATGATATGCACATTGTTCTTTTGGGATATGCACTCAAAACCTATTGAATATGATGAAAAGGAGTAATTGTGAATTTAAGGAAATTTTTATCTTAACTTCTGATTCATTACTTTCTGTGGTGACAAGTAAAAGTCTATTCATTTGTTCATCTTGTCTACCAGGTTTTGTTAATGGTAGATGCCAAGCAAGGTTTTGAAATGGAAATATTTGAGTTCTTCAATATCTGCCAAGCTACTGGCTTCCCACGGTGCATGGGAGTTTTAAACCACTTGGACATGTACAAAGATGGCAAAGCCGTGCGAAAGCGCAAGAAGACGCTGAAAAGCAGATTTGAGGTTGAGCTGTACAAGGTACGAATAACAAAATAATCATATTTATTCTGGGGGGCCTTTAAAGATATACTTATTCTTGTAGCATTGATACTGTGTAAGGACATTGAAGAAATGGTTCTTGGATGATCAAGAAATCAGTTGCTACGTTAACATAAGTGCATACAATTACAATATGTTGGTGTTTGTACCAACCCGGATTATCTTTCTAGTAATAACTGCTTCCTTTTTTTTTTTTTAAATTATATTCCAGGGTGCACGCTTATTTTATCTCTCCATGCTCGTCAATGGGGAATATCTACAGAATGAAGTCCACAATCTCTGTCGATTTATTTCTGTCATGAAAATGACCCCCTTGGTTTGGAGGGCCTCACATCCTTATGTCCTGGCCGACAGGTAATGCCGATGTCTGGTCTGGTTTTCACAAAGGGTGTTGCTTGGTTTGCACTTGTTTTAGCACAGTCCTGTGAACAATCAAATGCCTTCTATTAAACAATGTATATTTTGTGTGTGAGCTTATGTACAAAGCTGTTAGTTGTTCACCAATCGATCAAAGCATTTATCAAATTATATCTGTTTAGTTTAGTAGACCTTCTATTTAGTCTTTATACATTTTTTTTGCTTGTTTGTGATCTTGCATTTGTAGAATAGAAGACATTACCAACCCAGAGAACATCAGGCAGAATCCAAAGTGTGACAGGGTTGTCAGCTTGTACGGTTATATGAGAGGCACCCACATGAAGTCCAAGTCAATGGTGCACATTGCAGGTATGTCATTGTATGTCTATTAGCTGCTTATATTTTGTCATACTTATGTGACCTTATTATAATTTTGACACCTTTTCTCTCCGTGTTACATAGCCATATCCATTCAGGGTATATTTGAATCTAACTGGTCCCTCACTCCGTGTTACATAGCCATATCCATTCAGGGTATATTTGAATCTAACTGGTCCCTCACTCCGTGTTACATAGCCATCCATTCAGGGTATATTTGAATCTAACTGGCACCTCACTCCGTGTTACATAGCCATCCATTCAGGGTATATTTGAATCTAACTGGCCCCTCACTCCGTGTTACATAGCCATCCATTCAGGGTATATTTGAATCTAACTGGCCCCTCACTCCGTGTTACATAGCCATCCATTTGGGGTATATTTGAATCTAACTGGCCCCTCACTCCGTGTTACATAGCCATCCATTCAGGGTATATTTGAATCTAACTGGCACCTCATTCCGTGTTACACTTCCATCCATTTGGGGTATATTTGAATCTAACTGGCACCTCACATCCTGAATAACTTATCCCGAATCACCCAGGTTGTGGCGACTACATCATCAAGACCATGACATTTCTCCCCGACCCTTGTCCGACGCCTCTAATGGAGAAGAGGAGATCACTCAACAAAAGAGAGCGTTGCATCTACGCCCCAATGTCTGGCGTGGGGGGCATTGTCTATGATAAAGATGCTGTGTACATAGACATGGGGAAATCATCACAAGAAGAGGTAGGTTCATCTTTGCTATGTAAGAGCCTTCATATAATGTGACCAGTGTGTCCAAAATGTTCATATGGTTTAAGATCAGTATGTCAAAAATGTTCACATAGTTTCAGACCAGTGTGTCAAAAATGTTCATATAGAGTAAGACCAGTGTGTCAAAAATGTTCATATAATTTAAGACCAGTGTGTCAAAAAATGTTCATAAAATTTTAGACCAGTGTGTCAAAAATCTGTACCAGGTTATTACAACCATTCTAATGACCATTTCAAAGTTATTTAGACGCTGGACTTTTAGGGCTGCAGGTTTCTGTAGTCTTACTGTTACTGTAGACATTCTTTAGTACTTTAAAGTATTGCATCATTTGGACAGGATAAGCCGTCAGGTCTTGTGGCAGCGCTGATGGAGAGTCTAAAGCCCATGGATGAAAAAGTCAGAGAGAGCCACATTTCTATCTTCAAAGGTGGGCCAGCAATATCTGGCTCGGAATTTGACAGAAAAAGGTAATAGGTGAATAGAAAGTTGATTGAACTTGGGATTGTTGGCTCCTGGTTATTTTACTGCACAGACGTGTCAATGTAGTGTAGACATTTAATATCAATGAACTAGTGAGTTTTACTGGGTTGTATTTGTGTGTGTGTGTATATATATGTGTGTGTGCGTGTGAGAGCTAGAATGGAGGTTTTGTTAGTGATACATCAGTATAGCACTAGCCCAGCATTTGTTGGACTACAAGTAGTATTTTCATCAACTGTGTCAGAAGGGGCGGTCTTTGAACCCCTACAGTTGTCCGGTTCAAAGGTCAGCCGTTTCAACCATCTTTACGATGGTGCTTGAACCCAACTGATTTTTATGCCCCAAACATTTCAGACACCATGATAAAAACAGTGATGACGAGGAGGAAGACAAAGAGGACACTGAGGATTCTGGGATGGACACAGACAGTAGCCATGGTGATGATGACAGTGAGGACCCGGCAGATGAAGAGGTGACCTCAAATTGACTATTCAAGCTTACCCCTCTGTTAACATATTTTTAACATGTGTTTTTCTCATTTACTTTTTTCAATCTGGTTTCTTGTCTTGCAAATCTTCAGAGACCATTAATTTATCTTGCTGTGATAAAAATACATGACAATTTAATGAAACAAAACTCAACAAATAAACAATTTTTATTTATTACCAGGTCTTATAAATCTTGTATACATTTAAAATCTCTTGCATATCAGGCAGTCAGAGAAATGTTTAAGTTTTGTTTAACACTGCCATTCTTCCAGTCTGAAGGTCCTCCAAAGAAGAAAAGGAAAACTCTTGATGATGGGGGCGAGGTTGAGCTGAAGTCAGAAAGTGATGATGATGACGGCGACGACGACGATAGCGGTTCTGAAGATGAGGGGGAAGAAGATGAAGTGAACGACAGTGAAGATGATGACAGTGATGAAGAGGGTGGTGAGAACAAAACCATTTCATTTCTGCAATAACTGGCCAACTGGTCTGTCAACAGACCTCAACTGACTTAATGTTAGGATTGTTGAAAATAGGATTTTAAAAATAATAGCATTTCATTTAAGTAACAATCTCTAAGAATGGATCGCCTATTAATAGTTTCTGTGTAAGACTGCTATACAAGATGTTTGGCTATAATTTTTACCCTGCTCCTACAGGGATGCTCAAATGGAAGAAAAACATGTTTGCAAAAGCTGCCATCAAACACACCACTAGAAAAAATTATTTCAAAATGGTTTATGGAGAGGGTAAGTTGTTATTTTTTTAATTGGCATAATAATTTATGGGCTTTACACAATCAAACATGTATTAATTTATGGGCTTTACACAATCAAACATGTATTAATTTTGATGTAAATTGTTCACATGTGGGGGACACGAAGCACCCCCATCAACCCCCTTTCTTCCCACACTTGCTCATTGTTAGGGACTCTTAAGACGGGTTTATTATTAACTTTTAAACACAGATCCTTATTCCAGATGTCAAGGATATTTAGACATGGCTGAAGCTAGCCATCCTTTAGACATGGCTGGAGCAAGCCGTCTTTTAGATATGGCTGAAGCAAGCCGTCCTTTAGACATGGCTGGAGCAAGCCGTCTTTTAGATATGGCTGAAGCAAGCCGTCCTTTAGACATGGCTGAAGCAAGCCATCCCTTAGACATGACTGAAGCAAGCCGTCTTTTAGACATGGCTGAAGCAAGCTGTCCTTTAGACATGGCTGAAGCAAGCCATCCCTTAGACATGGCTGAAGCAAGCCATCCCTTAGACATGACTGAAGCAAGCCGTCTTTTAGACATGGCTGAAGCAAGCTGTCCTTTAGACATGGCTGAAGCAAGCCATCCTTTAGACATTACTGAAGCAAACCGTCCTGTCCTGTTTTTGTGCTGTGTCAGGGTTATTGTGTACATTTGGGTGGGGGGTGGATCATTTTACACTCTAATATTAAAGACTTTTGCATTGGAGGATACACTTCTTGCTTTTGAGCTGTAAACATTGAACCAAAAGTCTTAGTTCAGTTTAAGAAATGCTGTATTTCACATTAACCATTAATGTCTGTGTAAATCTATTATGGTCCTTAATACATACTTATATAAATCTTTCTTGAACTAGATTCGGGTCATGACGCTGAGAGTGACAGTGACCAGAAGGATGACGACCTGGCTGGTTTGTTTAAAATCCTCAAGAAGCAGAGTGGTGACAACAGGCAGGAGGACAAACATGCCATCAACAAGATGGACTGCAATCACACGGTCGTTGATGATAAGTTGAAGTTAGACCAGGTGGGTCAAGGCTACACTCATGAAGGGTAGTTGGTAGTAACTGAATGTCTCATTTTACTGGATCCGTGTCTGGATGATTTGGATAATGAAAACTAATGAATGACATCAGATTTACTTATTCCGTGTCTAACCTCTGACCTCTATATCCCTTAGTTGAGTGAGGAAATTGTGGACACTTTTGTGACAGGCAAGTGGGACGCCAGTGAGGATGCTAAAGCCAGGTTGGATGAGGATGGTAGGTTTGTTACGTAAAGTCATCTTACGTGTAGAAACAATGATTTTATTTTTCTCATTAAATAGTTCACCATGTGAATCCAGATCCCTTACATATATTTGAAATTCTGATTTTCATCAATGTGCCAGTCAAAGTTATGGTTTTTAATTTGGGGGAATAGTTATTTATTTGCTATGTAGCAATTCATTAATTCTTTATTATTTATTTGCTATGTAGCAATTCATTAATTCTTTATTATTTATTTCCTATGTAGCAATTCATTAATCCTTTAATACATTATAATGTAAATAATTTGCACAAATCGACCTGTTTTCAGATGCCATGTTTGGGGACTTTGAAGATTTAGAAACTGGAGAAAAATTTGTATCAGAGAAAAAGGGTGGTGGTCATGATGGCAGTAACGATGAGGATGATGATGATGACGAAAAAGAGGGTGATGATGGAAATGCAACTAAACAAGTCAGTGCAACAGAGGATGGGGAGCGTAGGTTTTTTTAAAATCGTAATTTATGTTATAATTTAGTTATCCGTACACTGAAGGTGAAATGAGTGAAAAGAAATCAACAGACAGCATTATATTTCTTCTGTAAGATCACACAAGTTTCTAGTTTTAAATGAAATGTGTACTTACGAATTTTCAATTTTATTGTAAATGATGGGTTAGAGTTTATAGTGTTGCTTTATAACGAGGTGTGTGAGGTGTGCTTCGTACTCCTGACTGTAATGCTTATAAGGATCAGTTTCTGTCAAATGAATTTTTTTTTTATCAATGTTGAAATGAAACTGTCAACTCAAATATCAAGTTTGGTTTTATTTTGAAATGAAACTGTCAACTCAAATATCAAGTTTGGTTTTATGTTAAATACAGAACCATCGCAAGTGGCTTGAGGCTGGAGACTTGTGACGTTCATAATTATAAATAAAAATGAATAAACGTGATAATACACCATTGCTCAGAAAATACCCACTAATCACAGTAGTAAGAGTGGAAAGCAGTTGCAACGTATGTGGGTGAATGTACAGGTGTTGATGATATATTTTTCCTTCAGCCGAGGCCGAGCAAGAGAAAACCAAAACAAAAGCAGAGATGACCGCACACGAGCGAAGGCTTTCCAAGAAAAGGAAGATTAAAGAACTCTTTGACAAAGACTATGACACAAAGGGAGAATCGGAGTTCTATGATTCATGGAAGCAGGAAGCTGACGATCAGGCAAAGGTAAGAGGTCACGACCCAATGTGCAGACTTGAGCTTGAAAACGAATCAGTTGAATGTCGTGTCCCCCCAGGACACCCCCACCCCCGAAGTTTTTAAAACCCAGCCTTTCAATAGGCGCAGTCTTTGTTTGTCTTCCTTTATTGAAAGTGAGCTACTGACATGAAATCCCGACTGAGCATTAGAAAAGCTCTGCTGTATTTTATTGATGAAGGTTCAATATATTCTTTTGTTGTGAGTTTTGTCTTATTTTCATCATCCCATGAGTTGTGAGTTTTGTCTTATTGCAACATTACCTGGGTTGTGAGTTTTTTCTTATTGCAACATTACCTGGGTTGTGAGTTTTTTCTTATTGCAACATTACCTGGGTTGTGAGTTTTTTCTTATTGCAACATTACCTGGGTTGTGAGTTTTTTCTTATTGCAACATTACCTGGGTTGTGAGTTTTTTCTTATTGCAACATTACCTGGGTTGTGAGTTTTTTCTTATTGCAACATTACCTGGGTTGTGAGTTTTTTCTTATTGCAACATTACCTGGGTTGTGAGTTTTTTCTTATTGCAACATTTCCTGGGTTGTGAGTTTTTTCCTATTGCAACATTTCCTGGGGGTTGTGAGTTTTTTCTTATTTTCAACATCCCCCCCTGGCATTGTGGAGTTGATTTGTTATTTACACTGAAAGCTTATCCCCTGAGGCAAAGCATTTGACTTTGCAAATATTTGTGCAATCATAGTTAAAGCTCAACATGTCTTTGTTCATGTGCACAATCTGTTTTGTGTCCCTAGCTGAACAGAGCTGAGTTTGAGGACATGCCAGAGGAGCAGAGGGTCCAGTTCGAGGGGTTCCGCCCTGGCATGTATGTGAGGATAGAATTCGACCAGATGCCCTGTGAGCTGGTGGAGAACTTTGACCCTACGTACCCGATCGTTATCGGTGGAATGAGCAACGTAGAAGAGAAGCTGGGATACGTCAATGTGAGTAAGGCTGCTGTGGTTTTAAATCTTCGACAGGTAGCTTTGTCTTCATAAATAGGATGCAGTCTTGAACTATTTTTTTTTTATACATCAGTGTTAAAAAATAATGAATGTTTACAATTAGTGTTAAGCTTTCTTGATTTATTGGAAGCTGGTCGCTAACAAAAAAAATTATTCAAAATACTGGAATGATGTTTAATCATTATAAAAAAAAAATCTCTAATCTGGTTCCTTGCTGAAGAATTTATTTCCACTAAAGCAATGGTTCTCAACCTTCCTAATGCGGCGACCCCTTTATACAGTTCCTCATGTTGTGGCGACCCCCCAACCACAAAATTTTTTCCTTGCTACTTTAAATCTGTAGAATACATGTGTTTTACGATGGTCTGTGGCGACCCCTGGGAAAGGGTCATTCGACCCACAAAGGGGTCGCGACCCACAGGTTGAGAACCGCTGCACTAAAGAGTAATATCTCCTACACTTTTGAAAAATTATTTCAACTTTGATAATTTTTTAAAAAACAGTGGGAATCGAATTACCTGAGATATTTTAAAAAATGTCACAATGCCATCATCACTTCTTTTGCACTCACTGGGTCCACATGCTACTTGCATTCTTTCTTTCCTCCATGCAACTACAGGTGCGCGTCAAGAAACACAGGTGGTATAAAAAGATATTAAAGACAAGAAACCCTTTAATAATCTCCCTTGGGTGGCGCCGGTTCCAAACCATTCCGTTCTACTACAAGCTGGAGGACAACATGAGGCGGCGCATGCTGAAGTACACGCCAGAGCACATCCACTGCCAGGCAACATTCTGGGGTAAATAAAGTTGTGACATTAGTGTTAGGCACATCCACTGCCAGGCAACATTCTGGGGGTAAATAAGTTGTGACATTAGTGTTAGGCACATCCACTGCCAGGCAACATTCTGGGGTAAATAAAGTTGTGACATTAGTGTTAGGCACATCCACTGCCAGGCAACATTCTGGGGTAAATAAGTTGTAACATTAGTGTTAGGCACATCCACTGCCAGGCAACATTCTGGGGTAAATAAGTTGTAACATTAGTGTTAGGCACATCCACTGCCAGGCAACATTCTGGGGTAAATAAGTTGTAACATTAGTGTTAGGCACATCCACTGCCAGGCAACATTCTGGGGTAAATAAGTTGTAACATTAGTGTTAGGCACATCCACTGCCAGGCAACATTCTGGGGTAAATAAGTTGTAACATTAGTGTTAGGCACATCCACTGCCAGGCAACATTCTGGGGTAAATAAGTTGTAACATTAGTGTTAGGCACATCCACTGCCAGGCAACATTCTGGGGTAAATAAGTTGTAACATTAGTGAGGTTACAACTCTACTTGATGAGATTTACTGCAATCCCCATAATTTAAATGTGTGGTGGTCACCTCCTCTGTGGGCACCACCTCCTCTGTGGGCACCACCTCCTCTGTGGGCACCACCTCCTCTGTGGGCACCACCTCCTCTGTGGGCACCACCTCCTCTGTGGGCACCACCTCCTCTGTGGGCACCACCTCCTCTGTGGGCACCACCTCCTCTGTGGGCACCACATCCTCTGTGGGCACCACCTCCTCTGTGGGCACCACCTCCTCTGTGGGCACAACATGGCCTCCTTTTCATTAACTCATTAAAACTCAAGCTCGTGATATTTCTACCAGATTATAAAAAAGAACACGACCAGGTGTCCATATTACATCCCGATTTTATAAATTTAACGATTTGTGACTTTTTTTTTTTAAAGTCAAATAATTTGTTCTGATCTACAGTAAATGGTTGGCTTTGTATTCATATGGATGCATTTTTTTGTAGGTCCTATCACACCACAGGGAACGGGATTTCTTGCGGTAGAATCAGTCTCAGAGAAAACAGTAAGTTATTTTCTGTGTGTCCACATCAGTCTCAGAGAAAGCAGTAAGTTTGTTTCTGTGTGTCCACATCAGGCACAGGAACATTAGATGGTTTTGAGGTTATTAAGACAGGAATGCATCTTGATCCAGCAGCCATTCTGTCATGCGCTCTTCGGCCAGAGGCCGTGGTGAAATACTAGTCACTGTAATTGTAGAGGTCTTCTTTGTTACACACTGAATAGAAATCATATTGATTTCAGGAAAACAAATTATGATATACTTTTACCAGGGCTCTCTTATAAGATAAGTTTAGCGTGGCTCTCTTAGAAGATACGTTTAGCGTGGCTCTCTTATAAGATACATTTAGCATGGCTCTCTTATATGATACATTTAGCGTAGCTCTCTTATAAGATACATTTAACATGGCTCTCATATAAGATACATTTAACATGGCTCTCTTATAAGATACATTTAACATGGCTCTCTTATAAGATACATTAACATAGCTCTCTTATAAGATACATTTAACATGGCTCTTGTATAGCAATGTTTGTTGAATCCTCATAGGCCAATTTCCGTATCGCTGCCACCGGTGTAGTCTTAGAGCTGGACCAATCAGTGGATATAGAGAAAAAGTTAAAACTTGTTGGTGCCCCACTAAAAGTCTTCAAAAAGTCAGCATTTATACAGGTAACTCATGTTGATTATTCTGATAAGTCATCTATATTACTGTTAAATTATGTAGATTATACAGGTAAGTTATCATTTAATTTCCTGTAGATTAGTACTTGAGCAAATGTTATAGAAACTCAAAAAAAAAATCTTTTCAAGAAATGATATTATTTTCATGACTTCAGTTAAACAGTTTTGTGTTCAGCAGTGATTTAATTATTATTTTTTCATC
Source organism: Omphiscola glabra (assembly GCA_964017045.1). Lineage (NCBI taxonomy): Eukaryota > Metazoa > Mollusca > Gastropoda > Lymnaeidae > Omphiscola > Omphiscola glabra. Next base: position 43,418,648 of record OZ024795.1, on the reverse strand, counting down.
AGAATATGTTTACCTCTGCGCTGGAAGTGGCCAAATTTCAAGGTGCTTGTCTGCAAACTGTTAGCGGCTTGAGAGGACAGGTCAAGAAAGCACTGCATTCTCCCCCTGGAGCATTCAGGGCGACGTTTGAGGACAAGATCAGAATGAGTGGTGAGTATCGACAGACCTGTGTCTGGTGTCTGGTGTCTGGTGGTCTTATAGTCAGAGATGCTAACTGAATGAGTTTTGACACAGCTGAATGTGCACCACATGCATTCTTAACAAAAGAGTTTCTTTCCAGTTCATGATCATATTTTAAGATGGACTGAGCTGTTGGTGATATCTTTTCTAAATACGTTTGCTTTTCAATGTTTTTACATTGCAAATCACTCAAATTTTATTGTTTGAGAATGTGGCGTCTATACAACAACAGCACAGTAGCTTTGATAGCTGATCATTACACGCTGCCTATGAAGTCTTTCCCTGGTCCTTGACAAGAGACCAAGTTGACCTACTCATACTGTCTAGTTGCTATAGAAATGCCTGAAATTCTATCACAAATTTCATTTGATGCTTATGCATTGATAATTTTGTAACTGTTCAAATATAATAAATTTATGTTATGTCATAAGGCAGGGTGTTCATTTCAAAGATGTGGCGTGGGAGTGTGTGTTGGAATTTGGTGTGTTCGTGTCAGTGTCAATATTATTTGTGTTTTGCAGACATTGTTTTCCTGAAAGCCTGGGTGAAGCTTGAGATTCCCAAGTTCATCATGCCAGTGACCTCCCTTTTGTTGTCTCCTCAAGACAAACAAGTTTGGATGGGAATGAGGACCATTGGTCACCTGAGACACGAGCGTGGTCTACCTGTGACCTGCAAATCTGATTCACTTTACAAGGTTGGTTTCTTTCATAAGATACCACTGGACCACCATCAATTGAAGTTTTATCCAATGGTGACATCCTGCCGGTTTGCTCTGGTTTGTGAAAACCGGTTCTTAAAATTATGAATCAACTAAAAATAATTTATTTAAAGATCGCAGTATATGATCTTAAGATTACATGCCTTTATAGAACCAGTTCCTGGAAATTTGGGCTGCCCCCAATGAAATTCACACTGAAACACATTTTGCTTGCTGTGACTTTAATGATCAACTGTGACATCTTAACGCTTTGTGTTTAGGAAAAAACTTTTTTTAACATATGTAACTATTTAAAAATTTAAAGCTAATTGTTTTACAATAGATCTTTCCTGTCAGTTAAACATATTTAAAATATATTATTCTAACTTAAGTAATTGCTGCATGATAATCTCAAAGCAGTTTTGTGAAAGTAATCTCAAAGTAGGTACCACAAACTGGCGTAAAAACGCGTTTTTGCGTCACGGAAGCCTGTATTTAGTAACTTTTCACTTAATGTTTTCTATATTAAAAATTGGTCATAAACTAATAAAAATGGTACCATTTAAAAGTACATTTTAAGCCCTCTAATTATATGTCATTTTCATTGTTGTTGAAATAACAAAGAGCATTACATTTATCGCATGAAAACCATCACCAAAGTGAATTTTTATTGACAGTCAAGCGATCATTTTTACCCCCGTGCTATTCAATCGCCGTGCCGTTTTTGGTCGTTCGTTGTATTTCGTCACAAATAAGTGTATCGTATGCAGAAATGAATGCCCTTTAGTTTCGTACCAAATATTAATGTAACGCAACAGTTTAAATATTTTAAAATTTGAAAAATCGAAGAAAATGATCATTTACTATTTGATTTTGGCAAAATATGAAATTTAAACCAGCATCATTGGAAAGCTCGTCCTATTTTCTTTTAAAATAAGAAAACAACACTTCATTTCTAAGCATCAACAAAAACGGCCGAGTTAAACAAAGATCCCTATAATTTTCTTTCACCCCGCTTGTTTCCGATACGCGAAAATGGCTGAAAACTACGTTGACAACGCACCAGAAGTTTTTTCTAAATCGACGGTAGCCGATCTTAAATGTTTAGTAGGTAAGTAAAATCAGTAAAAATATGTAGTTAAATGTTTTGAAACTGTGTCAGCTATGTTTTAATTCTTTATTTCTTTAGAAAATTTGTATTTATGTAGATATAAATATGTTCGTCTGTCGCTGATTATTATCGTTTTTGAGTTTTGTCAGATGACTTAAACCCCCCTCTGTTTGTAGTGAAGTCTAATTTTTTCTGATTGCTCAGTTTAAAATGTTATTGTTTTTTCTGAAAGAGGATACGTTGAAGATTAATAACTACTAATTTTTATAACTAGCAAATGATATTATCATATTCAATTTTAATAAATTAAAAAAGGTCACGTGATCATAATATTTGTCGTCAATGTAAACAAACAATGGCTAATGTTGAGAGATATCACCGTGACTTCGTTAGAGATAAATCTAGGGTTCAGGTTAGGTTTAGGGATACATTTAGGGTTCAGGTTAAGTTTAGGGATACATTTAGGAATTTTTTTCATTATTTTAAAACATTTTATTCTTAATTTTACGGTTCACGGCAATCAAGTTGGCAGCCTTGGTAAAAAAACGCGGTGATATCTCTCAACATTTACCCAAACAATGAATGTTAAAAGTAGAACAACTCGTAAAGTTAAGAGATGGTCAAAGTAATGCATGATTAATAGCTTAAAGCAATTTCTGCTATCATAGGTGGATTTATGTTAGATTGAACATTTATAATTTGTTCAATTTTGTTTTAGATGGTGAACAATTCGCTGCTCTAGACTTAGACACTCTAGAGAAGAATTTTCTGGTTAAAGGGAAATGAAGAAGGTAATCATCACCAACAAATTACTTCTTCAACTCTAAGTTTTAAAGGAGGAAAATAACAAGTAATAGGAGCAGGTAACTGTAACTATATACCTAAGATAAGTTATTCAATGTAATATTTAGTAATAAACATATTTTGTATTCTACTTGTACAACTAAGTTTAAATGCATATGAATTTATTTAAGCCTAAGCCTGAACATATCTTTTCAGCTAGATACCTGGTTCTCTCAGATCAAAGTATGTACCAGTACCAGTCGCAAATTTCATCATTTGGAATAAATAAAGAAAATGTGTACAGTCCAACAAAGGAGTATAATGCTAGTTCAGTGCAGGAAGTAACAGATGAATTTATTATTGACTTTTATCTATATTCTATTAAGTAAACAACAGATAGTATAACTGTTTATTCTATTCATAGTTTCATAGATGGCTTTCTTTATTATGTGGATCTGTTGACAAATGTCATTTAAAAAAGAAGATAGCCAATTTGGTGAAAAGTTACTAAAAATTAAAAATGAGGCATCTAAATGTTAAACGAAGACAACCTGAACTCTAAATCTGAATGTAAACGTTGCATTTTTTATAAACGTTAAAATTTTGCTTCCACTTGCTCTGTTATAGTAGTGTTTGTATTGTGTATAAATAAGTAATTGGCTCATTGAATTCATTGACTGTTGATATATGTGGAGCTATAATTTTTCTGTAGTTGGTATAATATGCTTATCCATTGGTGTAACTATTGATTTTATGCATTTTTTTATTAAATTGCTGATTTCTCGCTTCACGTGAACCGTGCACGTTTCTAACAGTTTATGTATTTGAACTGTACATGTTATGGGTAAACATGCTGTTTAAGTACGGTACATAGACCTTTAGTTCCCCTACATTTTGATATAATTATCATGTGCTTTCAATACACCTATTACATTTTTTAAAAAAAAGATTCTGTATGTGAATGTTTTCACTGTTCCAGCCATGTTTGTAATGTATGTAAATAAATAATGGGCTCATTGACTGTTGAAATATGTAGAGCTATAATTTTTCTGTATTTTGGTATAATTGGCTTATCTCTTGGTTTAACTATTGATTTTTTGCAATTTTTTAAAAATGACTAATTTTTTGCGTCTTATGAAACCTTGCCTTTTTCTAACTATTTTTTTATTTTAAGTGTAAATGTTATGTTTACACTTGCTGTTTAAGTACATAGACCTTTAGTTCCCCTACATTTTGATATAATTATCATAAATGCTTTCTTATCAGTTAATTTTTTGTGATTTTTTAAAAATGACCAAATTACGCGTTTTTTACCTCCCTTTTTATTTTTTTCAAAATGTGATGAAATGCCCTTTTCATAACAATAAAATTTAATGAATTAATAATTTTTTACCTTTGAAAAAAATTGAGTCTGTTCTCTATATATGTGGGTATGTGTTGAGTGTAAGTAGGTGAGTTTAAGTGATTTAGTCTTACAGATATAGCCTTACAAAAATGGCACTTTTGATGGTGGCAAAAAAATTTCAAAAAAATAAATTTTAAAAATTCATAACTTTTTTACTAATTGAGTTATATGAACAAGTTTGGTATCCACGTTCTTAGAATCATGAGTTCTTGACATGACAGTATAAAATAAAGCTATAAGCCTGTTTTGAAAAATCAGTTTGTGGTACCTACTCAACGCAGACTTGTGAAAGTAATCTCAAAGCAGTCTTGTGAAATTAATCTCAAAGCAGTCTTGTGAAAGTAATCTCAAAGCAGACTTGTGAAATTAATCTCAAAGCAGTCTTGCGAAATTAATCTCAAAGCAGTCATGTGAAAGTAATCTCAAAGCAGACTAGTGAAATTAATCTCAAAGCAGTCTTGTGAAGGTAAATGTGATTGCAAATGTGAATTAAAGTATTCAGCTATATTCAACTTTGTCTTTTGCTGCACTAATTTGGGATATTCCTATGTTTAGCCCATCGTTCGACCAGAGAGAGAGAGAAAGCCCCTGGTGATACCCAGAGATCTCAAGAAACGCCTTCCATTCAAAGACACACCCAAGGAACTTAAGGCACCAAAGCAGCCCAAGAGAGTTGCAGTAGTCATGGAACCCCAGGAGGCTAAGGTAATTTCATGTATCATTTAATTATTTCTTGTATTGATAATTTGATTTTACTTCAATCGAGATGAATCCACTATGCCATTAAAATATTTGGTCATGCTGTTGGAAATTCTCTGAGTCCCATTTTATAAACAAGTAAAGTTTTAGATATCTTTTTATAAAACATCAGTTTGATAGACCATAGCTTTCATTATGTCTATTATAGCATAGCTTTCATTATGTCTATTATAGCATAGCTTTCATTATGTCTATTATAGCATAGCTTTCATTATGTCATATTATAGCATAGCTTTCATTATGTCTATTATAGCATAGCTTTCATTATGTCTATTATAGCATAGCTTTCATTATGTCATATTATAGCATAGCTTTCATTATGTCTATTATAGCATAGCTTTCATTATGTCTATTATAGCATAGCTTTCATTATGTCTATTATAGCATAGCTTTCATTATGTCTATTATAGCATAGCTTTCATTATGTCTATTATACCATAGCTTTCATTATGTCATATTATAGCATAGCTTTCATTATGTCTATTATAGCATAGCTTTCATTATGTCATATTATAGCATAGCTTTCATTATGTCTATTATACCATAGCTTTCATTATGTCATATTATAGCATAGCTTTCATTATGTCTATTATACCATAGCTTTCATTATGTCTATTATAGCATAGCTTTCATTATGTCTATTATAGCATAGCTTTCATTATGTCATATTATAGCATAGCTTTCATTATGTCATATTATAGCATAGCTTTCATTATGTCATATTATAGCATAGCTTTCATTGTGTCTATTATAGCATAGCTTTCATTATGTCATATTATAGCATAGCTTTCATTGTGTCTATTATAGCATAGCTTTCATTATGTCATATTATAGCATAGCTTTCATTGTGTCTATTATAGCATAGCTTTCATTATGTCATATTATAGCATAGCTTTCATTGTGTCTATTATAGCATAGCTTTCATTATGTCTATTATAGCATAGCTTTCATTATGTCATATTATAGCATAGCTTTCATTATGTCATATTATAGCATAGCTTTCATTATGTCATATTATAGCATAGCTTTCATTATGTCATATTATAGCATAGCTTTCATTATGTCATATTATAGCATAGCTTTCATTATGTCTATTATAGCATAGCTTTCATTATGTCTATTATAGCATAGCTTTCATTATGTCTATTATAGCATAGCTTTCATTATGTCTATTATAGTTATAGCATAGCTTTCATTATGTCTATTATAGCATAGCTTTCATTATGTCTATTATAGCATAGCTTTCATTATGTCTATTATAGCATAGCTTTCATTATGTCTATTATAGCATAGCTTTCATTATGTTATATTATAGCTTTTGTTATGTTGTAGTACCGGTACTGTTTTCATTATGCCATATTACTGTTTTAATTATGTCACATTACTATTGCAGATTGCTAACTTCTTGAAGCGTGTGAAAGCTCTTCACAATTTCAAAGCCGTGTCTGAGCACCGCTCAATGAGGCAGAGAGCCAAGCAGCACCAGAAGAAGAAGGCGGCAGAGGAGGCTGTCAAGCAAGAAAAACTCAAAGATGCTAAGAAGAGGCTGCATAAAATTTTGGGAGAGATGAAAAAACAAAAGGAAGGAAAGGATCACAGTTAAAAGACAGGTTGGGGTGGGGGGGGGGGGGGAGATTGGGAGGGGCTACAGAAGGTTTTGCGTTCAAGAGTTGATAGTCTGATGAATGAATTGGCATTAAATGTGTGGTGTGTGCTGATTGGTTGTTAAATCTATTTATAAATATTTTGTGAGATAGGATTTAATTGTCTGCATGTTGATAGTTATCAATGCATTTGTTTTATGAAGTTAAACATGAAATAAACTCAAATAATAAAATTCACATCTAATCTTTTTTCTCCACACATTTCAAAAAGTTATTCAAAAAAATTATATATTTTTAGCTCAAAAATAATTTTGCTTTATTTTGAGGTGCTTTCATGAAAGAATCTTAGCTGCAAGAAAACAAACAAATGTTCTTTTAAGTTTATATTAGTACATGTACCTTGGATGGAAAAATTGCCCTTTTGGGTCCTTCTGAAGATGGCCCTGGGAGCAGATGCCCCATTTGCGGCGCCCTCACCCCTCAGGTGTAAGGTTCAAATGTTTGGTCTACTGCCAAGCCGGCCTTAGGCCACTGCAACCTATGCGGCCGCAGTGGGCCCCACACTTTCATAGGCCCCGTGCAATCCGTTTCGCATAGGGCCCCGCAGTTGTTAGGGTCGGCCCTGGTCTACTGTGTGGCACTTTCTTATATTTCTTGAACCAAATTTAATAATTATGGTTTACCGGTACCAGTAGTCCTACGCCCATAACTTTTCTGAACCTCTCTTGACCCATACCCCACCTAATCACCTAAAATATTTGATGTTACCCTAGTGCAGTGGTCGGCAAACTCAGTAGTGAAAAGAGCCAAAAATAAGCAGCAGGACGATAAAAAAAAATTGAGAGCCAAATTTCTTTTCAAGAGCCATGTTTTTTGGAGTAAAAAACGATTTTGGCCGGCTGGCCGAGCTGCACTCAGGTTGCTAAAGAGCCACATGTGGCTCGCGAGCCGCCGTTTGCTGACCACTGCCCTAGTGGAAGAGCTAAAATAAAATGAAAGAAATCCTGTTCATTTTGTTTGAAATCAGTGTCACCCATATTGGAAAATGCAGCCTCAGACAAAATATAAGCCATATAATTGTGTTTAATTATTATGATCATATATTTTAATTTAGTATACATTTTATAAAATAGTTTAATCAATTAGGCTGCCCAAAATTTATAATTAGGCCCCTAAAATACATTTCAAAGCTATATGCAAAATAATTGACGGCTGACATTTGGCATCAGCTGATTATTTGAGGCCCGGTTGACGTAACTGTGCAATTTTCTGATCTGTGCAACACTGATCTAAAAGATCAAAATGGCTTAAATTCAGAATTACTCTCTGCTCCAAAGTGCCCCTCTTTTAAAATCATCAAAGAAGTAAGTAGCCATCAATGATCAATTATTGGTGCCGTCATCTCACTAAGTTATGTCTGTTTTTAGACCTTAATTTTCAAATAATTTTAGTTTAGTATTTAATTTTGTCATATTAATTGAATAGAGCCCACCTCGTATGAATAGAGCCCACCTCGTAGAGCTAGTGAGCCGGTGAAATCTTTGAAAACACAAGGGCTTCTGAGAGTCCACAAATATTTTATTTAAATTTTATAAATAACTCCATTCTCTCCGCTAAATGTAATATAGGCTGCAGCCATAATCCTTTTTTAAAGCCCAGTCCCTTACACAAAATCTCCTCTGCTAACCCATTTCCCTTACACAAAATCTCCTCTGCTAACCCATTTCCCTTACACAAAATCTCCTCTGCTAACCCATTTCCCTTACACAAAATCTCCTCTGCTAACCCATTTCCCTTACACAAAATCTCCTCTGCTAACCCATTTCCCTTACACAAAATCTCCTCTGCTAACCCATTTCCCTTACACAAAATCTCCTCTGCTAACCCATTTCCCACAGCAAACTAGAGCCTAGTCAAGGGTAAGTTTGTGAGATAGAGAAGAACTCCAATAATATATATATTTTTTAATTGTTGGTCAGGCTCCCCCCCCCCCCTTTTTTTTTTTTCAACACTGCAGTAGCTGTTGTTACAGCAGTACTCAAGCCAATGGTTACAAAACTACTAAAGCCTGATCATTTTTAGCTGTAAAGATTCATTGAAGAGGATCTTTTTTTTTTAAACACAAAAAGAGGATTAACAAAATGCCATGTTCTATTTTTATACAACATCATCATCATCATGTCCCTTAGTCCTTGGACCGCTGGGGCGCCACAGAGGACATGAAAACTATCCTTCTCCAGTCCTCTCGGTCTTCTGCACTGTACAACAGAATAGTTTATTTGATCAGGGCAGATGTGAGTTAATGAGGTCAAGACTTTCAAATCTGGTCCATAGGCCAACAAGAGAAATCTGTAGTTAGTTTGTATGATCTATAAATTAATGAAGTAAAATAAGAAGGAATTATGCTGGTCCCGAATTGTGACTCACTGGGCACAAATAGGAAGTTCTGCTTGCAAAGAAGTATTTCCAACATATTAACTGTATTCTGAAATTCAGTTATTTCACAGTTATGCCCTCTAATTATATACATTCACAACATAACAAACACACAGACAAAAAAAAACACAGAAGTAATTGAGAATAATAGGGAATCCAATTGTATTCATTACATACAAAGAACATTTTTAAAACAATCAATTCTCATGGTCAGTTAATTTGACATTAAAGATCCAATTTAAAAGTAAAACCATCTCACTATAAATAGTTGTGATTGAATCATGGTCAACACTGTAGAACAAATAGATCAGGCTAATGAGAAGACTATGGACCTGCCAGTCTAAGGTCTAGTTTTGTTCAACGGGTGCCACTGTCTCAGTTTGGACACTATCCGCGTTTCCACCGACTTCAGTGGCAGTGGTGGCAGGATCATCAATGACAATAACCCCATCGTCTGGTGCGTCTGCATCTTCCACAATGATGACATCTGGCTTGGGGTTGTCTGCCCCACCTTGGTCTCCATCGCTACCTTCAGTCTGGTCCTCCATGTCTTTGTCTGAGCTTGGCTTGTACATGGGGTTGGGGATGTCCTTGCGAACTTCAAAGATCTGAAACAGGATCATAATGTTTATAATAGGAGCATACCAGTTTAAGGCGAACATGCAACACCATGGGTCAGTCGGCACAACCCCACGGGTCAGAAGGTGCAACCCTACGGGTCAGACGGCACAACTCCATGGGTCAGACGGCCCAACCCTGATATAGCATTAAGTTTCATGTGCATACAAATTATTCCAAGATGCATAGGAACTATGACATAAAATACAGTTTTTAAAAATTCATAACCTGATGATAATTTGTTCCATCAATTTAACTTGGACCAAAGTTATAAATAACACTTAAGAGGAAAACTTTAGAGGACACAATTAAGATAACACAATTAAGAGGACACAATTTAGAGGACACAATTAACAGGACACAATTAAGAGGACGCAATTAAGAGGACACATTTAAGATTAAACGTACCTGTATATAGCTCTCTGATAACGTAATCATCTGAGGTAAAATGTCTGCAACATGGAGATCTTGCATCTCGTACCATTTGTTTTGACCCTTGGGACAGTAAAGACAAATTTATAACAATAAACTATTTTGGAAAGATTTTAAAGACAAAAGTCATAGCTTCTGCCATTAAGTTTAATGTTGACTTGATGAAACAATGACAAGGAATCAACGTGTCTACCTTATGAAGTACATGACACCTGTAGCTCCCCTTTCCTTTGCCTGGCTCCCCATCGTGAATGATGTTGGCTGCCAGGTCGTAAGTCGTGTGTTTGTGTTGGGCTCTGGTTTCAGGAGACAAAAGGTCCCCGAAATCTATGTTTCTGAGGAAGTTTACCTGGTATATTACACTGCATGAAATGGGACTGGAATTTCATCCCGTAATAAAACACATTTTCATTTGTGAATATATTCTACGGCTACATCTTTACATAAACATATTTATTAACATCAATATATGCAGTAATATTCAAACAAGAAGATACATAAACAATAACATAAAAAAAACAAACACAACAATCAACATGTAATGACTAACTTGATGGGAAAATTTACAATAGTTGGGTTCTTCTCAAGGACAAAGTAATTCTTGTTGAATCTCTGCAGAAAGGGAAAAGTTAATAAATATAAAAACGTATTAGAATAAAGTTTGAGTTCCCCACAAAAAATGTTTTGCTTAAATTATTAGGAGGAATAATGTTGTATATTATATAGTGTTCTTGTGACCAAAAAGATTCAATTTAATTGAATGTATAAAACTTAATCTTAATATCAAAAAGATTTATCAAACCATTGTATTGTAGGTGAGTGAATAGCATGTGAGTGAGTAACTGGTGAGTGAATAATAGTTCAAAGTGTAATAGTTAAGTTAGTAATAGGTAAATGATAACTGGTTGCATTTGTAGTTGTAAAAATTTGTTATATCACTGACTTACCTTAAAGTAAATGATGATGAACTGTGGAAGTCTTGTTAATTGAAACCTCTTCATGGTACTGTCCTTGTGGGTTTTATATTCTTTCTCTGTCACACCATTAAATTTGCTCAACAGGTTAGCAAATGGCACCTGAGGGATACAATTTTTGCATCATGTTTCCTATAGTTCAGCCCTACACAATGTCGCTATGCTAAAATATGAATAATTATATTCTAAAAATGTATTTTAAAAATATTTATTCATAGAACGTACATATAATAGTTGGAGAAACTAAACTGACAATGGCACGGTAGCACTTGAAATCTCAAATCAAATATATAATACAAAAGCCAATGTTTATACAATTTTACATGAATGTTTTTCTTTTCGACTACATTCCATGCAAGGAAATGTTTTTAATCAAATACTGACCTGGGGAATGATGTTTTCTCTGGACTCATCAGGATACAGTGGTGGTGGCGGGAGGTCACAGGTCAGATAAAGCCAGGGCATGTCATAAATTTGCTCTAAGGGGAAAAAAACAACAACACAAATGGACTCTTTGTCATCCAGTTATTTTTGTTCATGACAAAATAACAATATATGAGTTCCTTGGAGCAGGATACGAAAAAATATAAAATTGTTTGTCCCCATAGAATAAATAACAGAACATTATTATTCTTCATGTTTCTATATAAATGTTGCCATCTCCTTCCAAAAACTAACCTTGGTATTCCTCTTCAAGCAAAAGCTTTGCCTTTTCTGACTCACTCTAATAGATAAAAAAAAAAAAAAAAAAAGGATAATTAATTAATAAGAAGAGAAATTCTCAGAAAAACAACAGTGAGTGAAATAAATTAGGGCTGCCCATCAAAGTAAAGCACATAAGTGAAGGCAAGGTTTAATGTAAAGAAGTGGACTATAGCAAGTGCAGGATTTGAATTTAAATTGTAAACTGACCCGTCACATGGGAGCTCTCACCCACATTCCAATCTTTAGCAACTAAGTTTTAAGTGTCTGGGTAGGTGAGTATGCAGTGGAAGCTTATGTGTTGAAGGGGGCATTGGTTACAATTAATCAGCAATGCTACCAATGAGTTGCAAAACTAAAAATATAATACAAAATGAACATACCAAGTCCAAGTTTGGCATCTTGCGTGAATAGACCAACATTTTGCCTCTAAACGTTTTGCTAATGATGCTGCTGTTGATTTTTTTGGTCCCATTTAATGCAGAGTGCATGGCATTAAGAAACCAGGAAAGGAAATCTATTGGGTCACCTGGATGTGGAAATAAAAAAATATAATCAGATAAATTGCCTCGTTGGAGTAATTCATTAAAAAAAATTAAATTCATGGGGCAGAATGCAAAATTAATACAACAGTAGGCCTATAAAATATTTTTTTTTTTAATGCCATTGGTGTGTGATGCAGACATTTTTATGATGGCAAACACTGAATTAAATCATGATTCTAATATGCTTGGATTGTTTCAGAGGTTTTTGGTTTTATATATAGAAAAATAATACAATTTGTATAAAATAGACATGAGGAAATGCAAAAATTACCAAATGAGAGTTACATTACCTATAATTATCTAAGGTGAGAAATAAAACTATGAATTTTTTTATATTTAATAAAAACAAAACTTCACCTTGCTCAGTTATCTGGAACTTTTTTTTAGAACAGAGAACAACTGCCTGTAGCATTTCATGAGGGCTGACGTGGGCCTTGAAGTTACAAGGGTTCCAAAGTTTGCGGATTAATTCCCCAAACCTTTGCACCAACAAAAAGGCTATATCCCCAGGAGGTCGCTTGATCATTTTGTAGTTTTCTTCCTTAAGAAAATAATTCCTCAGAGGTCCCACATGAGATAGTGACTGTTGAAATGAAAGCAATGGGAATCATTTATTAATTTGAGTCAATTGTTCAATATCTAAAAAAAATAATTCATGTGCAAATGAAATTACCTAAGCCAAAATTGACTTAGCAATTTGTACATATTATTATGGTCCATTTTACCAAGCAAGCGTGTTCTTAACTTAAATAATACCTTAATTATTTGCATGTGGCATTACCACAAGATTTAACAAAATAAATTGCCCCTACACAAACTAAATTATGAAAATTCATGTTTCTTTATCATGACATGAAATGTCCACACTGAACAAAATAGTTCAAAATAAATACTTATAAACATATTAGGTGAATATTGAATCTTACCTGTAGCACAACATTGCAATAGTCGTTGGATTTAATGTTGTTTAGACCCACAATACCTAGAGAATATAATAACTTCATAACATACTTTGACCCTTACTTCTCTAATTAAATTATACAAAAAGGAAATTTTGACCATCATGATTAAATGACTGCCAATGCCAGAAATAGCTTTTAATTTATGTATTAAAGTATTAACATAGATTTGAGATCTTAATATTTTTTTTAAAAAACAAACCACGCCACTTCAGTTGAAAGATGTTTATTTTCATTGGTAAAATTGTTTATAAATTTAAAATTATAGACATTGTAGAGATTTGTGTATACTTATAGAGCCTTTATCTGCTTAACTGCTGGTCAAGGTCATACAATTTTAGCACAAAAGAATATCATTTTCAAATGCCAATGATTTACGAGCACACTAAAGAATATGTTGTGTTTAATATGATAGTAAATGAATACCAACCAGGGAGATATGTGGTCCCATCATAAGCTCTAGATAGTTTAGGATTTTTGTCCAGCTTCCGAATCATTGTGTCACTGAAGGTGGGGTTCAAAACATACTGAGAAAAATATATAATTCAAATTTATAAAGATATTACAAGTAAAATGAAGAATGGTGCTTCAGAAAAAAAATAAAAGTAACTTTGTACTCAATTTGACGGAGAGACATGTGAACATTATGAGCTCGCTTACAATGATATCATCCAAAGAGGAGTCAAATATATAATTCAAATTGATAAAGATATTACAAGTAAAATGAAGATTGGTGATTCAGAAAAAAAATAAAAGCAATTTTGTACTCAATATGATGGATAGACATGTGAATATTATGAGCTCGCTTACAATGATATCATCCAAAGAGGAGTCGATGATCTGATAGTTGTCTGGCAGGCAGTAAAACTTCTGGGTCTGTAGGTTGAGGAACACGTGATGACCCTCAAACACACTGTGGGTGTAAGCGTGAGTGTTGTTTCCTCTGCCTGTGACAAAAAGTTTCTAGTTATCAAGCATTTGATATTGAGTTTGAGGTAAGAGCTCTCAATTTATGACAGCTAAATAACAGCATATAAAATGAGCTTGTATATATTACGTGTATCCAAATAAGTTAAGGCACTTTCTTTTAAACTTTAAATGGTTTATTTTTTAAAAATGAAATCTCTGTCACAGACTTGTTCAAAAGCTTCTTACCTTGGAAATACTTGCCACAGACCATGCATGCATAGACATTTATGTGAGACAAGGATATGGAACACAGTTTTTCAAAGTCAAAGTCCAGAACAGAGCTAGAAGATTAAAGAGACAAGTAAATATAATTTAGAGACAGTTCAATGACACAAAATTGTTTTAAATAAGTACTGTAAATTCAAAAATTTTCTGTTATACATTTCAATAAAAAGAATTTAGGGATTTAAAAAAAAATGAAATACTGCAATAATGCAATTTATGTATGCTTCTATCTAAGAACACAGTCCTGAACAAGACTATTCAAAAATCACATTAAATGACATTTTTAAAATCAAATATTAATTAGATAGGGCTTAAAAGCTCACCGGTTAATTGTATCCAAGTAAGGACATGATCTACTTCTGTCAATCTTTGCTTCTTTCTTTGGAACTGAAAACAAAACCTAAGTTGAATGTAATGTACCACACACTGACACAGTTTAAAATAAAATTAAAATCATTTTTTTCCCCCCCAAGATTTTCACGTCAACATTGAAACCAGGTACATCTCATGCATAATTTTATTTTAAAATAAAGTTGGTTTTAAATTGTAAGTACATTTTTTTTTTTAATTGGAAAATTATAATCAATTAATGGCTTTGGTAGGGCTTAGCCAAGTTTTATAAGGATGGCTTGGGTAGGGCTTAGCTAAGTTTTATAAGGGGTCTCTTTAATTTTGCAGTTTGTTTCATGGTATTGTTTATAGCTAAGGGATTTAAATTGGCAATTAACTCACAGCTTTCAGAAAACAATGCTATTGGTGTCATGTTTTACATATCCAAGTCCATAAACTTGCATAAAAATTCTATTGTTTTGATAGGGCATAGCTTGTTTATTCAATATTGAATTACAATTAAGATTAAAACTATAAGATTTTCTTACAAACATGATAGTTTCATGATTTTAAACACATGAAATGCCATCATCAGGCACATTACTGGGTGACTAAGATTGTTAAATTGGTAATCTAGCACTTCAGCATAGGCAATAAAAAATGTGTGTTTTTCGGGTCAGAAGTGCTATTTTAGACACTATTCTTTTATTGATAAGATAAAGATAAGCTTCTTTTATCGATCCAAACAAATGGAGATTCTTTTCAGCACATAGTTAAATATTCTTAACAAAACAAAATTTTCCAACTAGAACAATGTAATGTATGAAAAGAATATGTAAGGAAAGTTGGAGTTTATGCAAAGTTCTCTACCCTAATGTATCAATAAAGTTCTTGAAAATATCATCTCCATGAAAACGATGGTGGAATATGAACTCATGCAAATAAAAAGGGAAACGAGCACAACAGGCACCATACTGTCTTTTCAGTTTGCGCTTTGCTCATCCACACATTTTCTACATTCTGTGTGTGGACACTGGTGTCGGCGTGATTTGGAAGTACAAGTTTTGTTGATGGACCACAACAGAGTGTTTGTGGATTCCTTGTCTGATCTGATTTATGTTTACACACGCCAGCCATCCGTCCGAGACAATATTTGACTTTGGTGGAATATACCTCTCTATTCACTCATGTAAAGTGATCGCACTGTGGTTTGGCACTTCAACAAGAAAACAGCGCCCACCCCCTCTTTCTATGCAACTGAAAATCAAGTGGCCCACTCTTTACCGTCTACAATGGTATTTCCGGTAAAATAGCACTTCAGACCTGAATAACACAGTGCTGAATAACTAGATCAACCGTTAAATTATTCACGTAATAGACAATAATACACGCTTTGTTAGTAAAAGATGTTTTAATTAGGCATAAAACTACACAAACTGGCCCAAACTAATGGGCTATAGGCGGTTTATGTCAATTACATAAAATAAAAAATTATAAATTTAAAAAATATTAAATAATAATAATACGAAGTGACTGGATGGGACGAGATGAGCCATATAAATAATTTGTCACATTGTCGTCAAAACAAAGAGGCAAAGAACTTTTCTGAAATACCAAGGACACCACGTTGACGTCATATTTTAATGCTATCTATTTCTTTATTTGTTAATCTATAGAGAAGTTAAAAAGCAACTCAGATAGAGAATGAAAAATACTGGAATTTTAGAACAAAAATTTTGGGGGTGCAAGTTTTTTATTGCTGAGTCAGCAAAAATCGATGCCAAAACCAGCAGTAATGAAGGGTTAACCAAAAAAAATGATAATAAGCTGAGACTGCATGTTTTTCTCCTCCCTCTTCATCTTTGGTGTTCTTGCATATTCAATATCTGAGTGTTAGCCAAAAATGAAGTCACTACGCTCAATTTTGCATCCAGCACTTAGTTTTGTTGACTGGCAGTAAAAATAGTAAAATCATAATTATCCAACCCATGTAATAATAATATGTAAAATATGACCCCTGGACTCTGTAATTGTAATGATGATCCCATTATTAAGATTATTTTTCTGAATAAAGTGCACAAAAAGTGTACATTGAAAGCATAAATTAAAAGTATTAAAGAAACAGAATTTGGTCACAACATGAATGAGGTGGTGCATTCTATACTAGGGATATCGAAGGTCTCACGCGCATGAGGTCTGCGCATAACGAAAAATAACGCAAAACTTGTGCTGCCATTTTAACATTCGTCTCGGTGATTATCTCGTTTTTTGTGATTTACGTCACAGTTTGCTAATAATAGTACTTAAATTATCGGTGACGTAGAGCGCATATTTTTCCAAACACGGGGATACCGTAATTGCTGCATTTAGTTCGTGAATAGTAACGCATTTAATTGTATGTACGTTAATTGCTTATTATTTTTTAATGTAGAATTCAAACACATAGTGTTTAACTCAACTACTGCCTCATTTATTCACAAATTTTAATAACTTTACTTCATTAATAATAGCAATAACGAACAAAAGTTATGCCCTTCGGACTGTGAGGTGTAAGAAAATAAAATTGTTAGTAGTCACCCCCCCTCACAAAAAAAGTGGGTTGTCGGAAATGGTTCTTGTTACCAATTTAATTTTAGTACATTTTAGTATTTTAGGATATTTTCATTATAGTTCATCTTTAATAATCTGTGGAAGTCTAACCAGTTAATAAAGGGGAAACCATTTTAAAACATTATGAGAAATTAATACAACCTAATAAATTAAATAATTTTAAATAATTGTAGTTCGTGTAGTCCGGGGAATTTCGGACTTGTTTTGTCCCTTGATTTATATATAATTATAATATGTAGTATAGAGCAAGTTATTACTGGTATTTATAAGTTATAATTAATGGAATAATAACACAATGAAAGAAGTTGCTACTAATACTAATATTAAAAATATACTATTATCAAATATATATGCATTAGAAATCTGTTAACATTTATATCAACAAATATTTAATATATTTTTAATTAAATACATTTAATAAACAAAAAAGAAATACATTTAACAAACACATCACTTGAATAATATTAAAAAGAAACAAAAAATTGTATAGATTCAGAATTATGATTAGTTGTTAATGTCAGTTAGGCTTCTTTTGGGTGCAAGAGAAAATTTTAATTTTCTAAAATTTTAATTTTCTGTTGCAAAACTTGGAATTCCTTCCATATCCAATAAGGCGGAACGTTTAGATGCAGATGGCGGTGACAAAGTTTATGAAGGAGAGATTTATGGGCTTCATCAACAAGACAAAGTAGTCACTGTAGGGCATTCTACCCGGAAAATGACAGGCAGAAGATCCCCATTACCTTTTAAAATTTAATGACATACCCCGGTACGGGTATGCTTGTAATAGTTTTATGGGTGATATTAGTAGTTTTTATTTATACATCTCATGCATTCAATTATTTTTGACTTCTACTTACCTTTAATAAATATAAGAATTGATTTAAAATTTAACTCAAGAATATAATTCATTAAATTATAAATAAACTTGTAATTTTTTTTTTTTTCCTTTAAAAAATCATGATTTTTCCAACTTTTCTGTTTGTGTTTTTTCTAACAAACGCTCAAATAAAATTTTCCAAAATACAAAGACTTAATTTGATGTAAAGGTTTTCTTGTCCTTTGTGTTGTATATTGCATTTAGAATGTCTCCAGAATATCTGGTGGCATTATCTTTTAAAATAAAAAAGTTGTGGACAAAATAAGGCAGAAATATGGAATGTTGGTCACTACTTTTTTTCGTTAAATACAAAGATAAATAAGGGGGGTTAAAAAATTCACCAAAAAATGAGATAAATTGCCTCGTAGGAGTAACTTCATTTCTATAAAAGATAGAAAGATGAAATTGGTGTTTTTGCAAAGCTTATAGCTAGCCCTTTAAAATGATGTATCATTTGTGGCAATTGGACAATATTTAAAATTTTTGTCAAAGTACCTATCTATACTACTAGTACATTCAAAGTTTTCATTGTAAAATATAATTTATCGTAAAAAAAACCAAAACAAATGAACTCACATTTTCATATAGTTTTTTTAAAAATTCATAGCTCAAAAACTGCTACCACTAGGGTCAATTTACACAATCAGCGCCACTTTGAGTTTCTGTGTAGAATTCTCTCCCTTTTGTTTATTCTTGATTTGTTACTAGAGTTTACTTTTCTTTAATATGACAATGGACATGGGATGTTTTATATTATAAGTTTAATGGGGTGCATAATATTTACCATTGGAAAATGGATATTAATAAAGTGTGTAAAAGTGTATTCTATGAAACTGTAAGTTGGGGTTTCATTATTTAAAAAAATGTGTGCATTGTTTTTCTTCAATTTATTTTTACACCTTTCTTACCACAGTAGGTACTTTGACACAAAATTTAAATATGGTCCGATTGCCATGAATGATACATCATTTTAAAGGGTTAGCTATAAGCTTTATAACAACACCAATTTCATCTTTCTATCTTTTATATAACTTGAGTTATTAATTTTTTTGTCAAATTTTTATGCCCCTTATATAAGCTATATATTCGACCCAAAAAACTTGTGACCCACTTTTGAAATTTTTTCACTTTTTGACCCATAACTTTTTTATTTTCAAAGATAATGGAACCAAATTTTAAGTAGATATTCTCAATGCAATATACAACACAATGAACAACAAAACTTTCACATTATATAATAAATATTTATTTTAAAAATTGTTTTTGCAGAGAAATTGAAAAAATATCTGTAAAAAAATATTTTTTTGGTCAAATCAATTATTTTTTTTACACGAAAAACAAAAAAATTGCAGGTCTATTCCATTTTAAAGTAACAACAACATCAAATCAAATTTATTTGTTAATTATAGTCATTTTATGTTCTGTAGGGAATTTGAAAATATCTGAAAAGAAAAATAATTAAAATGTTAAATTAATTTTTTTAAATCAAAGGTCCATACAATTAACTAATTACATGAAATAAATCAGTGCTACTACTTTATTGATGGGACTCTGAAAAGAAATATAGATATGTTATTAATAAATTATTCAAATATAACGTCCTGAAAAGAAATATAGAAATAGAAATGTTAATAAATTATTCAAATATAGACAAAATGGTTCATACTTAGTTTGTAAATAAATTACAGTTACAGACAATAAATGTTAAACCAATACTAATAATATTAACATTTGCCAGTATGAGATGAAGAATTTAAAATATTATGACTTGAAAAGACAAAAAAGGGGTAAAATAATTTTTTTAAATGTACCGATATTCGGTATTCCTTTATTCCAAAAGAAAAAGTCAGAGGCTTATACATTTAAAGTAATGATACCCAACACATATTAAATCAATGCTGTTTTAATTATAACATTGGTTACATCTTGAGTCCCTGGAGTTGCCTGGTGCTCAAATACCTGTGGAAGGAAACAATCATTGTGTGTTACAATAGTTGTAGCATCAATACCTTTGGAAGGCAACAGATTCTTCTTCTTGTTAATAGGCACTACAACTGGCTGCAACAAAAGATTTTGGCTTCTATTCCAATTAGTTTCAATTCCTTTCTAAAAAACAGAAAGCTTTTTATATAATCTTGACACATATACAGACCTGTTTTGGCGTACAATGAATGATTTTGAGATGTATACATTATATATCCGGTATACTGTATGTTTATTTTTTACTATTAAGATAATGTATTGAATGATTTTGTGATGATGTTGTGCGATTTTAAGAGTTTGAGGGTAAACAGGTCTGCATTTATATATATTGCAACCTTGTAAGAAACATAGTTGCTATCCTCTTGTTGGAAGGCCTCATCAAGAGCAGAAACAGACGCTTTCATGCCCTCTGTCTTGTTTGGTATGCTACTATACAGATAGATAGCATAGCCATTTCTTTTCACAAATGCGGCTGCAGCCTGGAAAAAGTTTGCCAGATACAGGTTATAATCCTCATTGTCACTGACATTTCTAGAAATTACAAAGTCAAACTGAAAAGAAAAAAACAAAATAAAATTAACAAAATGTGCAGACCATTTTTATTTATTAACTACTCTTTTATTATAACTATAACTGTCTATATAAATATAGTATAGTATAATTATAAGGAAAATGTTTATATTTCAATTTTATAATAATTTATTATTTATATTATATTTCAATTAGCCTATACTTATACTATATTTATAATAATTTATATGATTGTTTACCGATTGTTTATTTTATTTTGTTAATTGAATGTAGAATAAATGACAAACCTACAAAAAAACGTATTTTATTATTAACTAATTAATACTAGTAATATTACTAGTATAATTACTATTACTTAGTAGTATTACTAAGACTAAGATTAAGTATTTATTAGTATTAGTAGCATTCGTATTAGTATTACCTTAGCCTTAGGCCTTAGTCTTATACTCTTAGTGAATTAACTGAATTGAAGTCTGAAGGACTAATTTTATTTAATTAATTTTAATTCACAAATGACAGTAAATTAAATGTTTATGAATAAATATTTCAAATTCTGCTTTGATTTGATACAATTAACTGTTTAAAGTATTGAATAATAATAACAAATACCGGTATTTCCGAAATATTCATTATTTAATGTCCGCCACTATCGATAACTGCGCCGCCATCCCGAGGCGGGAAAATGGGCGAAAAGAGAATTAGGAGTTTTGGTCACCAATTTAGGGAGTTTTTTGCGGTTACTTGAGCGCAGTCTCGTTAATTATAATAAGCTATAAAAATCAATTAATACTTTAGAATATTGTCCATTATGCTCTTTTAGTCGTCGCGTTTCTACAAAAAAAGTATTTAAGCTTTTATTCACTTACCGGTGGTTTTTTGACAACAGCGTAGTGTAGCAGTATCAAACCGTAATGTAACTTATAGTGTCGTGTGCAGAAACCAATCAACACAACAATGGTGACGTAAAACACAGCTTTTTTATGCAAATTTTGATGCTCGAGGCTATTTACCGATGTCAACGAAAGCATTCTTCAAAAAGAAGGTCAAAGGCTTATGCCTCATTTTGAGACATGCGCAGAACCATGCGCGGGCATGTATTATTATCCCTAACCACAGTGTGTAACAGCAGGTCATCGACTCTTTTTGCCACATCTTTAGAGTTATAATAAAGCTGTTATGTTCACCATGAAATTAATTATAATTAGCTAAAACAGCACATTCTCTCTCTTTCCTCTCCCAATTTTAGCAGACGTGTTTGCACTACTTTTTTTTACACGGCTACCATCTTGGTTGCCATGACCTCATTAATTTGTTTGTCGCAGTAAGGTTACATTCAGATACTTTGCATACTACCCATAGTGTAATGCATTGGCCTCAGTGGCACCTGGGCGCGTCTTGCCATAATTCATACCTGATGATACCCATCACAATAAAAAAATAATAATTCAATAATCAAATCAATAAAAAATAAGAGAAAAAAGTATAATATTAAATAATATATAGATTTGTGAGCTATTTTCAACGAATCATTTTCTAACACATTACCGATATCATTTTCTTCTTTCTTTGTGATTAATTTAGCCTTTTTCCCTATTTCTCGCTTTACAGTCGATTTAACTCCAGCAATATCTGCTTTGATGGAAGCCGCCATGTTGCTCCGAGAAATAAAAACTAAACTGGGATCTTTTCGTTGAAATATATTTACTCATTTAATATTGAAGTTTTAAACTTAAATTTATTGGGAAAATACTTTGATTATTTAATAATTAAAATATAAATTACTATTTTAATTCTTATATAATATATTATAATTTAACACGAAAAGTGTTTATGGATATTTTCACGTAAGTAACTGCTCCCTCAGTTGGCAAGGGACGTAAGCAAAGCTAGTGAGATCGTGCGTTTATAAAAAAAAATGTCTTTGGCTGTTTCTTCTCAGGTCTGTGATACACCTGGTTGTGGAGAAGCAGCTAAATTACAGTGTCCGACATGTATCAAAATTGGAATACCAGGTTCCTTTTTTTGCTCTCAGGTAAAAAAAACAACAACAAAAAACTAATCTAAACTTAATTAATTTATTAAAAAGCAGTCAGAGTAGCAGTAGACTTGAGTAGAAAAACATGTTAAGTTAGAAAGTTAGATTTATTAGAATAGATCATTGTACTATTTCTTCACTATGAACTATCTATGACTATGTTGATTAATTTATATATATTCTTAAAATGGTATCATTGAATAAAATCATTCAGGGGTAATGCAAATACCATTAATAATAGTAAATGAAAACACACAAAAGTGTCAATGTCATGACAAAAAATGATAAGCTCATAAGGCATACTTCACATACTCAAATGGTTAATGAAAAAATGGCCAACAAAACAACCATCATCATATTGGTGACTGGACCACTAAACGTCAACAACTGACCACAAGACAAGGGATCACGCTGACATATGAACTCATAGACTTGAGGATAGACAACTGAACAATGAAAACATAAAATGAAATAGATCAATAAATTATGGATCATTATGTAAGAAAAGCCGAAACATCTAAATCTAGTAGAAAATTTACAGATTTTCTACTGCTGAATAAGACAACCTTTATTTGGTAAATACCCACCTGTAACTGAAATAGTTATAATCTTATTATATAGGCATATAAATATAACTATAATATATATATATTAACTTTTTCAGCTTTGAAAGAGCTATCTTTCCAGTGAAAGATGAAATGTTGCATGGTTTAAGAGACTATCCTTAAGTATTTTGTGCAGAAGCATTAAACGTTGTGGTTCCTTTTGATATTTTTGTGACGTGATAAAAGTTATTTTTTTCAAGTTGTCCCCTGTTTGTCCATTTGTTAATTTGCTTCTCAATCAGACAAAATAGGCTTTAAGATGTTATTGTGGTATTAAATATCCCAGCCAAATTCTTCACAGAATTTTAATAGCGTTTACTGTATAAAATAGAAGGGTTTTCTTCCATCCAATATACAATAATTTGTTGGACAACTCTTTTGCAGAAGAAAGTTTACTTTCACCTGTTACTAAGGTGATAACAACATCTGGCAAAGAAGTTCAAAGCCCTTTCAGAAATTCAATGATGCAAAAGACAGAGAGAAAACAAACTGCTGATTTTTTATTTTATATTGTGCACACACACAACACATTTTGCCCATCGGTTATCCCAGGACCTCTATCACACCTCAATTTGAGAAACACTGGATTTGCCAGATTAATCAATTTTGTTTGTTTTTAAGCAATAAATATTAAACAAGTTTAATACACATGATCAATACAATATTATTTCAAAACTATATTTTACACAGGCCTGCTTTAAACAATCCTGGGGTGAGCACAAAAAGCTTCACAAATTAGCCAGTAAGTTTTATCCTATGTAACATTTCTTTAAGCTATCTGTTTTAAGTACCAGTAAGAAGTCAAAGAGAATCGTATTTGAACCTGATTCCCTTTTGTGTGTGTGCTTTATATTTTATATCTGTAGGTTGTCAATTTCTTTTTTTATTTTTCACAGAGATTATTTAAAGTTTCAAAACAGAACCTAAATTTTAAAATTAAAGTCACTTCTTCCTAAAAAGCTCACTGCTTCCTATTCAGCTTATTTGGTATGGAGTTTATATTACAAATAATCATATATGTTTGAAAGAAAGTAGGGTTCATTAGCGTGCAAAATATAATTCCTGATAACTACACCAAATGATTTTTTTTTTATAACGGAATACTGCATTTGGTGCATAATATTTTATTTTCGTAAAATGAAATTGTCTTAATTTAAGTATGGTGTAAAAAATATCCATTTTAAAAGTGGTTGGGACATCAGAATATTTAATATAGTTCATGGACGTGAAATAAAAAGTGTGCAGTGACGTGTCAGGGGGGGGGAGGGGTGTAGCGAAAATTGGGATTCTCAAATGTGCGTTACTTGAGTTCATGTTTTGTCAAGTAACTTTAGTAGATGGGAAGTTCAGGCATTGCTTTTGCCAATGTTGGCGGGCTATATCTAGCATATATATTCTTTAGTTGAGAAACACATCTCTTAAGAGGATTGGTTTAATAGATGATGATGACATATTTTCCCTGTATCTTAACTACTCAGAAACTCCTGTGAATGGTGAAAAGGACACCAATGAGCATTACAACCCTTGGCCAGGTTTCCGTTTCACAGGCACCTTACGTCCTGCACCATTGGTAAGTGATATCCTCTAGCATTTTCTTAAGTTTGTGTGTCGGTGATCTTTTTCATGGTTATGTTTATTAATATTTTTATCTACCGCGCTATATAAGACCACTAATAATAATAATAATAAAGTTTTCACACTTTTTAAGTACGGGTACTTTTGAATGTCTTTCACTTACAACTATACTTAAATAAAATTACATTACATTGCTACATCATTCCTTTGTGTATTTTTTACCAGAGTGCAACAAGAATAGTCCCAGACAATATTACAAGGCCTGATTATGCAAACCATCCCACTGGTAAAAATGGCATAATTTTTTTTTTTAAACTTAATCATAAATAAGGAAATTTTGGAAAGTTGGATAGGGTAACATTATTTATAAAAATTAAGAAAGTTAAAAAAAAAAAAAATTTAACTGTAGGGAAACTGGGAAAATTAGAAGCCCCTAAGACAGTGGTTCCCAAAATGTTCCCGGCAGCAGTAAAATTTTACTATTTATTATTTCAGTGATAAGATTGTTCAAAATTTGGGCTTTTTTAATGCTTCTTACAGAATTTATTGGTGACTTAGTAGTGTGTGTTTCATCCATTAAAAAAAAAAAAATTCTAATTTAATTGAACCCTAATGGCACTGCAATTGTTGGGTATGCCTATGTTCTGACTTGAAAGCCTGTGGGAAAATCTTAATTTATTAGTGGAATCATGACATTAAAAATTTTAGGGACAACTTCCCCAAGAGATATGTTACCTCCTACTAATATTTTCAAATCTGGAGACAACCTAAAACAGTTATGGTGAACCTTTTCATTGACAGAGTGCCCAAACTGCAATAAAAAAAACCCACTTATTTGTTGAAAAGTTCCAACACTGCCTGAATACTTAGTTTCTAGTTTAGATGCTGTTGATGCCTTGACTCAAATTCAAACAGAGTGCTCTGCATGCCATAGGTTCACCATCACTGCCCTTAATGGGGGGGGGGGGGGGTAGAGGTCCCATATTGGTAATTATACAACATAGTACAAATCTCTAACATAATATTTCAATTATTTTACAAGGTGTTTCAGACAGTGAGAAACAGATGAGAGGCACAACCAATATAAGGACCTTGAATGATGAAGAGCAAGAAGCAATGCGAGTAGCATGCAAGGTAAGGTATCTATAAGGAAAAAAACAAAAATCCTTCAGTTCTGTACATTACAATGGTGGCTTATGTCATTATTATAGCAGACCTGTTTACTCTTACATTTTTGGCGTACAATGTATGATTTTGAGGTGCATACATTATTATACATTATATATACTGTATGTTAATTTTTGTTCTATTAAGATAATGTATTGAACGATTTTGTGATGATATTGTACGATTTTAAGAGTTTGAGGGTTAACAGGTCTGTTACAGTGTGCAGATCCATTTTCAAAATAGTGTAGTGTAATGTTGCCAATTTTTATTATTATTGTGCTAATAAAATAGATCAAATGTCTTTAAGAAATCAATCTTGCCATCTGTCTCTTTGTTAATGACATTTTTAGGGTGCTTGTTTGTTCAATTTAATTTGTGCAATCACTTTTAAGGAATGCAGGTGATGAATTGAACTTCTTTGTCTCCACAGTTGACTCGAGAGATTTTGGATGTGGCAGCTGAGGCAACTGCTGTGGGCATCACCACTGACGAGATTGACAGGCTGGTACATGAGGTTGGTAGCTGAAATTAGCATCCCTTTCATTGCTACACTTGTATTGGTGCAAGACATTTATTTACTGCATGAAATGTTCATTTCTATGTTCTGCAATTCAAACGATTTAGTCAAAAGATCATGAGTCAATATAAATGGTTTCGGCCAAGTTCATTTTAATAAATTGCAATACAAAATTAATAATCATTTATGTATTTACTTAGGCAACCATTGATAGGGATTGTTACCCTTCTCCACTCAACTATTTTGAATTTCCGAAATCATGCTGCACGTAAGTTGTACATTTTATTGTTGGGACAAAACTTATAAAAAACTGAAACTTGCAATGGGTAACAGTATTGACATTTTTATGGAAAACTGTTAAATTAAGGATTTATTTATTAAAATATCTAATGACTTGTTGCTACAATGTTTCTCATCAAAATGTTTTGATTTTCTTTTTTGTGTTTTTCAAATAAAAATTGGGTAATAATTATGTGTTTTATGAAACGGTTGATATAAAGTGAAGTGCTCACAAGACTATGTAATCTTGTTAGATTTTTAAAAAGTAATTTCATCATATAAATGTAGTTACAATGTTCTTAATAAACTATTTTTAAACCCATATATTCGAATATCCTTGTTAATAATTAAAATTTTTTTTAAACTTTCAAGGTCCATAAATGAAGTTATCTGCCATGGAATACCCGATATGAGGCCTTTACAAGATGGGGATATAATGAACGGTGAGATTCCCATAAATCCTTTTCCATATGAAAGAAATGGAATTATATGATATAATTAATACATATTTTATTAACCTTAAAAGTCCTATAGTCAGATATTTGTCTTACCTAAAAGTGCAATTGTTTACTTTTGCTTTACCAAGAGATTTAACTCATGTGCTTTTGTTTGTGAAAGAAAAGCAACAATAAAATGCTAAACCATGACTTTTTAAAAAACTATTTTATATCTTTACTTTTTTATATCATGCTTTGAAATTCATTTAAAACTGTGCTAATAAATAATAGAGGGTTTTACTACAGTAATAGAGTAATTTGAAAGCTCTTTTCAAAATTTTCTACTCTTAATGTGGTTATTCCAAACCTTTGATCTTGGGGGGGGGGGGGGGGGGGGGGGGGGTTAATTCCAGGTAAAAAACAAAGGATTTTTCATTCCAGAGAATGATGCTTCTATTAGATATTATTGAAGGGGTCATGTTTAATATTTCCTATATCTTTTTTTCATTTTTAAAGATAGTTCGGGAGGTAACTAAATGTAAACATGAGGATATTAATTTAGCAAAATAACCATGTTTATGTTGTTCATGTTTGTTCTATCAGTTGACATCTCAGCTTATCACAGAGGATACCATGGAGATGCTAATGAAACATTTTTTGTTGGTAATGTCAGCGAAAGTGCCAAAAAGTTGGTTAAAACAACATATGAATGTCTCAAATTTGCTATAGATGAAGGTCAGCACCATTATTACCCACTGCATTGCCAAGTCTGTACTTATATGAAACTTTTATTAAAATATTTTATATTTAGTCTATCCCAATGTGGCATTTGGTTTAATAAAAGTTTATTAAAAAAATGTATACTGAATGACTGAATGTATCGATAATAATGAAAATATTTATCAATCTCGATGCGTATTAGACAATATGACTTCTAATAGATTCTATAGTCATGGAAAATATAAGGCTGTTGTACTAAATTATTATTATTATATAATTTAAATTGGTAGCTCTTGTTATCGTCAAACTGCAAATAAATGTAAAAAAAAAAAAAATGTATCTAGATGATAAATTTATATTTGTCTTTTTTTTCAACTAATAAATTAATGCACAAAATATAGGCTTTACAATTGTCTTCAAAATACCTTTCATTTCCATAGTGAAGCCTGGTGTAAGATATAGAGAAATAGGAAATGTCATACAGAAGCATGCTCAGGCAAATGGATACTCTGTGGTGCGCAGCTATTGTGGACATGGAATACATGAGTAAGACCTGACATTTGTATCAGATTTATTTACTATTAACCATTCCCTCAACATTTAAGAAAGTTATTCCCATAATTATATTTATTCATCATGATCACAACGTAAATTCCAGATATTTACACATTAAACACTGGCTCAGACATAATACAATTATCATTCATTTTCATTTAAATTGCTTGACATTTCTTTTCATTACCATTATAGAAAATGTATAATTAATTTGTATCTTTGATCAATTTCAGACTGTTTCACACAACACCAAGTGTTCCTCATTATGGAAGTATGTTATTCTGTTTATACAACTAAAAATAATGTTAGGTTTTGTAGAATGATTGTTGCTAACTTATTTGCTCAGGTATTAAGACAGTTTTTTTTTTGCAGTGTTGTATATTTGTTTCATCTTATCATTTATTGGTAGAAAACTTTTTATACTTCAAAATAAATCTTGTCCTCAGAAAACAAGGCAATTGGAATAATGAAACCAGGACAAGTATTTACCATTGAGCCCATGATAAATGAAGGTGAGACAGCTAGTCACATTGGATTTAATCCCTTACCTCACATTACTAAAAGTTGTGGCTTGTTAAACAAAGGCAGTGTCAAACTTCAATATATTTTATTGGCTTCATTCATCAGATTCTTTAACATGTTGTTCATACGTCATAATAACACCAAATTAATCACAAGAAGTAATGTAATTTTAATCTATAAAATTATCTTACATACTGTAGATTTCATCAAACATATGTATAGTGCTATAAGAAGAGAAATAATACAGACCCATTCCCTACATAGCTCTTTTTACAACTGCTAAAAAATAAGCACATACGCCAAAGACATTCCAGACGATATGTCATAATTACCATAGATATAGTCACCAAGTAAATGGCTTTCAGGGCATTCATTAACTATTAACTCACTCTAAAGGCACTGTGCACAACAAAACACATCCAGTATGCAACAATTATTTGTGAACTCCCATACTGGGCAGGTAGCTTTCACAGATGAGCCTTCAGCCCTTTCACAATAACAACAAAAATGTCACTACCACTTTTCTTTAGCTTTGTTTATTCAAATAAGTGACAGGAAGCTTGTGACATATAGGGTCTTAAAAGTGTATGAGAAGGAGCAATGGCTTTATGACTTACAACAATGGACAGGGAGGGCATATTTGTGCTGCATATAGTTTGATTTGAATGCCATGTAAAATAAAGTCATATTTAACATGCCTATTGGTTTCAGGGACTTGGAGAGATGAATCATGGCCAGACAATTGGACTGCAGTTACCCAGGATGGCAAACTGTCTGCTCAGTTTGAACACACATTGCTTGTCACTGAAACTGGCTGTGAAGTTCTTACAAGGCGTTTGGACAATAATGGGCAGCCTCATTTCATGGATCACATGACCTCATGATTAATCTCTAGCTAGCTGATGCCCTGCATGAGATTGTCAAATTTATTTTTAATCTCCAAAGCTGGAGATACAATATTTAAAAAAACAACTAGAAATGGTCATATTTTTAAGAAAAACGGTACCACTAAAATTAATTTTAAATATTTATTCATTTCAAAGCATGTATAAAATAGAACATTAGTGAATATAAATTTTACAAATTTTGAAATATTTCACAAAATGGCTGTACCTCATCTTACAAGTTTTCTACTAACTACAATCTACGCCAAACCCAACAAAGACTTTAAACTATTTTCATTAAAATCATCAAAACTTTCTTCAATCCAAGGTGAACTGATGTAAAAAAAAAAATCAAATTTGTGGTTCTTTGTGATCTATTTTTTTAAATAATGTAAATAATTCAAGTCTTCTTTTAAACAAAAATATCTACAAAGATATATTATACTTAAGCCATTGTCAACTTGAGGGGGGGAAAAGGTCAATATAAAAACCCTTAATAGTAATTAGTTTGCTATTGCTGATTAAAGATTTATCTGCAAATATAATGGATCCACCTATAAACGGACTAATTTGTTTTGGATGAAACGATAAATTAACGTGATTGACTGGTCTTCCCTGAAGGGGAGTGACATGTTTTTTCTGAAAGGTTTTTTTTTTTTTTCTGCTGGATGATGATTGGTTATATGTAAACTCAATGTCAGTCTCTCAATAAAATATATACCAGTGGCATATAACTGGTAGGGCTCACCAGTATATCTGAATCATGGATTTTGTTTGTTTTTTTTACTTAGAGAAGTATGTCAGAGGATCTGGTATGGCATCTTTCCGTCTACGAGAGACGATAGATTATCTTGTCTGGTTGCAGCTCTTCGTGTGGCTAATGAGACCAATCCTTGAATGGCAGAGGATCTAAGTATGAGAAAATAGGGCCTTAGTTGAAAATTGTTGGGAGCCTTTGTTATAAACTTTTTCAATATTGTATTATATTAACTTAACTTAAGTAAATACTTATTTTAAATTATTTAACAATTACATTAGAACAGTGGTTCTCAACTCTCCTAATGGCGCGACCCTTTAATACATTTCCTCATGTTATGACCCCCCAACCATAAAATTATTTTCGTTGTTACTTCAAAAATGTGTTTTCCCGATGGTCTTAGGCGACCCCTGTCTAATGGTCATTCGACCCCCAAAGGGGCCACGACCCACAGGTTGAGAACCGCTGCTTTAGAACATTTTGCAATAGCTAGCATGTTTTGATAACTTAGAACAGTGCTGTCCAACCTTTTTGACTGGGTCTAACAATTTTTTCTGCCTGCACATGATATCTGAAAAGAAAAATTTATAAAAACCTTTTTATAATATTTACATTATTAATACTTCTTACCTTATGCATAAAGAAACATATATCCAATAGAATTATTGGCTCATCAAGAATATAAATAAAGCCAATAAAAACCTTGGCACTTATTTAATAAGATATTTGACTTTGAATTGTACTTGTTCCTTAATTTGAGGTGTTTTCAGTAGCACCTCGCCTCATTAGATCTTCTTTAATACTCACCAAATGGTTTTCTGGATTTGATGTTAGTCATTTCAGAGAATAAAACTTCACTTACGTAGGTGCTTCCAAAGACAATTTCAAAATTTTGTTACAAAATTTCCATTGTTGGGAAATTCATCAGATGAAAACAGGATGTCATCCAGAATTCATTTGGCTAAACATTCTTAAGTATTATTATATAAACAAATATGTTCAAGAATCGATCTTGATGTCTTTCTCAATTCTTACCTGACTGAATTGCACTAACTAAAAAAAAAACATAGCTTGTATCTTGCTTTCTACTTATTGAACGTCTCATGCTCCGATCTCTGAATACCAGGTACTTGTCCCCAACATCACAACAATACAGGATGGGCACACACTCTCCCATTATTGAGTAAATAACATGGTTCCATAAATGGTCTACACTGCCCATCGTAGTTATTTGTGACACATTTAGAACCCCAACCTCGATTACTCTGACCCGAAGACTTTCCTGTCATATTATTATCATCCTACAAAGTGCAGTCGTTAATTTGCGGTTCTCACCTATTTCACCTAACTTGAGTTCGATGGTGACAGCATGGAAATTTTTACAATGACCTTATAGTTTTAGCTACACATCAAGTTATTTTCGGTTCCCCAAAAGTCATTAGTAAATTATACCCGGTACCCCTTAACGACTCCCCTGTGCAAGCAACAGAAAGGCATGCACAGTATCCCAGGTTCCTAAATGGCTGATGTGCTTAACATAAATTACTAAGTCACCTCACTCCTTAGCTTTTTTCCACACCCCCACTTCCATGTTACCACTTCCCCTGTGCTCTCAAGTGATTTCCCAACAATACTAAATGAAATGAATGTTGTTTGAAAACATTTTCACCCTAAAACTAAGATGATTTATTTTTTTTTACACACAACATAAAGATGTTGTTGGCAACAGGTTGGATAGCACTGGCTTAAATTTTTTTTTTTAAGACTACCAAATCAGATTACATAAAAACTTCACTGCCTAGAAAGCAACATGCCACTTTA
Organism: Omphiscola glabra; assembly: GCA_964017045.1. NCBI lineage: Eukaryota > Metazoa > Mollusca > Gastropoda > Lymnaeidae > Omphiscola > Omphiscola glabra. The sequence continues at coordinate 43,386,038 of OZ024795.1, read as the reverse complement.
ATAATTACAATTGTTCAGTTATTTGTATATCACTGCAGTGAATGGGCTGAGCAAATGGATATTTTCATTACTGGTACTTAGTAATTTATTTTTTAAAATCCAAATAAATTTTGTTGTAATTATAAATATAATAATAACAGTACAGTAGCACTTTATCTTGCTCTGAAAACACAAGAGTTATTTGTTGACTTAGGAGGGAGTTTTCTTGTTAAACAAACACTACTTAAACCACAAATAGATTTTAAAAAAATAAATTGTTTAAAATTTTGGTTCACTAGTGCATTGAAAATTTTTGTAAATAATGAATACCAGTAGCTAAAATGAATGCATACTGCTCATTGAAAAAAAAATTGTGATTTCAGGAATATTTTACTTGAGAGAAATTGATATAAATTGCAACCTTCCTTAAAACAATATTGCATTTGTAAGAATATAGTAAAGGATTATTTTTGGCGTAAAATTACCCTGACTGATGATGATAATACCACTCACAACTTTGTGTTATAGTACTTTTTTAGCTTTATTTCATCCCTCATTCTGTAACATCAAAGTGGAGATGTTTCAGTTACCCTTCTGCGCTCTTCATGCTGGACCATTTTATTGTTAAAAAGTTTCATCACACAATATACATTTTTTTAATTTACAAAGGAATAACACCAACAATAATATTTTTTTAATGAACACTTTTAAAAGATTTAACTAAAAATCCCCTCCATTGATATATCCCATGATACTGATTTTAAAGATTTTAATTTTCATATAATTTTTTTTTTACTTGCCCTCAAATTACGGACATTAAATTTAAAAGAATTCAAGTTTCAATTTGAATAGGCGGATGAGCTTTATCACTCCTCTGGATAATAATGTATGTACTTGTGAAAACTTTATTTGACAAATATGCTGAGAAATTTAGTTTTCCAGATTTGTTAAAAAATGTCAATGCATTAGGGAAGGAGTTGTATTTATCTGCAGTTTCAGGACCGGCAGTACAAGGTTTTCTATAGACAGAAGACATAATTGAAATATTTTACATAATGCAAGTTAGGTTTTTCCTTTACAGAATCATCCAATGTTTTAATACTTTTAATAATACTTGTGTTTTACCCATTTTATTTGTGTGTTTTTAACTAACTTAAATCATGTTTTTTAAAATTTCATTTTCATTAATAAAAACTATATTTCACTTTGAAACCAGCTGAGGCTTCAGGAGACAACTTAAAATCAATGTGTTAACATAACATAAAAGTAGGATAATGTAATATTAGTATAAATATAATAATGGCCTGTATTATATTAATAATAAAATATATCTCAGTGGCATGAGGTTGTGAAAGAAATTTATGTTCCGTTGTGCCAATATCATTCTATTCCTAAAAATTAAAGAAATTATTCTAAGAAACAGAAAGAATTGAATGAACTCAAGTAGATGTATTTGATTTGTGAATGGTGACAAGACAAAGAGCAGAACATGTGTTGTGCAGACAAGGGCTTAATGACAACACTGAGTGGCTACACGTTTCATGCATTTATTTGTAAAATTGTATAAGCAGCTTAAAAAATCCAGTACAGTAACTGCAACCCAAGCCATCCATGACATCTTATGATTAATTACAGTTTTACAGTGAGTGAACTGCTATTCTGCCATGAGTATTACTATGATTGTCATTTGGGTCTAACTTGGAATCTGGATATGATAATTGAATTCATCAGTGTGCTGCTAGCATTAATTGAGCCAACATTGCAAAGGGGCTATGATACACGGCTCGCAAATTTATATAAAGAAATTACAAAGACAAATTAAACAATTAGAAACATTTATGTCCATGCATAAAATTTATAAAATGAATATCATGATATGAGTAAAGTAACACATGTAAGAATACAACATTTAGGTTTAGGAACAAATACCTACTTCCTACAAACAATATAAAAAAAATTCCCAATTCTAAAACTAATGTAAATAATGCTCATCAAATACTTGTTTAATAACAAGAAATGTAAGTTTTGTCAAAGATTTAAAAAAAAAATAAAGACAACCTGTCAGCTGCAAAAAATTAATTACCGGTACAGAATAAAGTCAATAAATACAATAAAAAAATATATTAAAAATTCAGCACAAAGCTAAATATGCAAATTTATTTTTTATGGCACAGACAAAATTAAACAGCTTTTATTTTTACACAGGATGTTAAATATTTAGCCTCCAATGCAATTTTGACTGAATTTAATGAGGGATAAGTATAAAAAACAAAACTGACCAAACTAAATTAATTAAAGCATCAAAACAATATATAGGTTGTCCTAAGGAAACACAATAACCTGGATAATAGATTTGGCTTCAAAAGTTCAAAATGCTTAAAAATAAAAGGATGTACACTTGCAGACATAAAAATGCTTATTTGAGAATTGAGATTGTAAATTACTTAATTTAAATACAATATTTACAATTTAAAATCTAAAGAAATATTATGCTTTGTTGCAGACTATTCAACATTCAATTATTTAATACTACGATGGTGGGACATTCTCGGAATTCTCACTAAATAAAAGTTTAGCTGCTTTTACAGGCTTGTTGGAAATTCTTTTTTCAGATGACGATTTTGGTGAAACAAAACATTCACGACAAACAGCCAAGTATTTCTCTGCACCTCCAATGACTTCAACCTAGCGTTTGAATATTAAAAAAAAAAAATCATAAAAAATAATCATGAAATATAAAAATTATAAATCTGATTAACTCATCAAATAAAATATGTTCGAAAAAAGATGATCGTTTGTAATGTTTCAGATTCATTAGGCATTTGAATTGAAAGCTCAAAACTGATCGTGAAGCATGAGGATCTATAATTAGTATAAAAGATATATTCACTCGTCTACATAGCTTATCAAACTATCATACTAATATAAAGAAATGCAAAGAACGGTGTGCAAATAGAGCTGAATGAAAGTTGAGCAGCTCTAAATTATGATTTAAATAAAAGTTATTACAACTGGATTTTCCTAAATACAGCTTGAGGATATTGAAAATACCTCAGTCTCCAACCCGATCCGCTTAGTGAAAGAGGCCTCATTATAGCAATTCATACACACAGCAGTTAGCTTCAGAACATGTTCTGCCAGGGGGACCAGATTAAGGATGTCTCCAAAACCCTAGTTGAAGATAAAAATACATAAACCAAGATTACTACTCCAGTGACACAAAGGATAATATGTTAATATTAGTAGGTATTCTAAATGAAAATACATAAAATTGAACTATTCCCCTAAATAGAGCTTGCCTTCATCAGAAAAGAACCACAAATTTTAATGCTCTATCTCCAATATTTAGAAAGTTATGAATTTTTAAAAAATCAGGAACAGCGTCAATTTTTAGACGCCAGGAAAGTGTAGTTTTGGCACCCGCTATCTTCTAAAATAACTATGTTGGAACTTTCAAATCTCTTGCACACACAACCAGTTATACATATAACAAACTCAATTTTTTTCAGGGTTGTCACTAAATTGTAAATATAATTTTTATTCATTTAAAAACGAGCCGAAGCTCAATTTGTCATAATATTAAAAGGGAGACAAAAAGTCAATTTTACTTCACTTTCAAAAAATCATAAAAAATTAACTAATTAAGCTATTCTTAATATCCAGGAGTCAAGTTAAAGTTAATTTAAAGCACATCAATGTGAAATCATTAGGCAAAGGTGAAAACAACCAACTATTTTACAGAAATTATTTCAGCAAGGCATGTTCACTAAAACTAAGAAATTCATAGATTTTTTAAATTTCGTAATAAATTAACCAAGTAAGATATCCTAACAAATTTTACACAGCATTGTAGAAAATGCTAATCTTTTTAATAATAAAGCAACATACTAAGGTTTAGGAAACAAAATTCTGCTCAATAATAATTATAAAAATGGTCACTTTTGCTCCAAAAATTAAAAATTTCCAACTTCTTAAGAACATTTATACGAGTAAAAAATCTGCAGGAATCATCAACTATGCATTAGTAATATTGAAAATCAATTTACATGAACAAAAGGATTATCTCAGTAAGTCATGTTCATAATAACGAAGGAATTTCTTTTTTTCTTTTTATTCATAAAAAAATTAAGAAGCAAGGTATCTAAGTAAAATTTATAGCATGTCTTTTAGATATAGCCATAAATGGCTTTAAGAATCTGTCAGTTAATTATGATTCTTTTGCTGACAGTACATCTGATGATACTAATAAAAGTCTGTTAATAAAAATAACTAGTACTAAGTCTGTTAGGGCAGCAACTATGAAGTCATTTGACAAAAATTTGAAGAATTTCTTACATCTTAACTTGGTGAGAAAACAATTATAAATTGTGTATATTGCAATGTCCATTTGCTGTTAGGACACACGCTGTTAAGGTTGAGAAGAAGACAAACTTTTTAAATCTTATGCTGCTTTAGCTGAAAGCGCTACTACTAATAGAATTATAAAAACAAGTTGTGATTGTTTTGGTACCAGGGGGTAATAAAATAATGGGTGTATGGTAGAATGGATTACATTTTGTGAGAAGTCAAAAATTCCTAGCTTTAAAGGCAATAGACTTTAACTCATTTTTTTTAAAGCTGGTTCATCAAATATTTTCCACTTTATCAAGATAATGACATTTTTCACATGTGGCATTCTAAGTGCATCCAATATAAAATTACAGAGTGTCATTTTAGATTTAACAATTTAAAGGATAATGTTTTAATGACATTGTTTTGTTGTATTGCTCTTATTTATTTGAAGCTTACTGGCCTACATTGGGATATTGTCACAATTTTAATCTAAAATACTTTAAATTTTATAAATATGTATGGTTGAAGCCTGTTTCAAAGTATATTTTACTCATCATACCACGAGTCAGATGTATATGAATGTGACTAATTTTTTTTTGTTTAAATGTGTGGACTAAACTTTGTCAAGAAGCTTTAAATGTATCAAGAAGACAACTTGGTGTAAAATTTGTACGAACAATACCCACAGAAGCAAAACTTTTAGAAATGAAATTAAGCCTTAATCCATGTTGAGGAAGTCCTCCAGGATGCAGGGTGCCAATGCCTTATCCATACGGGACTGTGTCGATCGTGTACCGAGAGCGAGTGTTAGTGTTGGACTCATTGATCTCCATGGTGTCAGGAAAAATGTCTGCAATCCATTTGCCGAAAACCTGATAAGAGCATTTTTTTTATTAGTCGGGAATTAGAATGGCTAGAAAACATTCATATTATTATTATAATATTCATTTCAATCAACTTGGCATGCAGATGTGATTTTGTAAGCTACCCCTAAACAAAATACTGCTACAAAAATACTAACCGTTGATCATGGATGATTGCCTTCTCGGAATTAAGATAAGTGCACTAGAATCCTGTTGTTTCTGATCATCTGTTTAGGCAATGCTTTGGGCCTCCCCTTTCCTTTATGTTTAAAGTGGTCTCTAATTCTAATGATGTTGTATGTGTCTCATCCACTGAAATATTATAATAAAAATATATGTCAAAAGATAGAGTAGAGCTAAGTAAGAATATTTATTTTGGACTCTACCATTTATGAAAGGGGAAAGGCAATTTTGTTCAATCTCTTTTATCTTTCCCCTGAACTGTATTATGACTCTTATACTATAACTTCATGTTTTAAAAACAGATGAGTAAAACTGATTATGAAAAATTCTTTTGTAACAAAGAATAAACAAAAATTAATAATAACAGACTTGGCTGTTCACCTTAGTGAAAATAATACTGTTCTCCCAAAAAACATTCACAGTGGACGAATGGCTGCCATTCAATGGCTATTCGCGAATCGATATGATACTAACATTTTAATGAATTACTGGTCTTTCTGAACACATGCTCAAATATAAAATAAAATCTAATTAAACATTTAAACATCTGATTTAAATAATTATGTAATCCTTTAAAGTATTCCTAATTGTAAATTAAATACAGGCAACTTTAAAATAAGGGTAGCAGATCATATTTAGAAGTTACGGAACATTGGAACAATTACCGATAAGCCTAAAAGTGCAGACACTAAATCATGAATACAAAAAAATTAAAAGCTTCTTTGATGATAAATAAGAATAAAATGTATGAATTAATGTTTTAACTTACCTTTGGCAGTTTTTAAATCCATGGGAAGCACTAAATTTAGCAAAACGGCTTATCCAAAACAATCAGCTAGTTCAACTTGTGAATTTCTTAATGGCATGACTTCTATGGCGGATCACGGCAAATTTTGTTTTATAGGAATTTGATGACGCATTTCCGAAGCTGGTCGCTTTTTCTTCGTAAACGGGGCATTCCCAAAATCGTAACAGTTTTATTATAAAATGGATTGGCTTTCTAAAAATGTATTATTAGAAGCTGTAAAATTATGGTAACAGCTAGAAAATCCATTTTTAATTCTAAAATCAACGTTTTTAAACATAAATTTTTATTATTTAAATTGCAAAACTATATCAAAATAAACATCAACATCAGTACTTTCTAAATCCGTTGCTTCCAGTCCAAATAATAAGACAAAGCAAACGCGATGACGTTTAGCGCGACACAAGTTAAAAAAAAAAAAATTTCTCAGCGCAGCGAAATTTTCAGCGGCTCATTTAGAATACCTAATATTAGTTAATGAATTTTTTATGCTTTAGCTGCCAAAATTCATGAAGATTATATACTAACAAATTCCGTTTACATTACCTTTTTTATTTTAAAAAGCGAAGTATTATATATTACTATTGTAAGTAAAACTGACCTTCTTCTGGAAAGTTCCATCAAGTGCTGCCACAATAACAACCTTTTCTTGGTTGGCCAATTTGTCACAGAAACTGACAATATCTGGAAACTAACAAAAAAGTTGCCATTTGAAAAATAAATTGTGTTATTGTGTTTTTCAAATTTGGAAATAATGTAAGATAAATCAGATTTTAGTTGTAAGTTTGCAGTTATTGCTAAATTGTTGTAATTATTATGTTTTTCAAAATTTATTTCTTTAAGTTATAGCGACAAGCAAGACACTTACAAATTGGCCCTCATCTATTCCAATAATATCATATTTAAGAGCTTCAGACTGCAAATCTGATAGCTTCTCTGCTGACATTGCACCTAAAACTTGTCTGTAAAAAAAAATTTAAATTTTTTTGTTTGTTTTATTCAATTAAAGATGTGTGTACAGAAATGATAAAATAAATCATCTTTAAGTTTAAACAAAAAAGTCTGTTATTAACTAAAAGAGATTAGAACTGTAATAAAGCTTTAGCAATTTCAAGCACTGCCACCTTGTGACTTTTGGAAAAATACCGCCGTGAACTCGACATTTATCAAAAGCTCCAAGGCTGCCCTGGCATCTGATAGGAGCCGTTAGGATGGCAGAATCGCTTACTCAACCGTTGCACACATGCCAGTATATGGATGCAGCAACGTACCCTACTAGAACCAGAGCCCCTTGCACTTTTCTTGTTTTGTTGTTTAGCCACTCAATGCAGTTTAACACTTCTTTCAAAAACAAATTTCCATCACAAGTATTCACAACGTTGGGCTCCTTAACCCACAGGGGATGTGCAGGGCCCATGCGACAGCTCTTGTTTCAAGACAGTTTAAAGGTACTCTTAGTAGTAAACAGTATAGCTGTCATTAGATTAGCTATGCTTAGTACATACTTATCATGTGTAGCTATTCCACTGAAATCATAGCGTACATCTTTGGCATACTTAATGATGAGACACCTGTAGTTAGCTATCTGGTATCTTTTAATTCTTCTCATCAGCTCCGTCCTGTAAATAATAAATGCAATGAAACAATGATATAAGTTTAAACAATCACTTTAAAAATATTTCCTTAGGGATACGCAAGATCAATTGACACTTGTCATTTAGTTGATTGATTTGAATACTTATATGCATTCTATTTACTGTTGGTCTTAAGCAGAGATTTCTTAACACGTCTCATACATGATAATATATAAACAATTAAAGGATAATACACATCCGAATAGTGAATTATTAAATTATCCACACCCCACTTTGTGACTTTAAGCATTTTTTAAAACTATGGTTGAAAGCATTATGAAGTATTTTTTCATGTTAACTCTTAAAGTCCGACGCGCCAGTCTAACTGGCGCTCCGCCGGTCACGTTTTGACGCAAGCCAGTCTATGTGGCGCTTCATAGTGGCTATTTAATTTTGGGTTTTTATATAAATATTTCGGTATTTTGTCCAAACCAATATTTCCACATCCTCTTCCGGTGTTTACATTTTTCAATCGTGCTGTGAATTCGTTTTTTATCGCTATTTTAACTATAGATTTTTAAGTTTTAGTGACAGCTAAATTTCGCTAAATTTTTTTTTACCTAAACAAATGGCTTCTACACCTAATAACAATCGAAAGCAGAGGTTATCTGCTGAACAAGCTTCAAAGCTAATAATTTCATGGGCAGAAACAAATGCAGACGATGAATTATCGAGCGAGGATGAATTTGAAAGTGAGCCCAGTAGTTCAGATTCAGAGTATTCGTTTGGCAATGATAAATCTCCTGATGACAACACCGAATCAGAAGATGAGTGGGCGTTACCTCAAGCTGGAACTAGTTCTAGTAAAAAAGGAAAGGGTAAAGCCCTTGTAAAAAAAGGACAAAAAAGAACTGATGATAGATCTAGATCACCCCTATCTAGACATGTGGACTCTACTAAGTCTAACAAAATAGGGGAAATGAAATGGAATGAAGTAGAATCTGGCACTACAAATAATTCTTTTCGTTTTGTGCCACCGCCATCTAAAATTCCTGGAGTAAACCCTGATGTTATTCCAGATGGGTCATCACCACTTTTTTGTTTTAAAGCTCTGTTCACTGATGATATCATCACAGAACTGCTACATTCCATCAATGAATATGCAGACAGACTTGTTGCATCAAAAGGGGACACAGCATCTCAAAGATCTGTTTATAAAAACTGGTACCCAGTGACGCTCCCAGAAATACACAATTTTTTTGCTGTTATAATTTCATTTGGAATAAATAAAAAGCCAGGAATTAGGGACTACTGGTCAAGTCATCGCTGTCTACAAAATACTTGGTACAGTCAAATGTTCCGAAGAGACAGATTCCAGGCAATCTATCATACCATGTTTCATGTCAGCAATGTGGATGCTGAAGGCAAGGCAAAAATTGAACCTTTTGTTCAAAAACTTTTAGATAGATTTCAGGATGCATTCTATCCTTTCAAAGACTTGTCTTTAGATGAAATGGTGATTGGATGGAAAGGAAGATGGGCTCACAAAATGTTCAATGCCTCAAAACCCAAAAAATATCACGTGAAGACCTTTGGCCTCTGTGACAGCAATACCGGCTATGTCGTAAACTTACTGATCTATTTTGGAGGTACACTTCGTACAATCCAGATATTGATGTCAACAGTCAGCAGGCTGTCAAAGTTTTTGATAAGCTGCTGCAGCCTTGTGGGAAAGGGCATCATGTGTTTGCTGATCGGTACTATACCAGTATGCCCCTTATAAATTATTTGCTGAGCAAGCAACAATATTATACTGGGACTTTGAATTTAAACCGCAAAGACTTTCCACAACAGTTGAAAACCACCAAACTTCTCCACTTACAGATGAAGTGGTTTTTAGAAAAGGAAAAACAAATTTTGTGTGTCATGTTTAGGGACAAAAAGGCAAAAAAACCATGCATTCTTGTGTCCAGCTGTGCCGCTGTTGAAACGATGGATATTACAAACCGTTTTGGGGACACTAAAGTAAAGCCTGTTCTAATAAATGACTATAACATGAAAATGAATGGGTGTGATAAAATGGACCAGTGTGTTGTGACATATGGAGCTTTCAGCAGGAGGACAAGAAAATGGTGGAAAAAGATTTTCTATTGGATTTTTGAAATTACCCAGTTGAATGCATACCGTTTGCATGTTTTTAGGTATTTTGAAAGTCACTCGCGCATCGCTTCTGCGCACTCGAAAAATTACGGAAAAACTTTTGTGGCCATTTAATAGTCGCCTTTACGGTGACCTCGGATTTATGTGTTTTACGTCACAGTTTACTAATTATAACTTCATTTTGTCATCGATTACGTTTACTATTTGTCTTCCGGTGACGCTCATACAATTTACCCAATGAGGGGAACCCCCGTTTTTTTTCCTGAGTCACGTTTTGACTCTCGGTAAGCTATAAATGTCTTAAATACTTCTTTGGAGCATTCATACATGATTGAAACCCAAAGACTCATGTGTATCATCTAATTTGGATTGCTAATAACTTTGAAATAGTCAATTATCCTAGCTCAATTGAATGTTACAGCACTCCACAGAAAATGGTCAACCTTCATCACCGGGAGAAAAAAAAATGGCGACCGATTTTTTGTCTTCACCGGGCTGATAGACGCGGCTCTAAATAACATTTAATAATAGTTTAATCCTTTTGTAATCTTTAAACATCTGAATAAATCTAAGTAAATATATAAAACATACTTTAAAAAATCATAGAATTGGATAAGATAATACAAATAAATTGAAATTATGAATATTAAACTGATGGGAACTTGCTTTTTAATTAAAATAATAGAAATGCGAGAACTACCGGTGTCGGTGTCGTAGTCTAAGTCTACTTGCTAATTTAAGCTTAATTATTATTACACTTAATGAACCAATACTATTCTGTTACTACAAATGCACTTAAAGGAGAAATTTAAGTAATATTTTAAAATTAAATAAGGTATTTAATCATAAATTTTAAATTATTCTTAAGTACTTGTAATGACATGACATAGAATTAGAAAAAAAATGTCTAATTATAATTAATAATAATAATAAAATAAAAAAGAAACAAGTTTTAATTAATAGAAAATTTAAATTATTTAAATGAAATAAGAAATTGTGTAGTGTAAATTCAGGATTATGATTTAATATGATAAGATGTTTTTCTAGGCTAATTTCAGATACAAGAGAAAATTTTCTATTGTAGAACTCGGAATTTCTTCCAAGGAGGCCCGTTTGAATGTAGAGAAAAAATTATTTTGATTAATTTTTATTTATAATTACATTCGATTTTAGAGAAAAAAGACTACTTACCTTTTTATAAATATAAAAAGTGATTTAAAATTGAACACAAGCCTATAATTCGTTCAAATTCAACAAACAAGTACCGGTAATTATTTTTTTTATCAGCAATGGTTTTTCCAATTTTTCTGTTCACATTTTGCTTAACATACCCTCAAATAATTTGTTTCAAAATACAAAGTCTTGATGTTATTTAAAAGCTTTGTTGTTCATTGTGTTTAATATTGCATTGAGAATGTTTCCTGAAAATATGGTAGCATTATCTTGTAAAATAAAAAAGTTTTGGGCAAATAAGTCAGAAATTTGGTAAGTCGGTCACACGTTTTTGTAGTAAAATACAAAGATAAAGAAGGGGGTTAAAAAATTCACTAAAAAATTCATAACTTCAATTCTATAAAAGATAGAAAGATGAAATTGGTATTTTTGCAAAGCTTATAGCTAGCCCTTCAATATGATATATCATTTATGACAATAGGACAATATTGAAATTTTTTGTCAAAGTACCTAATGTTTTATCGCAGCCAACAGGGACAAGAAAACAGACTCTGTTAAAATTTAAGTTAAATATTATTGATGAACTAAGTCTTTCAGGAGTTCAAAACATTCCCCCATGCCCAAGGGTAACTAACAAGGCTTTGGGTGTCAAGAGACATAGTGACAACACTGGTCACATAATCAAGAAATCTGAACTTTATCGCATATGTGTTATATGTAGCACCCCTGAAGTCCGAGTGAGAACCTCCTTTTTTTGTGATGGATGTCCAAACAAACCATATCTACATCCTAATACCTGCTTTGAACAGTATCATTCAGTCAATTAGTTGGTTTAAATTTATTTTCCATCAGTGTCCAAAGTTTTCATTTTTCACACACACGCAATTGTTGAAAAAATGTTTTTCTTTTTATTATCCACCCTCTGAAATATTTAGAGAGGCCTAATAATTATTTTTGTAACAGAATTTATGTTTATGTAATACATAAGAATAATGCCTATAATAAAATCAACTTATTATTAGTATTACTTTAGAGAAGATTTATGCATCATAATTTTTATGTTCAAATTTAAAAGAAAAAAAAAATATTAACGACAATGTTTTTACCATAAGACATTCATTACTCAGTAAGGGCATAAGTATTGTATGTGTGAAATAGTCCATGCAAATATACATCATCAGATATGAAAAAATTTGCAAGAGCATGACATACAAAATGTTTTGACTAAAAATGTAAGGGAACCCTATGAAACTAAAAATTTGCATTTATTTTTCAGTATGTAACCTGTAGATTTCAAATTGCCACAAATAATTTATTTTTCATCCAATATTGATGAAATTTACTTATGCTATGCAAAAGTGCTTTTATTTTAATGCTAATCAAGTTAAATGCCATTTGAAGATGTGGTTATTTGCTTTTATGCTTTTGTTGCAATGTTTTTTTTCAAAATTATAAATACATATTTTTATGAACCATAAAGTTTTGCTCTGTCGTGCTTTAATGTTTGTCATTCAAGTAAAGCTGTTTAACTTTTCACATAGCCCATTCAGTTCTGCACATTTTGATATATCACATTTTATAATAGCATAAAAACTATAAAAGTTATAACATATTGTCTGTGGTCACCTATGATCAAATTTTATCACAGCAAAATGACTGCGTCAAAACGTGGATTTGCCCTATGGACACTAAGAGTTAATGATATTATATTATTCTCAGATGGAAATAGCAAAGAGCTGCCTTTTACTTTTAGATAGAATGGAATATCTACATTAAAACAAACATACACCTAATTGGTGTACATTACAGAACTGTTTTAGACCATCTCTTACTTAATTCTGAAGGTCTAAAAAGTGATGAGAAATGTTTCATTATTAAATATGTGCACAGGTAATTAACAGTATTTGGGTGAAATAGACTTAAAGAATCACAAAAGATTAAAGAATTCGGCAAATAAAACTTACGTTTTGCCAGAAAACATTGGGCCAAATATTACCTGGTGATGAGAGCAGAAGAGACATGCATTACTCAATTGCACTACAAATGACATAAGTATTTTAAGTATTTAAAATAGGAAAGGATATCTTGTCCTAATTGATTATTGAAATAGAATTGGCATAATGGTGTTGAATGCACTACTAGAATACTGTATTAAAACTGCTATGAGTCACGAGAAGTGTATGAAACTACAGTAGAATTTATCCCCCTCCTGGGGTGCTGATGAGAAACCACTGATCGTTGATAAGGAAAACATTCTCAAAAGCTGGGAGAGACATTTTGACAGCATCCTCAACCACCCTTCATGATCTATCAATGATGAAGCAATTGAATGTCTCCCCACAAGTCTACTAGCAATGCCATGAAAGTAAGCCAGGAAGCTGAACCACTTTCTTACAATTACAAGCCTAAAAAAATCCTAAAATGGAAGGACATGGTCCCAGATACTAAGACAGGCAGGTTTCCTATAAATCTATGCCATATTATAGTTTCATAAATTGCATATTAATTATTATGACTTAATTATTAGAAGGCTCAGGACTCATTTTAATAGGCATAGTATGACTCATAGTCATAGTATTAAGTAAGACAAGACCTAAGTAACTAAGTCTAAACTTCAAGCCTAAGAACTTAGTCGACTTAGAAAGGGCAAGGCCTAAGTCGCCCTATGTCTAAGTGGATCCCAGGCATCTGTAAATGTGAAGAGATAGCACCGCGTTTTTTACCATGGCCGCCAACTTGATTGCCGTGACCAGTAAACTGAGTAAACTTACTTAAGGGCTAATTCTGCTAATTCCCAATTGTTTATACATGACGTCATTTGCGTGGATTCACTCCCCTAAATAGAGTTACATTTTCATTAATATGACGGTGGCAAATTTTTATTGATTGATTAATTATAATTTTTAAAATTTCATTTTTTAAGATAATCTTAGAGGTTGACCACGCTGTGTTTCATTAATTTTTGGATATTCTTTTCGTTGGAACCTGAAATAAAGTGTGTAAAAGTGTATTCCATGAAAATGTAAGTTGGGTTTTCATTACTTCTTTATTTTATAATTAATTTTGGCCATTTTTCTTTGTTTTTTTTTAATTTTCCTACTTTTCAGGGTCAAAACCCAGCGCCACGTTAGGCTAAGGAGAGTGTCAAAACGCTGGTTCCGATAGGGTCAAAACCCTGGTTCCGATAGGGTCAAAACCCTGTTAGGGAGGAATTTAAAGTTCAGGTTAGGGTGAGGGATAGATTTAGATCATTTTTTCATTTTTAAAAACTTTTTATTCGTAATTTTAGCAAAAACATGAGTTATTTTATTTTTCCATGGCCGCCATCTTGGTTGTCCCGACCCGTGAACACGTAAAAGTTCGCAGGTCGGGGCAACCAAGATGGCGGCCATGGTAAAAGACGCGGATAGATCTCTCAGAATTTACCGCTAATTCATATATGTGGTCCCTCGATTTCATTTGCGTGTTTATTGGGAGTCACTGCCCTTTGTTTATGTTTTGAGAATTGTGATAGATTTAGGGTTCAGGTTAGGGTAAGGGATAGATTTAGGGTTCAGGTTAGGGTGAGGGATCATGGGACGTCTCAACCAAGATGGCGGCCATAGTAAAATGTGAGGTACCAGTAGCGTGCAATTACCAAGTCCAAATTAAGAATAAAACGTTAAAATATAATGAAAAAATTTCCTAAATGTATCCCTAACCTAAATCTATCCCTGGCTGATTTTTACAAGCGTACCCGTGACTTCATTTGCGTGGATTCACTCCCCTTATTTTTTTTATTAGAGTTACATTTTCATTAATATTACGGAGGCAAATTTTTTATTGGTTGATTAATTATAATTTTTAAAATTTCATTGGTTGGCCTATTATATTAAATATGTTAATAAGCGCCGCCAAGCGGCGCCATTTTTTAAGATAATCTTAGAGGGTGAGCACGCTGTGTTTCATTAATTTTTGGATATTCTTTTCGTTGGAACCTGAAATAAAGTGTGTAAAAGTGTATTCCATGAAAATGTAAGTTGGGTTTTCATTACTTCTTTATTTTATAATTAATTTGGCCATTTTTCTTTGTTTTTTTTAAATTTTCCTACTTTTCAGGGTCAAAACCCAGCGCCACGTTAGGCTAAGGAGAGTGTCAAAACGCTGGTTCCGATAGGGTCAAAACCCTGTTCCGATAGGGTCAAAACCCTGTTAGGGAGGAATTTAGGGTTCAGGTTAGGGTGAGGGATAGATTTAGATCATTTTTTTCATTTTTAAAAACTTTTTATTCGTAATTTTAGCAAAAAACATGAGTTATTTTATTTTTCCATGGCCGCCAGCTTGGTTGTCCCGACCCGTGAACACGTAAAAGTTCGCGGGTCGTGGCAACCAAGATGGCGGCCATGGTAAAAGACGTGGGTATCTTTCTCAAAATTTACCCTATCCCTAAACCTAAAATGTTTTTTCGAAGTCACGGTGCTATCTGACTATCTCTTCGCATTAGCCCAGGCATCTACTCCCACTACCACTTAATTAAAAAAAGACAAGGGGAAAGGCACAAAAAACGTAACGTTAAAAATATAACATAATATAATTATGAGTTGAATGACTACTAAAATCATACTTATTCATAATAAAATTAAAATTATTGAAAATGAATCATGAATATAAATGAAGTCGAAGTAATTTTGGTAAATAAAAAATTAACCTGAATTTGGCCTGATGTGTGCCTTGTTGAATGTTCGTGAATTGACAGCCTCGATGACATCTTTGATAATGCTTTTTTAAAAAACTAAACGTTTATTCAAAAATACTTGATTAGATTTTCCACTGTTTAGTGCAGCAGACGTAGGCAAGGAGAGAAAGTTCTGAAAGACACGAATTTGGCGCTCTTCTGACGTTGACCTGTGACTAGGGCTGCCACTCACTCTTTTAAAATTTCCCAAGATTTTGTCAATAAATTTCCCAAGATTTCCCAAGATCATAAAATATATAAGAGTTTGTTTTTTAAAGGGTTTTTCTATGTAATTAATGCATTTATAGCTTGAATTGATGTCTCTGAAACACATGGTACAGTAATTGACTGAAATTTATTTAATAAGGTATTAAAAAAAATTATCACTTAAAAGAAATAATTTGTTTTTGGGGAAAAAAAATATAAATTTATGATGCAAAATATCAATACACACTGGAGTTAGGCTACTAAATGTTTTCTAAACTCTTTATTTATGCATTTCAATAATTTTTCTTCTGATATTATAAAGATTTACTATGAACTAAATTCTTCTTCTTCTTCAATCTCTGCGGACAGGGGGAGAGTTTCATTTATTTCTTTTAGAGTACTAACCCTTTTCTTATATCTTTTGTTAACTGACCCATCTCTAACACTTCTTATTAAAGTTTCCTTTGGGATACAGTTAGTAGGCCTGCAAGTCATGCTACATCTATTTGGATGCTGTTTTGCAAGGATTCTATCTCAAACTGAGTTTGTTTTTAAAGAATTAGTTATTTTTGTTTTAAGGCAATTAATCTGTGAGAAGATTCTTTCTACACATGCGGAGGAATGTGGTAAAACTGTCAAGTGCTTCATGAAATAAAATAATATAAAAAAATTCTTCTGATTTAGACCGTCGCTGTTTGTTCATCTTCTATGGGTTTTTTTATTTGAATTTGAATAAACTGACTTATGCTATGTGTAGACTTTGCAATTTCAAAATTATGTTTATGTTTCACGAGTGTTTATGATTCATTAATGACCTCAGGACCTATTTGCATTTTACATTGTGAATTTGCAACATTAGCAAAAGCTAGAATCCGCATTGTCCACGACCTGCTGTAGCCAGTTCTTGAATTCAGGATCTTTAAGCCATTCTAAGTTAAAACTTTGATTATACCATTTAACTTTTTGCTTTGATTTTTACACTTCTGGTGAATCCATACCTCACGTTCACTCTACGGCTCGTAATTTTTTCGTATTGTTGTTAATGTCTATTACCCTAATGATAAAGTTTCCGAGCCTACCGCCCCCCCCCCCCCCCAATTGTATAATATTAACAGGCTATATTGATTTCCTTTGAGATTTTAACATTTATGATCAGTTTAATTATTGTTGAAACTATTATATGCATATGGTGTACACGGGTAATTTGATCAACATTCAACAAATGGATATAATTTGTAAATCTTCAACGCCAAAAAAAAAATTTTAAAAAAACAATTGTATTTCTTTAATTATTAACTTTTAAATACTTTACAATATTAACTTTAATTTCGGAAGATTTCTTTTTTTTTATTTATGAGTGGTTTTAAAAAGTAAAACCATTCATTATGCAGAAAAGAATTAAAACAATTAATTTTTTCCTTGTTACTTTAAAAATTAGTTTGCTTCATTTTTAACTTTAATTTTTATCACATAAATTGTTTACGTTTTTTCCAGATATTTAAAAAAAAACAATCTTCCCTAGTTAAGATTTCCCAAGGTTTTGCCTGATTTTCAAAATTATTCCCCAGATCCCAATGGGGGGTCATGAATTCCCAAGATCTTGGGAAATTTTCCAAGGTGTGGTAGCTCTGCCTGTGACCCGGGTAACCCACACGTTCAGTGACGTTTTAGTCGTTTACAATAAACAGTGCAGGCATATGGGCAGAAATTATTTTTTTTAAAATAAATAATAATGTCGTTCGTCATTAATGGATGTCGCCCATTTGACAAATTTATAAAAGAGAAAATGTTTTCATTTGTCCCCCACCCTCACCCCCTTAAATATAATTTATGTTTCATTCAAGTTTAATAAAGTTGTGTCAAAAAAATAAATAAATAAGGACCGAAGGGCCAGAGAAGCTAAGATGGGCGCTGCCTATTGGCATTGGCGAAAAATAGACGCTTTGTTAATTTAGCAATATGAGGAGAAATACAATCTCAAATAGTGGGGTAGCTAGAGCTATTAGTAATATGTGGAACTTTAAAAAAATGACGCCAGTTCTCCACAAAAAATAAAAATAAAATTGTAAAAAATAATATAAAGTGCCGACCTCTTCCTACTTCAGTGCGACTAAGTAATTGATTTTTTAGGGGAGGGAGGGTGGGGGGGGGGGTCAGTCAAAACCAATTATTTTGATGATTACATTTTTTTAATGGGACTTGCAATCACAGTTGTTCCTAAAGTGGGTGCATGAGTGTATGAGCAGCTGCCCAATTTGGAACTCATAAATTTACATTCCTTACTAGTTTTAAATCCTTTATAATTATTTAAACTTCGCTTTTGTTTACGTTTGGCTGGCCGAATGGCTGGGGTGGCAAAATCTGAAATGGTCCACGTTCCGTCAATTTATCGTGCTGAAACTTAGACTCGTTGTCAATGACAACACATTTTATCACATTTTCAGCCCCACTCGCCCCCCCCCCCCCCCAAATAAGCTTTCCCCTTATTTCAAGGGAAGATACAATATAAAAATTCCCGATAACTGCGCTAAATGAGATTTTTTTTTTTTTAAATATCCCAAATGCGTTTGTTGCGTAATATTTGCTTTTATTTTTTCCAAAACTGTTGGTGAAATAAATCTGCTTTGTAAAAGCGGGTGGAAATTAGAATATTAATAATTAATATAGTTTAGGGGTGTGAAAAATGTGCGGTTGCGAACCTCGGGTGGGGGGGGGGGAGAGCACTGATTGGGATTTTTATAAAGTGCGCTACTTGTATTTGTATGCATGTTTTGTCATATTTATTAGCTTACCCCCCTTTGCTCGATATTATGCATTTTATAAAAGATTTTTTTCGAAAAACTTAGATTTTAGGAGCTTTTTAATGTAGTGTTTATCTACACTAACTACAGCACTTGTGGTAATATTCATTCCATCCATGAGTGGAAAAAAATGGGCGAAACTATGCTCCTCTTTTTTTTTTTTCATAAATCATAAAACTTATGCTTCATAAGTCAACTTTGAATGCAGGGGCACAAACCAGAAAAGTAACAGATTGGCGCGGGTGTCCCTCTCCAAAAGCCACATGACAACCCAAACTTTGAATACTTTGATAAAATCCTGTTTATTGCCCCGTTGGCATCTTTCCGTCTTCGTGAGACGATGGTTTAGCTTATGCATTATTTGCACTTTCTAGAGCATAAACTACATTTCGGTATCCGGTATACTGTTTTGTATTTTAGAATTGCCATTCATTAGGGTTGCGAACGGGTTGTTAAAACATTTGCACCCCACTATTCAAGTCAACTAATTTTCAATTACAATTGTTTTTTATGCACATAAAATGATGCGGCGCAACCTGAAAAATAGAACAAAGCAACATTTCAAGCTTTCTATTTGAACTGTTTAAGTTATCCCGGTACAATAAGCTTCAAGTGAGGGGACCCCCCCCCCCCCCCAAAAAAAAAAAAAACAACAAAAAAACAAACAAACAACAACAAAAACAAACTTTAAAAAAAAAAAAAAAAAAAAAAAAAAACAAGTAACTGTGTACGTGTCCGCAAAAAGCCTTCTTCATCGAACAAACTGACCGAAAATACCACCCGACCCCCTCTTCCTACGTCCAAAGTCTATTATTTTTTCTTAACACTTAAAATCGATTAAATTTTTCAACTACCATATTTTATTAACCTTTGTTTGTAGCTTGATGAACCATGTATAGTTGTCAGGATTGGAAACCTTAATTTTACTAATACATGTACTAATAGTCTAATTTTAATAGGAGAATAGCTTTTTTTTCCTTATCGTACAGTACGTAATTATTTTCAGAGTTACTCTCCTTACTTCATCATATGTAAACAAAATGGCAGAATCACAAGATGATGGGACTATTTCTCCTACTACTACAGATTTGGTGCATAGAGAGGACAGAACCAAAGTTACAGATAGTAACGGTATGTCTACTAAGATATTTACCATCTATTTAATTTCATACTCATACTTTTGAAAAATTAGCAACTTCTAAAAACTAACTAATATAAAGCCACACATTACACGGACCGGGTAATTCCCGATAATATTGTAGGCTAGTAGAGTAGTAGTAGGCGGTGTAACACTGACACTGAGAGTGAGTAAAACATAATAATATAATATAATGTTACCCTGATTCAAACTTTTTTGCAAGCTAACATTGTCCTGATTCTGCTACAGGCTGCAGAGTGTAGTGTACGGTAGTGTCAGTGTAATAAAGGCTAAAGGGAGAGACTGCAATCAGGTTAGCAAAAAAGGAAATGAGTAAAACAGACAGTGTCAAACCTGAAAGAAGGAAATCAACAAAACAATGAAGGAAGGTGTCGACAGGAAGCCTAAGTCAGCGAACAAACAACAGAAATTTTTTTAAAAAATAGCACTTAGCTGAGAAGTACTATCCGAGAGGGCAGCAAAAAATTGTGACAGAAAATGAGTAGGAGAGAGCTTAAAAACAGGGAAAGAGGAGAGGTCAGTCCGTGGCAACTGGTCATGACGTGGAGGGGTGGAGCGAAGGTTTAACTAGTGAATGAAGACATGACGTTCATACCATGTGGTGTCAATGCTCCATAGGTGTGGAAAAGCTTGTTCTCTAAATTCACCTGGCTGGGCGTGTTAGTGCTGGTCACGGACGCACTTATTATTATGTCAGCCATGCCCTTGTGGAGCAGGGATACTGTTTATCTTGCATAATATTACGGAGGTGTTCAGTACATCTGTCATCATCCTGTCTCACTATGTACATCATCTGGCAGCGGGTACAAACAATGGCATAGACAACAGTGCGGCTAGTACAAAGGAAGCCATCCTTTATCTGAAAACTGCTCTAAGGGAAGGGTATGTGTTGAGCCTGGACGACAAAAGGGCAAGTGTTTCAATGACTTCGTCCATATGGCTTGGTCCCAAAGTGGAAGGGGGCAGCGTTGATACGACTTTGTACAAGGAGGTCTCTCAGATTTTATCACATCTAAAAACATTTTCTAGGGAGAAGAAATTCAATTCACACTTCTTTGAGTATATGAATAGTGTGGCAGGGATAGCAAAATGAAGGGGGCAGCGTTGATACGACTTTGTACAAGGAGGTCTCTCAGATTTTATCACATCTGAAAACATTTTCTAGGGAGAAGAAATTCAATTCACACTTCTTTGAGTATATGAATATTGTGGCAGGGATAGCAAAATGAAATGAGTTAAGTTAAAAGTCATTTTCCCTTCCCCTAAGCTTATTAGAGACTTCTTCAACTAACCACCATGTTCTTCTAGTCATATCCAACAAAATAGAAGACATTTTTAAAAAAGTCTTTCATTTACTAAATTTGATTGACTTTCTTATTGTTATTTTTTTTCTTTTTAATGTGTTCCAGTCATATTCTGACACTGTTACCATACTGAATCGCTATATAGCAGTTAATGTAGACATCTGATTTTTAATCTCACATCGCTGTTGGAGTAAAATCCATAGGGAATAAGCGTAGCACTCACACCCAAAGAAAGTGCATGGCAAGGAAAAGCAGAATTGACTCATATCCAACCAGGACCCAAATCATTGTGTGTCCCACGTGGGGGGAAAGCTTTACTGGCACAAATATGCTGGCAGGCCAACTGGGTACTCATCTTAGCATGCGAATGATGAACAACAACAATGCCTCATCCTACTTCTGTGGAAAAGCATCTTAGTTCATAGACAGACAACATTACCCCTACACCACAATTATATATAGAAAACAGCACGTTAAAAGTATTTAAAAAATGAAAGCATTTTGATCTTTTCAATGTTTGCCTTTTTCAAAAGTACACAAGACATAAAATATTTCACTACCGATGAATCAGTGAACTTAAATTTCATTCCTATTCTCTTCCAGACAAGACTGCTGATAGCAAAGAAGCCACTAATCAAGAAAACACATTGACAGCACCACCACCACCTGATGTTGTGGAGCTCTGCAGGGAGACATTTCAAAAGACAGCAGAATATTTAAGAGGAGAACTAGACGGTAAATACAAATGTTTTATTTATATTTATTTAACAAAATTCAGCTTTTCATTTAAAAATATGCACATAGCTGGGATTAAGTTCAAAATTTATCCAAGATGTTCTTGGAAGTACATTTTATTATAATTTTCCCAATTTTTTAAGACGATCAATAAAGTTTTTTAAATCTTTTTAATCAACTAGAAAACATTCATTAAAATTGAGGGATTTGGATTTATCTATTTATGTTTAAGTAAAATAAATGTAGATTGTATAATCTCCAACTCATCAGCAAGATCGCTAGACCCTTAAATAAAAACTGTCAATATATAAATCATTAACCAACTCACATTAGAAATCAAGACACTTTCGCGGAGCGGTTTATCTAAGTTTAAAATATAACGGAGGTAAAGATTAACCTGAGAACATTTATTGTTGACTCCAAATTGAATTCAAAATTTGTACAATATTTTATCTGGTAAGTAGTTATGCGCCTTACTTTAACACTTTTGTTTTTTAACAGCCATTTTAAAATTGAATTTGACCCCTTTAATAATTTTATAATTGGGTTGCCTTTTCCCCAACTTAAACTATTATCCACTCTGGTAAACAGAAATTAAATTGTCTCAGCTTCCATGACTTTGAGTTGATTTATTGCTACTTCAGGGACCATTGAAGACTACAAGTTGTTGGAGAGAATGAACAAAGTTACAATGACCAAGTACTCAGAGATGAAGCACATTGCATTGAGTATAAGTGGTGCATTGAAGGAACTCAATGATAAGTGTATGTTTTTGTAGTGTATTATGCCAGTGCTGAATTTCAAGGAATTTAAATTTAAAGGGAACTTGAAAGGAGTCTGCCTGCTTGTATCAGAATTAAATTACAGAATTAATATTTAATTTTTTCAAAACGATGAATGATAAGTACAATTTATCTTCAAAAGGAGTGGCAAAATCAATTTCTATACTGGTTTTGGAATTCTTCTGTGCAGGAAGTCCCAATCCATTCGCCCCTAATTCTCTAGTAACATTTTTGTATTTTTGTTACTTTTTAACCTTGGTAGTCATTGGTGCAAACAAGCTGTTTAAAGCCTTTCTAGGTCTGACTAGTGGCAGATCCAATATAGATGATGGCAAAGAAATATTATTTCTTTAGGCCTCTGTCCAAAACATGACCTTATTTTAATGTTGATTTTGTTGTTTGTAGGCCTTAAAGGGCTATGGGCCCCGGGCACCCTGCTTACTCCAGACAATTGTATGAAGCAAGCTTGAGTTTGGGCAACTATCTTTATATGGAATGTTCTACAGTTCTTTGAAAAGCTTAAAAAAACTTGCATACAAATATTATTATTTTGAGAGACAACATAACGCTTGGCATAAACTAAGTTTCAAATTGTTTCACAGCACAAGTGTGGATGTTTTCAAAGCAGGTTTGAAATGTTAAAGATAAACTGCCCCCATCATTTTCACTCTGTTTGTAAAATCCTCATTGTTTCTAGATAAAAGCCTTCAGCCATACCTGGAGCAAATAGATCAGATAGAAGAAAGTGTTACAGCCTTGGAGCAGACGGCATACAGTCTTGACCAGTACTCCAAACGCTTAGGTATCAAAGCATCCATCACAAACATTTTAATCCCTGTTCAATTGGTGGCAGATCTTTCAGATATAATATTTTATATTTATATTGACATTTAGTCAAAAAATCTAAAAATATTCATTTTGTTTTTAGTCAAAGAAAATTCATGAAAAAACAAAATATTACTAAATATTGTAATGTGGCTTCTTGTAATTTCTAAACGATTCAGTCTGTTAAAAAACAACAACACATTGTTCACATTTAGTTGGATCCAGGGCTTCCTCCCATGTCCTGTAAAATATATTTTAAAATTTCATTAGGGGAAAGTAAATTTTCTGTCTTATGTTCTAAACAATTGTTTTAAAAGTTGATTTGAAAGTTATTAGGTTCATAGTGTCTCCTGTAAAATTTGGAAAACCTGAACGATGCATTTATAGTTACGTAAAGCGTCAGTGAAACATTAAGCTGGTTAAAAAAAAACAAACCCAAAAGAGATGAAAGTTATGAAAAAGAACTGTTAATAAAAATATATTTAGTGTGTATTGAAATTTTTAATAATGTTTTGATCGAAATACTTATTTTAAAAACAATTTACGCATGTAATCCTTTCAGAAAATAAATTTAAAGCCCTTGAGAAACGCTGAAGAAGCCAAACCTACTGCAGGCAGTGCAATACAGCAATGGAGTGTGCTCAGTACCATAACAGTTTCCATGGAATCACACATTTCTAATGAGATTATTGTTTGTTGTGCATGGACAGATCTGGGTGGTTGCCATGGAAACGGGAGATAACTGTTTACAAGGTATCCTTGTGGGTGATGCCGTTTTTATGTTTGATTGAGTAACAGGCAGAATATGTAGAGCCTTGGCGACGACCCCTGAAATTGTGTGAAATGAAATAATGTATAACGTTTATGTTGTATATGTGATGCCAGTGCGTGATGTTTTGAAAATGTGCTCTATCATTACGACAGTGATTTTAGCATGACTGATGTAGTAAAAGTAAAAAAGGAATGTTTAATTTAAGTCATTGGAACACTAGCTAGCTATTACAGTTTTTTTATAACACTGATTAATGGCATGCAATCTTGTGGGACCACCCTGATGTGATGAGGAGGGTTTGAATAAGTCAGTCCACCAAGACATGAATGACATTTGGGATTGTTTTGTGTCATGTTGCATCTAGCTGAAGAAGCTTGGGTCACCCTGACAAAATGTCACGCCCCCCCTGGCCTTCAACTCTATCTATGTCCATCGCTGCTTGTTTTTATCATCATAAAATATTGAATTATATGCCAGGGTTAAGCTTGGGATATTGAATTATATCCCATGGTTAAGCTTGGGATATTGAATTATATGCCAGGGTTAAGCTTGGGATATTGAATTATATGCCAGGGTTAAGCTTGGGATATTGAATTATATCCCATGGTTAAGCTTGGGATATTGAATTATATGCCATGGTTAAGCTTGGGATATTGAATTATATGACATGGTTAAGCTTGGGATATTGAATTATATCCCATGGTTAAGCTTGGGATATTGAATTATATGCCATGGTTAATGGGGGGGGGGCATTGAACTGTTTTTATGAAATTGAAACACTTAAGTTTGTAACTCTGCCATGTTTCAGGCTACTTACTTTGTTTTATGTACATCCACCATTATCTTAGCTTTGTCAGATAACATGATGCTGTGTGTTACAAAGTCTTTGTAATAGTTTAACATATGTACGATAACCTTCAGCAGACTTTATCTTTTGAACATAAAGATTCAGTTCATATTTGTTGGAGAAAAAATTTTCTTTGAAATATTTGCACTAAATGATTGGCAAGCATTCAAATAAAATTTAGCACCAAATTTGTTGTCATCTTAAGTTTCAGTGTTTGACTGATTCATTTAGTTACTGGTAGGAAATATGGGACACACTGGTAGCCAATATGTGAAACACTGGTAGCAAATATGGGATGACATACTGGTAGCAATTATGGGACATACATTGGTCAGTTGTTTCTTTAGATAGTATCCTTTTAGATACTTGTAGCAAATATGGGACATACTGGTAGCAAATGTGTAAAATACATTGGTCAGTTGTTGATTTAGACATTGGGGGATAAACAAGATAATGGTTGGCAGTTGAGTTACCAAAATGATGTCACCAAAGCTGCTGGAAAATACTCATAGTCTTTGTAATGTTAAAAACCTCTTTCCATTGTATATTGACCATTGCAGTAGTGTGTCTGTGACCTTCATGCCCTCACACATCTCTGAACCTTGCACTGACATTGACTACTTTAGTCTGATGTCAGGGGGGGGGGTCATCCGTTTAAATGTAAATTCAACATGCAAGATTGTTGGGGGTAATGGGAGCATTCTGGACAGCTGTAGAATCGTAACACACATCCTTCGTATTTCCAAAAAAGCCATTTCCCATTATTCACCCGAAGCAAGTGCTTCGTTTGCCTCACCTCTATCCTGGCCCCGGGTTACATCTTATTGTTTGATAGATCAGCTTTTTAGGAAAACAAAGTTTAGAACACGGTTAGGCTTGAATCAAGAACACTCGGCGGAAAACGCAAATATAACGTTAAACAGTTAATACAATTTGGCAATTTCTATCCAATAATATAAATAATAGAAACACGTTTAAATAAAAATTTTAATAGAACTAGAACACCCCCCCCCCTCACTCAAACCCACCCGATTTAAGTTTATAGCCCTACATCTATTGGACATTCAGGCACAAAGAAATTGGCCTTGACACCATGGATCCGGAGCAGGCGTTTTTGGCCCAGCTCCACTCCGGAAAAAGTTTTTTTTTTTTTTTATATCACATATTAGGTCTGCACCCATTAATCTGCAGGTAATAAGTAATAAATCTAATCAGCCCTTTGACAGATTCATTGGTTATCCGTCCTTTATGACCAAATTAGTCACGTGGTTCTCTTCTGTACCAATTATAAACAACATAAAGGTGCAGTTAAAACACCGCAATGACTTAACGCAGACCACAACTCAAAATGTGAGGCGGGCCGTAACACTTTATGAACAACTTTTGCGGGCCACAGCATTGACACTTTATGAAAAGCTTGTGCGGGCCGAAAGATAACAGGACAAAGGGAACGCTGTTAAGAAAATAATCGCAATAAAGAATACTTCGTTACCATGCGGGCCGCCAACTGGGTGCCGGAGGACCGCATGCAGGCCTGACTTAAAAGAAGATGCATTGAAAGGATCATGAAAAAATAATTACATTAATCTGGTCATAGGGCCAGCGGTGATTGGGTGGGGGGGGGGGGGATTTGTGTGGGGAGGGGGAGGGGGGAGGCTAATTGTTTACAGAAATGTGTTTATTATTGTTACTGACACTTTGTTAGTCAGGCGTTAGAAATGTATGGACCAGCGACATAGCTGGTAGGAGAGTGGATAACAAAGCTGGTAGGAGAGTGGACAACAAAGCTGGTAGGAGAGTGGATAACATAGCTGGTAGAAGAGTGAATGTATGGACCAGCGACATAGCTGGTAGGAGAGTGGATAACAAAGCTGGTAGGAGAGTGGACAACAAAGCTGGTAGGAGAGTGGACAACATAGCTGGTAGAAGAGTGAATGTATGGACCAGCGACATAGCTGGTAGGAGAGTGGATAACAAAGCTGGTAGGAGAGTGGACAACAAAGCTGGTAGGAGAGTGGACAACATAGCTGGTAGAAGAGTGAATGTATGGACCAGCGACATAGCTGGTAGGAGAGTGGATAACAAAGCTGGTAGGAGAGTGGACAACAAAGCTGGTAGGAGAGTGGACAACATAGCTGGTAGAAGAGTGAATGTATGGACCAGCGACATAGCTGGTAGGAGAGTGGATAACAAAGCTGGTAGGAGAGTGGACAACAAAGCTGGTAGGAGAGTGGACAACATAGCTGATAGAAGAGTGAATGTATGGACCAGCGACATAGCTGGTAGGAGAGTGGACAACAAAGCTGGTAGAAGAGTAAATGTATGGACCAGCGACATAGCTGGTAGGAGAGTGAATGTATGGACCAGCGACATAGCTGATAGGAGAGTGGACAACAAAGCTGGTAGGAGAGTGAATGTATGGACCAGCGACATAGCTGGTAGGAGAGTGAATGTATGGACCAGCGACATAGCTGGTAGAAGAGTGAATGTATGGACCAGCGACATAGCTGGTAGAAGAGTGAATGTATGGACCAGCGACATAGCTGGTAGGAGAGTGAATGTATGGACCAGCGACATAGCTGGTAGGAGAGTGAATGTATGGACCAGCGACATAGCTGGTAGAAGAGTGAATGTATGGACCAGCGACATAGCTGGTAGGAGAGTGAATGTATGGACCAGCGACATAGCTGGTAGGAGAGTGAATGTATGGACCAGCGACATAGCTGGTAGGAGAGTGAATGTATGGACCAGCGACATAGCTGGTAGAAGAGTGAATGTATGGACCGGCGACATAGCTGGCAGAAGAGTGAATGTATGGACCAGCGACATAGCTGGTAGGAGAGTGAATGTATGGACCAGCGACATAGCTGGTAGGAGAGTGAATGTATGGACCAGCGACATAGCTGGTAGGAGAGTGAATGTATGGATCAGCGACATAGCTGGTAGGAAAGTGGATGTATGGACCAGCGACATAGCTGGTAGGAGAGTGAATGTATGGACCAGCGACATAGCTGGTAGGAGAGTGGACAACAAAGATGGTAGAAGAGTGAATGTATGGACCAGCGACATAGCTGGTAGAAGAGTGGACAACATAGATGGTAGAAGAGTGGACCGCATAGCTGGTAGAAGAGTGGACAACATAGATGGTAGAAGAGTGAATGTATGGACCAGCGACATAGCTGGTAGAAGAGTGGACAACAAAGATGGTAGAAGAGTGAATGTATGGACCAGCGACATAGCTGGTAGAAGAGTGGACAACAAAGATGGTAGAAGAGTGGACAGCATAGATGGTAGAAGAGTTGGCAGCATAGATGGTAGAAGAGTGGACAACATAGATGGTAGAAGAGTGGACAGCATGGATGGTAGAAGAGTGGACAACATAGATGGTAGAAGAGTGGACAGCATAGATGGTAGAAGAGTGGGGCAACATAGATGGTAGAAGAGTGGACAACATAGATGGTAGAAGAGTGGACAACATAGATGGTAGAAGAGTGGACAGCAAAGATGGTAGAAGAGTGGGGCGACATAGCTGGTAGAAGAGTGGACAACAAAGATGGTAGAAGAGTGGACAACATAGCTGGTAGAAGAGTGGACAGCATAGATGGTAGAATAGTGGACATCATAGATGGTAGAAGAGTGGACATCATAGATGGTAGAAGAGTGGACAGGATAGATGGTAGAAGAGTGGACAGCATGGATGGTAGAAGAGTAGACAGCATAGATGGTAGAAGAGTGGACAGCATAGATGGTAAAAGAGTGGACAGCATCGATGGTAGAAGAGTGGACAACATAGCTGGTAGAAGAGTGGACAGCATAGCTGGTAGAAGAGTGGACAACAAAGATGGTAGAAGAGTGGAAAACATAGATGGTAGAAGAGTGGACAGCATAGCTGGTAGAAGAGTGGACAGCATAGATGGTAGAAGAGTGGACAACATAGCTGGTAGAAGAGTGGACAGCATAGCTGGTAGAATAGTGGACAACAAAGATGGTAGAAGAGTGAAAAGCATGGCTGGTAGAAGAGTGGACAGCATAGCTGGTAGAAAAGTGGACAGCATAGCTGGTAGAATAGTGGACAGCATAGCTGGTAGAAGAGTGGACAGCGTAGCTGGTAGAATAGTGGACAGCGTGGCTGGTAGAATAGTGAATAACAGCTGGTAGAATAGTGAACAGCAGCTGGTAGAATAGTGAACAACATAGCTGGTAGAAGAGTGGACAACAAAGCTGGTTGAAGAGTGGACAACATAGATGGTAGAAGAGTGGACAGCATAGCTGTTAGAAGAGTGGACAACATAGATGGTAGAAGAGTGGACAGCATAGCTGGTAGAATTGTGGACAGCGTGGCTGGTAGAAGAGTGGAAGCATGGCTGGTATAATAGTGGACAGCGTATCTGGTAGAATAGTGGACAGCGTGGCTGGTAGAATAGTGAACAACAGCTGGTAGAATAGTGAACAGCAGCTGGTAGAATAGTGAACAACATAGCTGGTAGAAGAGTGGACAACATAGCTGGTGGAAGAAGCTTGAAACAGCTGATATCCAAGGAAATTGACACTGGAAACTAAAGCTTCGTTAAAAAGAACGTAGCAGTCTTCTGGTGAGAGTTGGCTGCAGAACTATTGTATCCAACTATCAGGAGATAAGGTTTGGATCACAGTCTGGTCATCTTGACGCGAGTTGTTTTTACTTTAAAAAAGTCAAGTTTCTATATATTAAAGCCAGTGAACCATAGCAGACTTGACTTCCATTACTAAAATAAAGTTAATTTTCACTGTTATTCAATAGATTAAGTCTAAAAAGAGAATACATTTTTGAAAACATTGGACCGGTAATATGCAAAATTGAAATCTTAAAACTAAACTCGAATTTACGATAAAATGATCTAGGGTGCCCTATATGGAGGCTATGGCGACACAGCCGTAGTAGCTTAAAGTTGCATTGCCCTGGGCAGTGGATACCGCCTTCTGGACATGTCCAAAACCAAAATCTGGACCGAAGAGGCAGTGTGCCCTGCCATAGACGGGCAGCTCAATAGTTCATGTAACACATCTAACGATGGATGACCAGGCTGCTTATCTTTATACAACAGAAGGACCCCCCCTCCCC
Source organism: Omphiscola glabra (assembly GCA_964017045.1). Lineage (NCBI taxonomy): Eukaryota > Metazoa > Mollusca > Gastropoda > Lymnaeidae > Omphiscola > Omphiscola glabra. The sequence continues at coordinate 43,355,722 of OZ024795.1, read as the reverse complement.
CGTGTAGCGCCTTCCTTCTTTTGTAAAAAAAACAAAAAAACGACATTTTCCTTTTTATCTGCCATACACATAAGGATGGCACAAGTTGTGCTGCGGCGGCCATGTTGTTGATTACGTCAAAGTGCCTTAAGTCAAATTAGGCGGTGTTCGCCCTTTTTAAGCATGATACATTACACCCATGAAACCATTTTTTTTCTAAAATTTTGTTTTACGAAGTGAATAGTGTTTAAGTCAGTAAAGTTAATGAGGCCTTGTGGATTTCTTCCTGCGAAGTCACCTTGTGACGGACGGATGCCAACAAAAAACAAAATAAAATCATAATATGAAATTTAAAAAAAAAGTCTATATTATGTATAAAGTTTAATCCTCAAGGGTTTCCTATTCTTAGAGTTATTGCTTCTGATGGTGACAGGGGAGTTGCTGTTCCTAATAATGTTCTCTTTTCAATCTCCAGTGGTAATAGATAGGTCGTCAATATTGACAGGTTTTCTTAATAAACACTTCAGTTTAATATTTAGCTTACTTTTTATTTTATTTTATAATCGTTCCATTCATATCTAAATCAATCTAAAATCTTATATAACTGCTAACTGACAGTTGAATTATATATATAACTGATTTTCTGAACAATCAATGTTGAATTTTGTTTTACGAAGTGAAAAGTGTTTAAGTAGAGTAAAGTTAATGAGTCCTTGTGGATTTCTTCCTGCGAAGTCCACACCACCACCACCGTCACTTTGTGACGGACGGATGCCAGCAAAAAAACAAAATAAAATCATAATATTGGTCAATTGTTTATTTAGACCTGTTCCATTTAGGTTCTGGTAGCAAATATGTGACATACTGTAGCAAATATGCAGCATGCTGGTAGCAAATATGTAACAGATGTGCTACGGTATGTAAATTATTTTACTAAAGCAGATGGAGGGACCAAGTAAAAAAGCAATCAGGTGGCAACGTTGCCTTGTTAAAAACCAGACTGAGGTGAACAACATAAACTTTAAATACACAGGGTTTAAACTTATCAGGGGCTACACCCTCTCATTTTGTATGTGCGTCACACCCTCACAGGCCGAGTTCAATTTGTTTTCAAAAAATCTAAAAAATCTGTTACATATTGATCTCACTTGAACGTTAGCGTCCACACCTATACACAGACACACCGGCGTGGGGGGGGGGGGAGTACTGAACATTTAATTCTGATAACATTTAAAATAATTATTTAATTTTTCCTTATCTATGATGGGGCTGCCCCACTTTTCACATGTGTGTGAACAAATTGTAAATACGGCAGATAATACGGTCACAAATGTAGACACAACTGAGATACCCCACCAATGTAAGCTCAACAGAGCACCCACAAAAATGTAATCAAAACAGAGCACCCACACAAATGTAATCAAAACAAAGCACCCACACAAATGTAATCAAAACAGAGCACCCAAAAACTAGCAATAAAAATTGTGACGGTGTAATGCTCTATTTTATCCGGAAGTGGTACAATTAAAGATGGACCGGAAGTGACGTAACTAAACAGACTCTGACGGCACCGAAGCTTCTGGCTACTAGACTACCCCATCTCTGTACCTGTAATAGTAATAACAGATATCTTGACCCAATTATTGTCTGTTCTCTGGGGTGAGAATGGGGGCATTCGAGAGGGCGGTCCTATACTATTCCAAACCTTGGCTAGTAATACAGGCAATAGGTGTCTGACCAGATACTGATTGGGGGCATTCGAGAGGGCGGTCATATACTATTCCAAACCTTGGCTAGTAGTACTGACAATAGGTGTCTGACCAGATACTGATTGGGGGCATTCGAGAGGGCGGTCATATACTATTCCAAACCTTGGCTAGTAGTACAGACAATAGGTGTATGACCAGATACTGATTGGGGGCATTCGAGAGGGCGGTCATATACTATTCCAAACCTTGGCTAGTAGTACAGGCAATAGGTGTCTGACCAGATAGTGTGTCCGACCAGTAAGCCTTTTCAATCCCACTACTAGGTGGCAAATTTAGTGTGGGCGCATAAGGGCCGGTTAAAAAGGGCGTGCCGATTCAAAGCGCGATTCTCTTTCTTGTCGAGGCGGGATTTGGAGAGGGAGCAGGGTTCGAAAAAAAATGTGGGGTGGGGGGGGTGAGAGTGGCGTTTTCCTTAAGAAGTTTGGACTACATTGAAATGATTTACTATGTTGCTGTTCTTTCTTCGCATGCGAGGATTGTCAAAACTATATTCAACGGTGAGAAGACAGGTGACCTGCCAGTCCTGTTCGTGACTGGAAAGCCTTCCCGCACGGAACACGTTTTGGGGGGTCCGAGATGGATTCTGCTTTTTCTTCCTGTGCTCTTCCTCTGAGGATTTTTAACCAAAGCAGAGTCTGCCACGAATTCAAGTAGATATCCATGAATTTGTGGGAGATTTTAGACATTATTTAAAGCATTTTATTTTCTGCCCACCAGCGAGGCTTGGAGTTTCTGTCGCTTCTCTGAAATGTTAAGTTCTTGTTAAATAGTTTCGTGGAGCTGGCTGGTGTAGGATCTCTGTCTTTTTTAAATTGATGGCGAGGTCGCGGTCATCGCAGGTTCATCCTAGCCACAACACTTTATAGCAGTGGTTCTCAAGCTTCTTAATGCCGCGACCCTTACTTACAGTTCCTTTATGATGAGGCGACCCCACAACCACAAAATTAACTGTAGAGTGTATGTATTTTCCGATGGTCTTAGGCAACCCTTGGGAATGGGTTGTTTGAACCCTAAAGGGGTCGCAACCCACAGGCTGAGAACCGCTGCTTTATATCATGGTATTCTCAGCAATATTGGCTAATGCTTTTATTGACGATAATGATGACATTCCTGTAGGACGCAGGACAGGCTGAGAACCGCTGCTTTATTGCATGGAATTCTCAGCAATATTGGCTGATGCTTTTCTTGGCGATAATGATGGCATTCCTGTAGGGCGCAGGACAGGCTGAGAACCGCTGCTTTATTGCATGGAATTCTCAGCAATATATGCTGATGCTTTTCTTGACGATAATGATGGCATTCCTCTAGGATGCAGGACAGGCTGAGAACCGATGCTTTATTGCATGGAATTCTCAGCAATATTGGCTGATGCTTTTCTTGGCGATAATGATGGCATTCCTGTAGGACGCAGGACAGGCTGAGAACCGCTGCTTTATTGCATGGAATTCTCAGCAATATTGGCTGATGCTTTTCTTGGCGATAATGATGGCATTCCTGTAGGACGCAGGACAGGCTGAGAACCGCTGCTTTATTGCATGAAATTCTCAGCAATATTGGCTGATGCTTTTCTTGGCGATAATGATGGCATTCCTGTAGGGCGCAGGACATGCTGAGGGTTATTTAATCTTAGGAGACTGCAAGTCATTACGAAAGGTAAAGAAACTATTCTTCGCTATCTCTTATTTGCGGATGACTGCGCCCTAAATACAAGCTCGGAACTGAAAATCCAAGAAATACTTAATCGTGTGCAACGTAGTTGGTAGAACAGAGGGTGGAACATTGCTGCAAGAGAGTGGGGCAACACTGCTGTAAGAGTGTGGGGTCAACATGGCTGTAAGAGTGTAGGGCAACATGGCTGTAAGAGTGTGGGGCAACATGGCTGTATGAGTATGGGGGCAACATTGCTGTAAGAGTGTGGGGCAACATTGCTGTAAGAGTGTGGGGCAACATTGCTGTAAGAGTGTGGGGCAACATTTCTGTAAGAGTGTGGGGCAACATTTCTGTAAGAGTGTGGGGCTACATTTCTGTAAGATTGTGGGGCAACATTGCCATTACAAAACAACTTAACTTGATTTGGATCTCAGATTTTCTACCGGTACACCCATCTAACCTTTCATCAATTCTAAGTTAAAACTTTGTGAGGTATGTCACCATCGCCCATGACACATCCAACCATTAAATGTCTCCTAGTTGTAAACCTTATTATTAGATGTGCTTCTCTAACCCGTGACCAATGCAAAAAATTAAAATTAATTCTAGTTTAAAACTTTCTGAGATGTGTCACCTTCACCCATGACACATTTAAACAGTAAATATCACTTCTTGTTGTAAACTTTCGTCACCGTAACAAAACCACCAGAGTCATGGCCCAACCACTAGAGTAATGGCCCAACCACTAGAGTCGTGGCCCAACCACTAGAGTCATGGCCCAACCACTAGAGTCACGACCCAACCACTAGAGTCATGGCCCAACCACTAGACTCGTAGTTCAACCACTAGACTCATTGCCCTACCACTCGAGTCATGTCCCAACCCAGGCGATCCTATCGACAGTATCGATCTTGTAATTCACTTCAGATGTTTCGGGAAATCGGCTCACAATTTGACAACAGGTGACGTCAGATAACACACGCGCACACACACACAGGCACACACACACAGGCACACACACACACATGCACACGGGAGAGAGAGCAAGTAAATCAAGACATGCTTTGTGTTAGTATCCACCATTTTCATACCATGTTACGAATTAGACGTGACGACGGCATTTGTCACAGTGTCACGGCGGACGATTGAGTTACCCCAAGCTAATCTTTGTGTCTAAGTTAGTTTGCCAGACTCCGTCTTCTCGGACAGGATGTGTTACTTGATATAAAGCTTCATATCATCCCAACTGTTATCGGCGTTGGTGATGGACAGGACGAGGTGACGATCTCAATGACTGCATCGATCAACTTCCCTCCTTGCTGAAGCAAGCAAAGGCTTGATACCTCTTGCTGGATTACCTCTCGCTGGATTACACCTTGCTTGGAAATTGCTCCGTGAGAAAAAACTGTAGCACATGTGAGAGCGCTATGGATTACCTGGAAACATCCGGTTTGAATATTTACTTTTTTTGTGTGTGTTTCGAACAAGTTTCCGAACAAGTTCTGATATTTATGCGATTCATAGGCTATTCCTTATAACGAATGTTAAATATTTCACGTTAATCATTAAAAACATTTGGGATAATAAACACGCCATTATGAATGATAAATGTTTTTTTTTTAAAAATGTCCAAGTACAGTCATTCTCTCAGTAATTTTTTACCGTCTCATTTGATGACATTCAGAAGTAAAAATAGACTGCTAATGTATAACAAATAGGATAGAAGTTTCTCCAGGGGCGGGTTTACCAAAGGGGTATGGTGGGCAACGTGCCCAGGGCCCCCGTAGGCTCAGGGGATCCCTAACCCGGATTTAATGGGGGCTTCCGTAATACATCATAGTTTTGTTTTCTCTATCAACGTTTTTAAATACAAATATGGGCCCCCATGGTTGACCCATTGATCATTTGACTCTTCTGACTATAAATATGTCATTAATTTTACCACCACCCCCTTCCCCATACATCCATATATTTTCCATTATTTAGAGAGAAACCTACCCCTGTTTTCATGGATCACACAATTCTTAGAAAATTTGTGCATAAAATCGTTTTTTTAGTGCACTGAAGTGGATAACATAGAATTTAAAAAAAAAAAAATAATGTTTAAAACCTACCAAAAACAATTGGGGGTGGGGGGTGGCTCTTGATTATATGTTTATGTAATCGTCATATGTGTATGTAATCGTCATATGTGTATGTAATCGTCATATGTGTATGTAATCGTCATATGTGTATTTAATCGTCATATGTGTATGTAATCGTTATATGTGTATGTAACCGTCATATATGTATGTAATCGTCATATGTGTATGTAACCGTCATATGTGTATGTAATCGTCATATGTGTATGTAATCGTCATGTGTATGTAATCGTCATATGTGTATGTAATCGTCATAGGTGTAAGTAACAGTCATAATTTGCATAATTGTCGCGATCTTCATCTTGCCACGGGACAGTCACGATTATTTCCAGGGGAGGTAATCTTACAATGTTGACAGGTGGTCGTTCTCCCTTGAATCGAAGATTTGAAAAGATAGTGTCGAGAAGAGGATGGGGGAAAAGTCTCAGCATAAGAGCGAGGAATCATGTTGAAATATTCATGGTGACTTTACAGAAAATATAGCCAGTAGCGCAGCTAGGGATAGAGCCGTACGGGGCGGGCAAAGATTTTTTTGCCCCCCCCCCCCTAAATAAAACACAACAAAAGAAAAAGAGAAAATAAATCGGTAGTTGTCCGAAAATTCCGACCTTCCATATAAAGATTGTAAGTGCGCCACCCGAGGCGGACCATCCTCTTCGCACCCCATTTCAACGCCTCTGTATATATGGCAATCTTTGCTTTAACATTTTAAAACCGCTTATAACCGCCCCTTCCACCACCTCTTCCTGCAGTGCCCATGAGCCAACCAGAGCAGACAACATACTCGATGAATAAGTTTTGATATGAAAATAAGTGGATTTAAAGGATGAATTCCCACGTCCCCAAATACAACCACACTCTCACCCACGTGTACGAACGCCCACACACACACACACCCGCACGCAAGCACACACACACCCGCAAGCAAGCACACACACACACACACACACACACGCACGCAAGCACACACATACGCGCACACACACACACGCCCGCACACACACGCCCGCACACACACGCCCGCACACACACACACACACAGATTGACGCACACACGGGGGGCTGGGTTACATTTGCCGTAATCAATGTATTGATGTTTGTTGCGTTATGAAATGATCCGGCCGTCAATCAACTTGCTCTAACCGAAATCGCTGGCTTTTAAAACCGGTGCAGCGATTGTTGGAAACATCGTGATGTTACGCGCGGTGTTCGCTGGAAATGACAGCAGTGCTGTTTTATTCATTTGCGTTGCCAGGGCCGCGGGGTTGACCCCCGCCCCCCCCTAGGGCAGCGGTTCTCAACCTTTGGGGGATCGAACGACCCTTTCACAAGGGTCGCCTAAGACCATCGGAAAACACATATTCTACAGTTATAAAGTAGCAACCAAAATAATTTTGTGGTTGTGGGGTCGCCATAACCTGAGGAACTGTGTTAAAGGGTTGCGGCATTGGGAAGGTTGAGAACCACTGCCCTAGGACATTTATTTTCAGAAAGAAAAAAAAGTGGGGTATGTTTTGAAGTCTTCCTCTTGACATCATCTGGTGTAGTGATACGTTTGCTCAGTCTTTGAGTTTACACGTGACAGTAGTGTGAAGGCCAGTCACATGTCACTGTCCATGAATTTAACATCAAATTAGGTCACTTATAAACTTGGCACATAGACTCATTGCCGATGGCTAAACATTCTAACAAATTTTCAGCCCCACCCCTTCACATCCAACCCCCAAAAATATGTTTTTCCGGTGTTTTTTTTTTCAAGGAGAAGATTAAGAAAATATGACGATGCTGATTTCACGAAATCAAACTCCCGATAATTGCGCTAAATCATCATTATTATTATCATCATCGTCATCATCATCATCATCATGTCCCGTAGTCCTTGGACCGTTGGGGCTCCACAGATGACATGCAAACTATCCTTCTCTATTCCTCTCGGTCTCCTGCCCTACGCACAGCCTCGACTTGTTTTGACCCCGTCCACTCTTTGATGTTATCTTCCCATCTTTTTCTCTGTCCTCCTCTTCTTCCTCCTCCTCTAGTTGCGCTAAATGAGATTCGCAAAAATATTCCAAACGTGTTTTGTGCGTAGTCTTTTCTTTTGCTTTTGTCTAAAAATAGTTGGTGAACTAAATCTGTGGTGTAAAAGTGGGTGGGACATTGGAATATTGATATCAAATGAAATAATAAAGCATGCAGATTATAGAAGATTGGTAAATGTGGATAGGTGGCGCCGCGTCTTTTTGCTATGGCCGCCATCTTGGTTGACACGATCTATCCCTAAACCTAACCCGAACCCTAAATCTATCCCTAACCTGGGGTTTTGACCCTATCGGAACCAGGGGTCCTGCAATAAACACGCAAATGAATTCACGGTGCTATCTCTTCAAATTAGCCAGAAGATTTATACGAACAACCTTTTTCTTTAAGGGGCTGTTTAATTATGCTTGACATGGTGTGTAAGTCTATATAAGTATCCCGTATTGTGATCGTTTGTATCGTATGTATCCCTACCGTGTGTAGATAAGAACACTTGAGAGCAGGCGACTTCATTCGAAGATTAGATCTGGTCCTACCAGGAAGTCTCCCATGATGCAGACACACGTATCTACTTTAGGATGTTGAAATATCATCACTATCTGCGGCTGCTCCAATTAAAACAAAAAAACAACAACAAACAATGCATCTCTGACCGTTGATGTCGACATGTCAATAACATCCGTATCTACCCTTATCGACGTGTTCTATAATTAGGACACAGAGGTCACGTTTTTTTTTGTAATTCACGTAAATATCCCGTCGTATGTTTCACCTCCAAATATTATCAACAAATAATGTTCATGTAAATTTGACTGGGGTGGAGGTGAGATTCAATCCAGTTGAGAACATGCATGGAGGAAAAAAAAAATCTTACATCAGTTTAATGTTGGCGAGATTTGGGCAAATTAAAACAATGCTAACAACAAAAATTATTAATTTATTATGTATTATATTTCAAAATGTCAACATCTGGCAACAATCGTCGAGATGTAAAACTAAATGAGGAATTTAAATAATCTTAACTTTGGAAAAATGACCTTTGCCATCTCAGCTGACCAAAATGATTTTCCTTTCCCAACTGTTTAGCATGGACCCAGCTCCAGGGACGTAGCTAGGGTTAGTGCCGTCTCCGGGGCGGGCAATTATTTTTGGCGCCCCCTTACACGAAAAAAACCCAAGCAGTTGGCTTAAAATGCCGCCCCGCCATATAAAGAAAAAAAAATGTGTACTGCCCGGGGGAGTAGGGGGGCGCTCCCTCCGCAACATACCGCCCTTCCGACGCCACTGCGCAGCCTTCCATTTTTATTGTGGGCGTGTTTCATTGACACACAACAATTCTGATTCCAACTAATGCACAGAAACAGCTCTGATGTTGTTGAGTCGTGAACCATTTTTTAATGGTCAGCTGTCAGTCCGTTTCCTAATCACCTGTACACAAACAACCTGTTCATCTACCTACTGACACTATCACCTGTTCACAAACAGCCTGTTCATCTACCTACCGACACTATCACCTGTACACAAACAGCCTGTTCATCTACCTACCGACACTATCACCTGTACACAAACAGCCTGTTCATCTACCTACTGACACTATCACCTGTACACAAACAGCCTTTTCATCTACCTACTGACACTATCACCTGTACACAAACAGTCTGTTCATCTACCTACTGACACTATCACCTGTACACAAACAGCCTGTTCATCTATGACACTAAGGATTGGCAAATGTAGATACTCTTCACTTTATCGATCATTTGTGTCATATCTGTCAGATGTGGGGGGAAACCAACTATTGTGGGAAAGGGGGCAGGGGGAGTGGGGGGAAGCATCTTTTTTGTTTCCTGAGCCCGTGTTTGATGAATGTGTTTAGCTGACGGATCGAGGCCAATCAGAGAACGCAAAGAACTTCTCAGCCCTCGATCATGACTCGGGTCTTAAGTTGGTTGAACTTTTTCACTCCCTTGTTGTCTCGCATTGTTCTAGTCCAGGAAACGCCAGATAAAAATTTTGTGTGTCCTCTTCTTCCCTTGCGGTGATTACTGTGGAAAGTGGGTGAGATTTTTATATTTAAGCCGATGGGTTTGAAACGACTTTTGTGGGTATTTTGTTTGGCTGCGGCTATTCGCCCCCGGGTACCAGAAGTGAGAGGTTGGGATTCAAAAAAACTATTAAAAAATATTATTTAGTGGGTTTGTAAGACAATATTTTGTATCAAATGAAAGATAATTGAATGGGCTATATTACGTGTGTAAACTTATTTCTTCAGTTTAACTAAAATAAACTACCACAAATGACACCCGAATGGCATTGAGTCTAATTGGACCCTGGTGCGAATGGCGGCGCTGCGTGCCCGGGTCCATTTTGACTAAATGCTATACGGATGTCATTTGTAGTAGTTTATTTTATTTAAACTGAAGAATTACGTTTTACAAACGTATAGTACATTCAATTATCCTTCAATTTGACACCTCGTTTTGTCTTACAAACCCAGCAATAATATTTTAAACAGTTTTTTTTTTAAAAATCCCAACTCCTCAGTTCTGGTACCCGGGTACGAATAGCCCCTTCGATATTTTTTTGTTTAACAAAAAGAATGAACCCCACCCCATGTGATTCATATGATTAATTACGAGTCGTGGTTGGCATGGTTGGCATGGTTGGCATGGTTGGCATGGTTGGCATGGTTGGCATGATTTGCGAACACATTTGTGAAATCCTTTATATTAACTTCGCTTTTGTTCGTGTGTTTCTTCTTTCTGGCCGGGCGGCAAACTCTTCGGACGGCTAACCGACCCACTTCCCGTCAACATATCGAGTTGGAACTCGGCATATATAGACTCGTTTTCGAGGACGAAGCATTCTTTCACATTATCAGCCCCCCCCCCCCCCCCAAATATAATAAAATCAGTTTTTCCTGTTTTTCAAGGGGAAAAAATGAAGGAAATAAAATTCCCGATAACTGTGCTAAATGAGATTCTTTAAAGAAAAAAAACTATACGGTAAGTCCGTTTGGTGCGTAATATTTTCTTTTGTTTTTTTTCTGAAAGGCTGCTACTATTCGTACCCGGGTATCCGAAGTGAGAGGTTGGCATTTAAAAACACTATTCAAAATATTGTTGGGTTTGTAAGACAAAAATGAGTCATAGCCGCTATTCGCAACTGGGTCCCTATAGACTAAATCCCATTCGGATGTCATTTGTGGTTTGTTTGTTTTAGTTAAACTGAAGAAGTAAGTTTAAAAACATAATATAGTCTGTTCAATCATCTTTCATTTGAATCCTCATTTTGTCTTACAAACCCAACAACAATATTTTAAATCGTTTTTTAAAAATCCCAACCGCTCACTTCTGATACCCGGGTGCGAATAGCCGTTTCGTTTCTGAAATAGTTGGTGGAGTAAATCTGCGATGTAAAAGCGGTTGCGACATTAGAATACCAGTATAAAGTAAAATAATTTTTTAAAAATGCATATAAAGGATTTTGACGAAAAACCTTTGCTTTTACTAAAAGTTGTAGGGATTGTTTAATTAAAATTAAATTACGGGGGAAAAAACCGAATAAAATATCCAACGTATCAAACAACAGTAGCAATTTAAAAATATAAAACAAAAAGTATCAACTAAACTGTTACCGCATTAACTTCATATAAATTAATTGCGTTTTCTTTGTCAAAGAAGAGTACGTCGAAAATGATGCGCTGATTAAACTAATAATTTTTTATTTATTTTTTTAAGTTGGACTAGGTTATTTATGCTGGCTACGGAACTATTTTGGTGCCTTGTTGAAAAGGTCACGTGAAACCATTTTTTTAAATCTAGGACATCGGCTCTCAGCCTGTGGGTCGTGACCCCTTTTTGGGGGGGGGGGGTCGAACGACCAGTGCACATGGGTCACGTAAGAACATCCGGAAAACACATATTTATGATGTGGCGAAGATAGTAATTTTACGGTTAGGGGTTCACCACAACACGAGGAACCGCATTAAAGGGTCGCGGCAATAGGAAGGTTGAGAACCAGTGATCTAGGAGCGAAATTAAATTTTAACTCGTAACTTTGGATATTAACGCAAAGCGAGAGAACGTCTCTTCCCTCACGACCAGACGAGGGCATGAATCATCTCAAGCACACCGGTGTTATCTGCATACATTTTAATCCCCCCTGTCCATTAATGTTTAATGAGTTGGATTCGATTCCAAAACCACAACACCCAAATACAATCCATCACAAAGCGTAACGAGGAAATCGAATACAAAAATAAAAATACTCACAATTATAAATCCGAATTCAGGGTTTTGGTAACTTCTGTGTCTTGACTGTCGAATTAATGAAGCAGTAACGTACATGTTGAGTGTGTGTTGGAATGATAGAGGGAAAAACAACACGCGTACTAAATCTACGACACACCGTCGTCTTGTGTTGACACAGTTGTTTTTGACAAATGTTTTTTTTTTTTTTTTAAACTGGAAGATTCTCCAGAAAACAGGTAAGATAAGATATTTCCTCTCACAAAGGCAAAAAAGGATTACCGTTATTAGCGTAAGTCATGATTTCAGTTCTCTACGAGACTCCGGAGTCACGGATAAGTTTCATTGGTGAATAACGTACGTTGATGGCCAGGGTGAATGACGTACGTTGATGGCCAGGGTGAATAACGTACGTTGATAGCCAGGGTGAATAACGTACGTTGATGGCCAGGGTGAATAACGTACGTTGATGGCCAGGGTGAATAACGTACGTTGATGGCCAGGGTGAATAACGTATGTTGATGGCCAGTGTGTCACCTTCCTTTGAAAACTAGTTTTTTTAAATAAAAAATACGTCCACTCATTATCTTATTATTATTATTTCAAATCAACAGTTCCGCGAAGAGTTACCTTAGGATAATCAAAGTAAGGGGGGAAATCGATGAGGAGCCATGAAATAATTACAGGGGGAGATCAGGCAATCGATGAAATCACGTGCTTGGCGCAGAATCCACGTGGTACACTGAATAAAGGGAAGTATGTCAGTGTAGTAACTACGCCGGCTAGGTGTGGGGCTACCACCTTGTGGGACTTTTAGGTTTGGGATGGGGTCCCACTGTGGGTGACATATTTGTAACATCCCATAAGTCATTCAGTTTGTAATTTCCCATAAGCTATTCATTTTGTAACATACCATGTGTAATTTTGTCCATTTCTAACTTTCCATAAGTTATTCACTTTGTAAAATCCCATAATTTATTCAGTTTGTAACATCCCATAATTTATTCAATTTGTAACATCCCATAATTTATTCAATTTGGAACATCCCATAATTTATTCAGTTTGTAACATCCCATAATTTATTCAATTTGTAACATCCCATAATTTATTCAGTCTGAACATCCCATAATTTATTCAATTTCTAACTTTCCATAATTTATTCAATTTGTAACATCCCATAATTTATTCATTTTGTAACATCCCATAATTTATTCATTTTGTAACATCCCATAATTTATTCAGTTTGTAACATCCCATAATTTATTCATTTTGTAACATCCCATAATTTATTCAGTTTGTAATATCCCATAATTTATTCAATTTGTTACATCCCATAATTTATTCAGTTTCTAACATCCCATAATTTATTCATCTTGTAACATCCACATGTTATTGAATTTGTAACATCCCATACGTTACTCAAACCGATGAAGTTTTCTCAACGCGTCTTACAGCAACTGATTAAATCAAATACTTTTTATTACTCTGTTGAACTGACGAGTCTAAACATTTTTTGTTGGTTTTTGTTTCTTTTAAATTTAAGAAAAGTCACAAACGAATCTCATAAGATGACAAGGTTTTGTTTTAGAGTGTCACTAATATTTCTTTTAAGCTCTTTATATTAAAAAAACAAACAAACACACACTTATGATAATGCCACGAAAAGAAAAGCTTTATCATGATTAAGGATTAGTTCGTGTGTGCGGCTGAGTGTTTGGGGCTGAGAGTATTTGTGAAGCTGTTACTGTATGCTTTGTATTTTGTGACGTGTTTGGGTAAAGGGAAATTGACGTGGTCAGAATGGTGTTATGTTTTTTTGGATAGCAGTGATGAAGTAGTCAATAGTGGAGTGTTAGTTCATGGAGTTGTTTATTTAATAAAAGAGACATTTGTTAAACGAATTAATGGTTTGTTAAATGATAGAATTACCCTTAGACAACGAAGCCATGAAACTGTTAATATCCAGTTCGTAACACTCACATGCTTTAATTAAGTTTGTTATACTGGTGTTTGTATACAAATTATTTGATTCGTTGTGGGAAATCGAGGTGTGGTGCTGGGAGGGAGTTGTGGTGCTGGGATGGAGGGTGGTGTTGGAAGACATGTGTGTTTCTAGAAGACAAGGTTGCCAACAAAAAATAATAATTAAAAAAAGATTACTTCGGACATATTCTAAATCTCCTTGGTGTCAGAAGGATGGATAATGCTGGCAGGAAAGCGAGGTGCTAAGAGGAATTGGTGGTGCTAGCAGAAATTGGTAGCGCTGGGAGGAAGGGGTGTTGCTAAGAGGAATTAGTGTTGATGGCTTGTGGTGCTGGCAGAAAGACAGGCTGCTGGTTTGACGGTGTGGTGCATATTTGTAACAACGGATAAGTTTAAGCAGAGGCGATACTCTTGTGTGTCTTGGAAGCATTTTTTTGGGTGTACTTATAGGTACCCTTTTTATCATTTTGTTTGGGAACCACTGTAACATTTGTCTTGATCCGCCGCCGAGAAGAAACACTTGAGTGATTTGTAACAAGCTATCTTCAAGATATAGGTTGAAAATAGAATCATTTATCTGTCAGAGCGAACATGTTATTTCTTTTATCTACTACAAGTACTTCATATGTGGATTCCCAATAAATTAGACTAGCGTGGAGTTAAGGTGCTTCTAAAAAATTTTTTATCATTGCAGTAACCACATTCTAAAAACTTTTTTATCATTGCAGTAACCACATTGTCCCAGGGATCCCCTGAATTTATTAAACGAAGTGGCTAGTCGAACCCGGGTACCAGAAGTGAGAGGTTGGGATTAAAAAACGATTTAAAACATTATTGTTGGGTTTGGAAGACAAAATGAGGTATCAAATGAAAGATAATTGAATGGACTACCGTATATGTTTGTAAACTTAATTCTTCCGTTTATCTAAAATAAACTACCACAAATGACATCCGAATGGCATTGAGTCAAAATGGACCCGGACACCCAGCGCCGCCATTCGCACCCGGGTCCCATTGGACTCAATGCTATTCGGATGTCATTTGTGGTAGTTTATTTAAGTTAAACTGAAGAATTAAGTTTACAAACATATAGTCAATTCAATTATCTCACTCTTAATATAACTTTTAAAATATTTTTTTAGTTGACCTTTGCACTCGGAATTATGTCTATATCCGATTCTCACACCCATATTCAATACTCGCACCCATATTGAATACTCGCACCCATATCCAATACTCGCACCCATATCAAATACTCGCACCAATATTGAATACTCGCACCCATATCAAATACTCGCACCCATAGCAAATACTCGCACCCATATTGAATACTCGCACCTATATCAAATACTCGCACCCATATCAAATACTCGAACCCATATTGAATACTCGCACCCATATCCAATACTCGCAACCATATTCAATACTCGCACCTATATCCAATACTCGCACCTATATCCAATACTCGCACCCATATTCAATACCAGCACCCATATTGAATACTTGCACTGAACAGAGTTTAACATGGGATATTTGAGGCAGGTTCTGTCAATCTCACCCTTTGAAAACCCTCGGGTGTTTTAAACAAAATATGTCGGTCGGTCTGGGCCGGGAATTAAGAAGATCTTAAAGCTGGACATCCAAACAACTCTGTACACTTGTCATAAGTTTGTCTGAAAGCACTGATGTATGAACACACGCGGGTGTTCTGTGTGGAAACACTTCAACATCTCGCCAAAGTTCCACTGTTGAGTTTTGCTTTAGTTTTCGTTGGTTCTGTCGTTGGAAAGAAAAATCTTCCGACCGCATGTTTGTGTACTCTCTGACTCAGTTTGCTTGATTGAGTGGCTGCAGAACCTAAGTGCTCATTGAATCGGACCAAGATCAATGCGCATGGATTATATTTTATTGGAAGGCAAATATTTAAAGAGAAAGGGGTAGGAGAGGCTGCAATCAATTCAATGCGCTCAATTGATCGATAAAGTAAATTGTAATGCATACATGTGTATAGTGACTATGTGATGATAAAGAATTATTATTTTATTCTCTTGCGATACTCATTAAATACGTTTAGCAAATTTTGTTGTTTAATGGCAATTTTATTTCTTTGTTTATTTCTTAAAAATAATAAAGTAAACAAAATATATATACAATCAGCAGCGCAAATAGGGTTGGTGCTGCCCACTTCTACGAAAAAAAATCCTCAGTTGGCCATTAATGTCGCACCTCACTATATAAAAAAAAGTGGTGGCCGGGGTGGATCGTCCCCTCTGCACCTCTTTACCTACGCCACCGAATACAATGCATTGCCAGTTTCATAATTTACTAGTGTTTATTCAGCTTTGTTTTTTTATTTTTCGTTTTGTTTTGTTTTTTTAAATTTCCAATAAGTTCTCGTTGTCTGCAACCATCTTGATGTGGCTGGGTTTGAGGCTTTAACAAGAATGACGTCATTCCTCACCAACGGCAAAACTAGGGCAACCGAGAATGGTAAAAATATCATGACTAGTTTAGAACATGTCTAAATCTGCGTGAGGGCAGCCATATTGATGGCAAACATTGTGTCATGGACAGTTTGCCAACTCCACTGATGGCAAACATTATGTCATGGATAGTTTGTGTCAGCTCTACTGATGGCAAACATTATGTCATGGATAGTTTGTGTCAGCTCTACTGATGGCAGACATGGATAAGGTATGTTAACTCTGAAACTAATCGCATGTTTTTAGTCAGTCTTGACGTCATTTCGACATACTCAGTTCCATAATAAAATTAATCAACCCCTTATAAAAAGTTATAAATATATAAATCCTTTATATGAATTTTTGTTTGCATTTATGTAATTGTAAGTGACTGATTATGTATGTGATTGTATCGACTGATTTTAGTTATGGGAATGTTTTTTTATCAAACTCTGTTTACATAAAACCTAAATGACTAAAGACATATTTAAACCCAAATACGCCACAAATGCCAAGCACATAGTAACAACATCTACACTATTAATCTCCACACCAAAACACGCACCCATCGGACAAATTATATTCTACACATCTTGAAAAACTGATTGGGGGTGGGTGGTAGAAAATTTGATCGAATGTGATGTCATCGGCAACGAGTCCATGTGCCACGTTTCACTACGATAGGATGACGGGAATTGGGTCAATTAACCGTCCAGAGATTTTGCCAGCAGCCCACGAACAAAAGCTAAATTAGTATATATAATTTAAAAAAGTGTATGTGCACTTGCGTGTGTTTGTATGTGTGTACTAAAAAAAACACCGAATAACTTAACGTGCGCAATTTTCTTGTAACACACACACCTGTACATTGCCCTGTACGCAGACGTTTGGAGGGCCCACTCCCCCTGCCGCTTTTCGGTTTTGTGCGCCCTGCATTCGAAGTTAAATTTTGTGTCCGAATAACAAGTTTCGGTCCCTTAAATATTCAAAGACATCTGCAGCCAAAAAAAATGCGTTGCAGGCCGGGCCCACTCGTAACGACTCTGCTTATCGGACTATTTCATGTAAAACATCATCATCATCATCATCATCATGCCCCTTAGTCCTTGGACCGTTGGGTCGCCACAGACGACAGGAAAACCATCCCCTCCACTTCACGCTGCACCTCGCACAGCATCGCCCCGGTTTTAGTCCCGTCCACTCTTTGATGCTGTCTGCCCAACTTTTTCTCTGTCTTCCCCTTCGTCTCCCTGCTCTCGTTGTGCCCCGCGTGATCTCGTTTAGATCCAAGACTGACTACTTTAAACACGACTTAATGATACCGTTGTTGTACATCTAAGCAAAGATTCTTAAGATTACTAGATCTTTCAAACGCAAAACCTAAACAATACATATAATGCTCTACCCATCTGCAAAACTTAAAAGTTTGGGAAACACTGATCCGGTTGTTAAAAAACTGGTTTTTGTAAGATGAGATACATAACATTGTCTTGTGTTTGAAACGTTCTCATTGTAAAAAATGTTGTCATGGCTAATAAATTTAATGAATTCTCGAATGCAATTTACTAAAAAAAAGAAATGTATACTTTAAATAACAAACCTCTGTAATTAAAAAAAAAAACTACATGAATTCGCACTTTTGACGACGACCAAGGAGTGGGGGTGGGGACTTTGCTCCATTGTAATAGACTTGTTATCTCGATAGACTTGTTCTCTCACTGACAACGTTAGCTGATTTGCTTCTTTGCTTATAGTGGGTCAGGGTGTCGGGGGTGGAAGGGGGGTGTGGTGGAAGGGTGATCAAGGAGTTAACAATTTTTAATTACAGTTCCTTATCTCGTTTGCGGTGATAAATTTTCCCTAAGACATTGGTTGCTTTGGGGGAGGTTTGGGGGGGGGGGGGTACTTTTTCCGTTTATCATGAAATTATTTTTGTTTTTTTAAAACAGCGTCACCAGTTTAAGGTTTGTGACTTCCATGCTCATTTTTAATTTTTAAAAAATACAATTTAAAAAAAAAACAAAACAAAAACGATGATAAAGAATATGTCAAAGTTAAATTTATATTCGTCGACTGGAGATTGAACGGTAAGTATTTGCTCTGGACTGGTGGTTTTGGGAAAGGACAACATTGTGTGTGTATGTATGTGTGTGCGCGCTTGCGTGTTCTTTTTGGTCGGTAATGGTTGTGTCTTTTTTTCTTTTCTCTATTTATTTCATTTTTTTTTAAAAATGGGGGCCCCAAATAATTCTCCTCTTCCCCCGGTTCCGTTTGAGAGGCCCTGTTCCAAAGCATAATAAGGGATTGAAAAAAAAGAAATTTGACACAGTGTAATCTGACTTTAGTGTTTAAAGGGTCACAATGACATTGGTGTTATCACGGGCCTCTTGAAAAAGAAAGATATTAAATTCTTGCAATGAATCGGATAAATAGATACCAGCTTTGATAAGAAGGACGCAGGCCAAAAGCAAAAAAACACGTCAACAAGGGTGGAGGGGGAGGGTAAATCCAATATCTTCTGTGAGATCGCAGTTTCTCTAAAATGAAAGTCATCAAATCCTATTTACGCTCAGCCATGGCGTAGTAGAGGCGTGATGGATTATTGTCAATTTTATCAATCGAATATGAACCACGCAACTATGATTCGTTACAATAAATTGATCAATACCAGCTGATCATAATACACCAATATCTGAATTTGAGCCAATCATTACATACCAAAATCTGATTTTGATCAATAGCTTAGAGCAGACGTTTTCAGTTATTTTAAAAAAAAATCCTCTCTATTAATTTCCCTTTTGTTCTGGGGTGGCTGGCTGGGTGGGTGGCGGACTGGCAAAAAATGTCGGACGGCTAATTGATCCACTTCCAGTCAAACTATCGAACTGAAACGTTGGTCCTAAGAGAATGCGTTTGAACACCAACAGGGCGGTCTCTTTTTTAAAGAATAATGTTTACGGTTAACTTATCATAATCACTCATAAAAGTTATAGGACCGAAATACATTTTTAAAAATCATCCCCCCCCCCCATTCAGTAAGAATTTACCAGCGTGCGCCCCCCCCCCCCCAAAGCGGTTAGCAAATCTAAATGATCACTAAGTAAAGTCATTCTTATCCCTAAAGGATCTCATTTATGGCTGATTTTTACGATAGAGAAATACTTTAAGATGTTGCTACGTACTGTTATCCGAATGGAGAAAATAAATCTCTTATTTAAGTAAATGGCTCGTTCTAAAACAGGGGTGGGCAAACTTTTTGTGCAGAGGGCCACATTGCAAAATGTAAAGCTTTTGGGGGGCCGCATGTATATTATGTCCAAATTTTTACAAGTCGATAAACATTTCTTTATATTAAAATCGGTAAGTTCGTATTTTAGCATTACATGACAAAAGTCAAGGACTGTTTAAAAAAGAAATACATTTGATGAACAAATGTTAAAACAATCATAACGGTACATGAAATTCTGTAAAATTTTACAAAATAACTTGAAAACAAATTAATTTTTAAAAATTTCTAAATGCCTTCGAGGGCCGCATAATATCAGTTGCCGGGCCGCATGCGGCCCGCGGGCCGTAGTTTTCCCACCCCTGTTCTAAAACAATACACAACAAAAAGACGATACCATACGTTAAATACAATAACGAAGCAAAACGATACCAAAACTAGGGCGAATTACAATTAATACATTTTATTAAGTTAATAATGAATTACAAAGTCAGAAAGAAATAAAAATTAAAGCTATTGACGTACAGTATAATGATTGGCCTGTACCGGAACAATGTTGAAGAAGATAAAATGTTGCAAAAAGGTACAATGATGAAAAGGAATCCACACACACACACACAGCAAATGGTAGTAAACAAAAATCGGTCTCGTATAGCAAATCTCTACAGTGCTAGCAAAATCTATTTCTCTCCCTCTTCCTTCCAGTCGCACAATATATAGCCTGTTTCAAAGACATTTCTAGAACGGGCTTACACAGTGTTTTCCTTTCCTGATTTGTCTAAATTTGTCTACATAATTCTAAATAATACAGACTATAGATTTTATTTAGTTGTAAACAAGGTCAAGGGAGACTATATTTAGTTAGCCACACCCCAAATGTGTACCGAGCTTGGGGTCAGCTACAGTTGCTTCACGGGGAAAGATGACGTAAGCACGTCGTCTACATAACATTGTCTTGTGTTTGAAACGTTCTAATTGTAAAAATGTTGTCATGGCTAAAAACAGTGTTTATTGATGTAACATCTTAAGGGAATATCATTACTGTTAGATTCAATTAGAAAATATGTAGTACAACGTTGTGAAAAAACTGACGAACAAAATAACATATTTCTTCTTACATAGACTGATCGCAGTCTCACCCCCTCCCCCCGCCTTTATTGCCCTAGATTGGAATAGATTGGTTAATTTAAGGATCACTTCTTATATTGTTGATAGAAACTAACCACATCTTTATAAGGATAATAATGGGAGAGACTGCAATCAGGTTATTACAATAGGAAATTTAGTAAAACAAAGTATGGTTAAACCTGAACAAAATTGTGACAATGGACTACGATTAGTCACTTCCTTGTTTTGTCACGTGATACGAGTAAGCCTTCGGTAGCCTATGCTACACATAACAACACATAACAACAGATAACAGCTGATCAGCCATTATTTTTAATTTTAAAGCAAAATGTTTGTCTCCATCAGCGCTTCCCCCATGTTAATTAAAAATTTTACTTTTCAAAATATTCTTGAATACACGCGTTTCTTTAAATGACATTCATAAATGTGACAATAATTATAATTCAGTTATGATTAAAGTAAAAAAGTTGTTTAAAGAAAAATTTGTGAGCGACTAGTGTGTTGCAGACAGCCTACCCGGAAGTCTTACTCGTACTTACGCTTATCACGTGACAAAACAATCGACTAATCGTAGTCCATTCATTTGCTGCCCTCTTGGATATTTAACCTTACTTTGTTCTACTCATTTCCACATCTTTATATGTCGATTTTGATTCCCTTTATATCAAAATCACGCGACACACCTGTGTTATTTTCGCTGTTATATCCCTAATATCTAAATCCTGCAAAAGAGCTGTCAAATTTTGGCATTTATTTCCTTTTTAAGTCAAAATCGCCACAGCTGTTTTGTTTCTTACACACACAAAATATTTCATTAAGTAATCTTTAACAATGTTTGTCGAAAACAACAGCGCCACATCCGGGTGCATATTCCAAATTTTGGTTGTTGATCACAGTTTGAGAAGCCATGAGGTGGAGTTTTTTTGGGGTGTGAATATCATTGTTGGTGGAATCAAGGCGGTCCCTAGGTAAAGCGGTGTCCGGGGCGAAGCCTAAAAATTGGCGCCTCTTGTCTTTGAGGAGTACATGGGATCGACTTTGGCCCAAACTCTGGTGTTAGAGCCCGGGTAGAGTGATTCCTCGCCCCCACCTCCCTCTTTTGTTTTTTCACACGGCCCTGGGTAGAATGACACCCGCAATGTGGCAGACAGACGGACGTACAGACTTGGCTTACATAAAATAAATTGAATGTCAAAAAGCACATACAAGGTTGATGCGTTACAAGGTTGATGCGTTACAAGTTTGATGTGTTACAAGGTTGATGTGTTACAAGGTTGATGTTTTACAAGTTTGATGTGTTACAAGGTTGATGTGTTATAAGATTGATGTGTTACAAGTTAAATGTGTTACAAGTTTGCTGTGTTACAAGTTTGCTGTGTTACAAGTTTGCTGTGTTACAAGTTTGCTGTGTTACAAGGTTGATGTGTTACAAGGTTGATGTGTTACACGTTTGATGTGTTACACGGTTGACGCGTTACAAAGTTGATGCGTTACAAGTTTGATGTGTTACAAGTTTGATGTGTTACAAGTTTGATGTGTTACAAGGTTGATGTGTTACACGGTTGATGTTTTAGAAGGTTGATGTGTTACAAGGTTGATGTGTTAAAAGGTTGATGTGTTACAAGGTTGATGTGTTACAAGATTGACGTGTTACAAGTTTGATGTGTTACAAGGTTGATGTGTTACAAGGTTGATGTGTTACAAGTTTGATGTGTTACAAGTTTGATGTGTTAAAGGGTTGATGTGTTATAAGATTGATGTGTTACAAGATTGATGTGTTACAAGTTTGATGTGTTACAAGTTTGATGTGTTACAAGTTTGAGGTGTTACAAGTTTGATGCGTTACAAGGTTGATGTGTTACAAAATTGACGTGTTACAAGGTTGATGCGTTACAAGGTTGATGCGTTACAAGGTTGATGTGTTACAAGTTTGATGTGTTACAAGTTTGATGTGTTAAAGGGTTGATGTGTTATAAGATTGATGTGTTACAAGATTGATGTGTTACAAGTTTGATGTGTTACAAGTTTGATGTGTTACAATTTTGAGGTGTTACAAGTTTGATGCGTTACAAGGTTGATGTGTTACAAAATTGATGTGTTACAAGGTTGATGCGTTACAAGGTTGATGCGTTACAAGGTTGATGTGTTACAAGTTTGATGCGTTACAAGTTTGACGTGTTACAAGGTCGATGCGTTATTTCCCAGACACATTGCATTTGATACTGCCTGCAGACCTCACGTGATCGCAATCATTTCCCCCTTAAGGATTAGCGGACACAAGGAGAGAATAATGAGGGTGATTGGGCGTTACTTGCTTGGCGCGGTAACTGAGATGCGTCAACGTCATCGGTATTCTGTACTCCGGAGCGGTGCACACCACGTCCCAGGCAAAACAATTAACAAGAGACAACGAATGACGTCTGATCTTGTCTCTAAGAAAATAGTGCTCTGTTGTACTTCTCGGCCCAGGCAAAACAATTAACAAGAGACAACGAATGACGTCTGATCTTGTCTCTAAGAAAATAGTGCTCTGTTGTACTTCTCGGCCCAGGCAAAACAATTAACAAGAGACAACGAATTACCTCTGATCTTGTCTCTAAGAAAATAGTTCTCTGTTGTACTTATCGGCGGTGCGGATTCATCTTGTAACCTTGGTCATTAATCAATAATATCCAAAAACAGCTGTTCGTTGTTGTTTTTTTTGGTTTTTCGACTTTTGGCGTGGACTAGATGGCGGGCTGCTGTGGGTAGAACACGTATTCGGTACAAGATTGTGTTCACCACGGTCGCTTTGAATTACTCATGTCTCAAACAAAATTATTATCTATATAAAAAAAACGTGGCCTGTAAGGCATGACGTAATTTCTTTTTTTTTTTTCCATCAATTTTATTTGTTTGCTTGATATTTGTATTCTACTATTGTGCACCTTTTTTAACCACCCACTTCATTACAGGCTAAAGTACGCGATAATCAATTTCTAAATAAAGCAACAGATCAGATTTGTTAACGCCAGAACAGGGCCGACCCTAACAATTGCGGGGCCCTATGCGAAACAGATTGCGCGGGGCCCATTCTGGGTTGAGGATAAGGATAATAAGTGAAAATTAAGATTTTTTATTAGAAAATAAATTCGGGGCGGGGCCTATGAAAGTGCGGGGCCCATTGCGGCCGCATAGGTTGCAGTGGTCTAAGGCCGGCCCTGCGTCAGAAGATCTTGAACGGCCAAAAGTTGAAGCCTTGATGCATTTATAAAGAAAACTATATTATATTATCGACTTTTCCCCTCCTAACGTTATCCCCTGTATAATTGCCTTTAAAAAAATATATATGAAGGGCCGAGTAGAAAAAGTACTTATGTTACAATTTTCCAAAAATGAGTTAATACAGGCATTATATTTGAGTACTTCCCCTGAATTATTCCTGTAAATATCATTCATGAAAAATGTGCACAAGTGTTTGATTCAGAGTTACCTCGAGCAGATTTTAATGTATCTAAATAAGAATTTAAAAATTTTAAACTCATTTTTCTCAAAACTTCAAAAAATACACTTAAGTACTTTGTCTACTCGGCCCTTCATATATAGTATTATTTTTCAGATTTCATATTTAAATTTGTCGTATTGATCAACAACTTTTTTGTGTGTGTTATTGATAATCTTCTGGTTAAAAAAATAAATTTCTTGCAGGGGCCACCCTACTCGATGTTAAAGATGATATACTTTCTCTTTTATAACTCAGGAATCCCTCAACTTTCCATTTCTTTGCAAATGTTAAAAAAGGGTTTAGCCTTTCGTAGAAATAAATATTATTGGGACCTCTGTTCACACGGGAATAAATTTGGTTAGCGATTGGTGAATTTAATGTAAAGTTGCATTACATTAATTGTTAGTTTATTTCCTGCAGATGAGAGTTGGTGATCTCGACATTGTCGCCCCCGTTTCGCTTCCCTTTGCACTTGAGACAGAGCGGCCGTCCCAGAGTTAGTCATCGGTCGTCTCGCCATTAGTCACGGAGTCGTGTTTTACCACTGCTGACTTTTTTTTCTGTGTGTCTGGTCACGACTACACACACCTGACATTGTACCGGACTCGGTGTACTCTTGTAGGATAGCACACCTAGAATTGTACTGGACTCAATGTACACTTATAGGATAGCACACCTAGAATTACCGGACTCAATGTACATTATAGGATAGCACACCTGACATTGTACCGGACTCAGTATACATTTTAGGATAGCACACCTAGAATTACACCGGACTCAATGTACATTATAGGATAGCACACCTAGAATTACATCGGACTCAGTATACATTATAGGATAGCACACCTAGAATTGTACCGGACTCAGTGTACATAAGACAAAACACCTGGCATCACACTGAGCGTACGTCGGACAAACAGTATTGACGTGAGGCGTGATAAGGTTTGGAATGCTGCCCACCAGATAAGAAACACCACGGCATCGTCACACCGCTGGAGTGCAGCGGTCAACAGAGACGTGACGCAGGGATTACACTGGAAGTTGTATGCGGGATCATTCCTGGACGAGTTCATTCAGGACATCAACGAAACACGTCATAAGCTGCAGTTTTTTTTTACGTAGATTTAAATTAGGTTAGCCCCAAGAGAGTGCAGCTTAATTAATGCATGTGTCTCAGGACAACAAGTTACAAAGTGGGATAAATGTAAGGGTACTAACATTTCTACCAGGATAAGTAGCAGCGTGTTTAAACGAATGCCAGTTATCATAGTATAGGATAGTATCCGGGAATAGTGAAGTGGCTTCCAATAAAAGACCACCCAGAAACAGGATACCATCTTCAAACAGGGTACCAACTACAAACAAGATACCATCTACAAACAGGATACCATCTACAAGCAGGATACCATCTACAAGCAGAATACCATCTACAAACAGAATATCACCTAGAAACAGAATACAACTTGAAACAGGAAACCCCTCGCAAACTGGAAAGCTGGATTATCACTTGTCGGTATTGACACCCGACACACCGCGCACTTATTTCCATATCCGGTTCATCTCATGTCAACCACAGCTCTTCGGGGATTAAGTTAAACAGTGAAACGTCCAACAGCATGGCGGCAACTCGTCTGCTCAGACTGGATACTCTAGTCATCCTGGCAATGGGAGGTAAGTCTGGTGGCATTTACAAGTAAGTCTCACAACTCTTGGAGGCTAAAGGCGTGTATTAAGTTTTCTTAACGGAGAACGCGATGTTTAGTTTTGAGACAGCGGGCTGAAAAAAAAACCCAACAGTCTGCTGGTAGGATTTGGCTCGGGGTGGAATGGTCCCGACTCCCCAGGCCAAATTTTGTCGACCCTGCATCAAAAGGTGAGGAAGATATCGCAAGATAATTTACTGTTTATAATTTAAGCTTGGAGATCCATGGGACTTTTGAAGTGTGTGGTAAATTAAAAAAACATCTTTTTAAAAAGAAAAAAAAGGTAAAAACAGGACAGTAGGTAACAATGTAAACAGAAGAATAAAGATATTAATTAATGAAAATGAAAGATATTTCCCCTTTGAGAAACCTACGGACAATAAAAAAAACAATTTAGCCACAAAAACCTCATATAAATAAAAAAACAACAAAACATCCAAAACAACAACCACATCAAAACAAGTTGTTAAATAAAAAACTCAAGAGTGTCCTTACATTCACCCAATCAAAAGTGTCATTACATTCACCCAATCAAAAGTGTCCTTAAATTCACCCAATCAAGAGTGTCCCTACATTCACCCAATCAAGAGTGTCCTTACATTCACCCAATCAAGAGTGTCCTTACATTCACCCAATCAAGAGTGTCCTTACATTCACCCAATCAAGAGTGTCCTTACATTCACCCAATCAAGAGTGTACTTACATTCACCCAATCAAGAGTGTCCTTACATTCACTCAATCAAGAGTGTCCTTACATTCACCAATCAAGAGTGTCCTTACATTCACCCAATCAAGAGTGTCCTTACATTCACCCAATCAAGATGACTAGTTTAACCACTTGACTTTCTATAACTTAATCCATATATTGTTTATGTGGGCTGTGTAAGGGGCTCATATGTATTTGCAAGTACTTATGTAAACAAAAGAACTTTGAAACTGTAGAAAGAACATTACACGTTTAATTAGAATAATCTCGTTACACTTTAATATTTGATAAATGTATGAAGGATGGTCGGTGCATGGCATTTTTTTGAAAAGAGACGCGAACATTCGGTGAGACGCCAGCACCTCCATATAATGAACAACAAATAATGTCAGAACTTCTTCAGGATTTAACAGGATATTTGTTGTTGTCCCGAAGCAAGATGACGCGATCCATAGTTTCTTGATGTAAGTGCTCCCCTTCAACATCAGTTAGGGAACGTTCTGAAGGCTTCTGACTTTTGTTTCAGCTAGTCATCGTCGGCATCAATACGAAGTCCCTGGAACGTAAAGAATGGGAAACCACACTAACTGTCCACTTACTGCAAACGAGTTTTTGTCATCGGTTTCTTTGTAGATACATTCGAGAGTTGCCTTCATGGCTGTTCATCTCCCCCTTAGCAGTTAACCCAATATCTCCATCGCTTTTTTTTTTTCACCAGAGAATTGTCTCCAACGTCTCTTTCAAAGTCAACATAGATCACTGACTGCTGACGCTTTTCACAAAACGACCCCGATATTACCATACGAGGACCGTCAATAAAGTACATCACGCTATTTTTGGAAAATCTCAGACCCACAGCCCCACACCACACCCTCCAATTTCGAACTAAAAAGTTGCTAAAATATAACAATTAAATTTTTATCTAAAACACACCTCCCTATTAAAGTATTATGTTTATTAAAAAAAAAAAAAAAAATTCGACCAGAATGCAACTACTACAACAGAAAGTTCATCATCACTGTCAATTTTAGGTTTTATATGTAGGATTTAAAATAAATAAAATTTGTGACGTCACACACGATCTTTACGATCTCTGTGTCACATTTTCTTAGACACCCCTTTCCGGAGCGTGATGCACTTAATGGACGAACCCCCCGGTATACAAGGGCAGCATAGTAATCAGATTAGTTGTTACATTTTGGCTTTTTCAGCTAATATCAAGAAAAATGACTCCCCCTCTCATTTCCCCCCCCCCCACTGTTTTCAGCCCGGTTCGCCAATTTTGCGCCCACTTTAAGTGGCACCCACGCCACGCTCCAAGTCGTGCCACATTCTCGGTACGCCCCTGTGTTAGGCCACCGAGCCAAGACTGAAGAAGTTTCGTGGTTCGGGTAATATTTTGAAGTATTGCTCCATTATCTCCAAGTTCAGCCATCTTGTTTTTCCTCAGCTGTTTTTGTAAGAAGCCAGAGCAGCACTAACAGACTTCCGAGTCTACTTCCAGGACAACTAACCTATTTTACCGTGGCCGAAAATGCTTCCGTTGGTAAGATGAATTATACGACAATAAGTTATTTTTATTTTCTCGTTGACTGTCTTCGTTAAATTTAAAAAAAAAAAGGATACTGATATAATTAGTTCCTCTTTATCTTTTGAAGTTGAATTGGTTTATTTGGTTTAATTTTGGTTCCTATTTGAATAATGCTTACTGCTACTTGTAATTTTTTAATATCTTTGTCAGATTATTATGTACTAGAATATATGACCGTTGTTATCGGGATAATAGTGGTAGGTCCATTGCGATAATTTCTACCTGCTATTGCAAAAACACATCACAATTCCCAACTTTAAAATGTAAAGATATGTACGTGTCTAAAATCATTAAGTTTTGAGAAGTATTTATCTGCTATATATTGTACGCCGCCCCTAAACTACATTTGCTTCTCTAAACATGACCTTAAATTACCAAATCTAAATTAACACTAATTATATCATTATTGTCACTAGAGAAGTTAAATTGAGGGACGACTTCTACGATAGAGAAATACTTTAGAAGTTATCTGATTTTAAATTTTTAAAATATGGGCCTACCCTGCACCTTTTCGTGCCCTTGAACTACAGTTTCTTTTACTAAAAATTGTGATAACATAATCTTAAATTTACAACAAAAACTCTATCTATGATAGAAATATATTTTACATTAACTGAATTTGACATTTTGAAATCTTCACAAAAATTTAAATAAACTTTTGCCTTGTTTTTTTTATTATAATTGTCGGAAAATCGTAAAACAAAGAAATCTTTTATCTAAAGAAGACTCTCGCAGCCGTTTTTCACGTCTTGAGTGTCTCTTTTTTGAAAGTTGTCAATCTCATAAAAATACACACCCACTGTACTTTTTGCAAAGTAAAAAATAATATATATTTTAATATTTTGAAAGAAATATTAATCAATCTCCATTTTAAACATTAAATTTTCAAGTGTGAAAAATGACTGGGCATACTTATAATGTGCCTACGTTTCGTTAACGTCACTGATTTTCTTAATTTGTAAACATATGTTTATTTCTAAAAAGAGAATGTAACATCTCTTTTTTCTTAAATGTAATGCCATATGATTTAAATATATTGTCATCCACGTAAAAATGTACACATCCTATTTACTACCCCCGCTATGCATTTACCTAAGAAGGTTAACTATTTATCAAATTTATTCCTTTATTCCTTTATTGTGAAACGTATCTTGCGTTGCCTGGGGCAAAATGAAAGTATCGACCACCACCCCACCGATTTTAATAAAATTAATAAAATCTACCACCGGATTGTAATCCCTTGCATATGCAATCAAACGTTTTTGTACTTCACATTGTTTGGTCTTATTTGGATTAGTTATAAGTGCATTAGTAATTAGTGAATGCTATTTGGCTATGGAGTTTCGCTGCACTGATTGGCTTGAACGGAATTTTCTTATTAAAGGTATATAGTACGTTATAAATTTAATAAAAGTATCTTTTTGGAATTAATATGAAAATAAAAGCTTATTAAATGTTAAATGTTTTTATTAAAAACAATTCCACAATTTTCAAACACATATAAAATGCTTAAAATAGTTCCTTAGTTGATACTTTAAATGTATTTGTCATCAATAATAATAATACTTAAACTTTTACTAAAATAAAAGTGGATAAATATTTTTTTGCGCATTTAAATTTATTCGATTTCCGGAAAATAACTATGATTTTTTTAAAGAATCCGAACGTATTTAAATATTTTCGGTACTTTGGTGTTACGGTCAGCCTAGCAGGCGTAGCTCATTATTATATTTATGCTAATACAAGAAGACTTTTAGTGACACTTAGTGTTTTTTCTTCTTTCCTTTTATCCAGGTAGCTCCATTTTCCAAATTTCAGCCAATGACCAGGATGGAGATAATCTGACCTTTAAGTACGATAACTAAATTTAACTAAAGAAATAAATAATACGATTGAAATAATTGAAAACAAAAGTTATCCAGATTGCATTAGCAGGGACGTCATTTGGATAGGGCAGGTGGGGATATCCCCCCCCCCCCCCTTGAAATTGTAGGTTTTATTTAAATTGCTATGACTGTATGCTATGTAGCCTACTGTGGCGCCTCCAGTGAATAAAAACGTAACAGTAACAAGCCGACCAAGTTTTGGTCCCCCCCCCCCGAAAACCCCCCCTGAAATGACGCCCCTGTGCAATAGCCAATAGCTTCAGGGTCTTAAAAATTAAAAAAATTGATGACAATATCTTAAAACGATTTAGAGATTGAGAGTACGAAAAGGGGGAGTAACCTTATTTATTGTGCTTGCAAACATTTCAAAATTGTGATCCTGGGGCGTAAAAAAATACCTGTATGCTTTTTTGTGTGTCTCTCTCTGGTTGTGCAACGTTAGTGTTTTCCTGTGCATCTGAGATTAGATTACCTAAACATGTATAGTAATAGCATAGTACACATCGAATTTGCAGATGAGATTAAAAAAAATTGTGTTATATAATTATATTTTGTATTTATCACAGGACAGGAACAGACGAAACAACTTCATTAGTCAACATACAAAATAATGTTAAAGAAGGAACTGTCTCCTCATGCAACATAACACTCAAAACAGCACTGGACTGTGACAATGTACGTATCTTTACCAATACAAGATGAGCTGTGGAATTTTTAAAGATATAAAATAGAATATACCAACACAATTGATTAAAAAAAATAATTAAATAAAAATTTTCCAGTAAAGTCACTAAACTTAGTCTAAAGTACGGTAACCTTTCTTGTTTAACTTGTTAAAAAGTATCGCCGATACTATCGGGAACCTTTTTGTTACCAAATTTTACAGCTAATATTATAAACAATTGCTAAACAGCTTTTAACATGACAAGCACACATTTTAATAGATATCTAAATATAAATGTAGTCTACATTACAAAACTTTAAACATTCCATACTTACTATCTCATGGTTTTATTTCCTCCTGCAGAGTCCAAGAAGCAGATTTCTCTATTTTATCATTGCTGACAATTTTTATGAGGTAAATAGCAAATGAAAAAGACAACTAAATATCATGTTAAAATAATGGCTTCAGTTCAGCGGCATAGAGAGGGGTTGAAGAGTGGCCTCTTCTTATAGTCCTTATCATCTTACAGTCAGTAAAATACGGTATATGGAGGGGCAGCATTTCTCTGTCAATTACCCATTTTTCTCGAATTCCTGCCCTTCATATCTAACCGAAATTCTCTCTGTCTATTCACCCCTTTGACAGCTTCGCTCCTCCGCAGACGATCGTATTCTTTCTGTCCCTAAGACTCGCACAAAAACATACGGTGAAAGATCTTTCTCTTACTGTGCCCCCAAACAATGGAACTCTCTTCCACTACACATCAGAAATATATCAACCATCACAACCTTCAAAACTGCACTCAAAACACACCTCTTTAAACTTTACTATCCTGACTGATTCCCCCTCTGAAAGTTAAACGATGCTGCTGAGTGCCGTCCATGGCTTCACATGTAAATTGTTATGGAATGGTTGGTTTTTAATTTATATTTTTTAAGCTCATTTTAATTTGCATGTACAGTGTGGTACCACGCTATAGAAAACTACCCATAATAATAATAATAATAATAATTACAGATTTTTTGTGGAAGGGGAGGGGGTAAAAAATTCTTAGCCAGGATAGACTAAAAAGATCATGAATCAAATTTGAAAGAATCAGGTATAATGCTGAAATATTTATCAAATTCAAATGACTAATAGGACCCTGTAATTGTTTACCTGCTATTAACTATTAGTCTTATTAAATGAATTTCATAATTTTAAGTACTTTTTTTTTTATTTCCTTAATAAACACATTAAAGGTTGAATATTTTATTTTAATTTACCAATGCTCTACTTAAATATACAACCCTCAATAAAAAAATTGCTTCCCACAGATAAGAATAAAGATAACAATGATCATTACAGACGTCAATGACAATCCACCAAGTTTCATTGCACTGCCTTACAGAACATCTGTACCTGAGGTTGGCACCCATTTCTAAAAATATAGACAAATGCTTTATTAATTAGAAAATACCAGATGCATTTAAAATAAATTTGAAATAAAATTTCAATAAAAATTTTAAAATATTAATTTTTTTTAAAACCATGTCAAGCCTTGAACAAATTTTAAAGAGTTGAACGTGTAAAAATTTATTATTGTGTTGTCAATCAATAATAATATATGATACTTTTGACTTTGATAAATAGGATCAAGCTGTTAACAGTGTCATATTCACAGTCCAAGCTTCTGACCCAGACACAGGGCCAGGTGGAAGTATTAAATATTCTTTTAAGGTCAGTTAAACCTGAACTGATACAGTAATTGTTATTGAACCAAATCAGTTATATGTCTTATATAACATTTAATCAAAGAAGCCCATGTTAATTTATAAAAAAAATGAATGAAAAATGCATACTAAATAAAGTAATTATGTTTTTAAGGTTATTTTACAACATAATGTTATTATTGGTTTCATGATCTTTGAATGTTATGTTGTTATGAATGTTCAAAATTATTAATCCTAAAAATGCAACAGAGCATATCTATGACTTAATAAACGAAAAATATAGGGATATAAATATTTAGGTCTTAGGTAATTGGAGACTGAAAAGTGAACTTTTTGGATTAAAATAGGGCACAAAAGCTAGAATTGCTCTAACCCACAAAAAGTTTGCATGAAATTATGTAAATCAATTTTCATAAAAATTGTCTATAAGTATTTAATTTTTTTTGCATTTTTAGACAAAATTGTTTAATCTGAGGTTTTTAAGGTACTTAAAAGTTGTTTTATTTTGTTTCAGGCCAGTATTGACGTAAGTTAAATAATATTCGTACCATCTGTTAATTCAAAATTGAGCATATTATGCTATGACAACAAAATTGAGTTTAAAATACTGAAAAATGACATAGATTACTAAGCAACTAAAGCTATTTATGCTTTAAAAAAATGAGATATACATTAAAAATTGTGGAGTAAATAAAAAAAAAAATTTGCATTCACTGTACGTCACGGACTTGTTGTGGGGGATGGTGAAGAACCGAAGGGGGTGGCAGCCTCAGTGACCAACATAGGGAGGGCCTATGGATGGCAGCCTCTGTAACCAACATAAGGGAGGCCTATGGGTGGCAGCCTCAGTGACCAACATAAGGGAGGCCTATATCCATTAGCATAGGAAAGGGGGCAGTCCAACCTTAATTCTCTAAGCAAAAAAGTGTTTTTTGCTTAATTTTTGACAAAAAAATATTTTTTTCCCCCTAGTCTGATCAAGCAGATTACAATGCAACATTTGACTTAGATCCTGTCTCAGGCAATATAACATTAAAGACACGTCTGGACTATGAGAAGAGATCATTTTATCACTTAAAAATAAGCTCTGTGGTAAGTCAAACAATTGTTACACTTTTAAACAAAAATGTTCAAAATATATTTGCTAATGTTATTTTTCCATCACTAAAAATATTATTTATTTTTGTTGTAGTACCAGTGTGGGGATGTAATAGTTTACTATTAAAAAAGTAAATCTTAAAGTGCCATAAGCTAGATTTACATTTAAAAATTCTAAGTATTATTGGAAAATGTGTAATAGCTATCATTTGAAGCTGAAACTTTTAATCCAAACAAGCAAATAATTAAATCTTATAAAATTGCTTGAAATTTCAAATAAAATAAAATAAACGTTACTTGATTCTCTGAAAGATTTAGCCCTGAACAATTCTTTTGCAGTTAATATTTTCTTGTTTTGGTATTTGTTATATAGGACGAAGGCTCCCCACCTTGCCCACTTGAATGTAACTGCACAGCTTCAACAGAGGTGTGTAAAGCTGAACCTGTGGATCTTTTCATCACTATTCTTGATGTAGAGGATACACCTCCAGTCTTTGAAGGATTGCCATATATTGGAACAGTCTCTGAAGATAAGCCAGAAGTAAGTTATTGAAATGTATTTGTTTTACAGCTTGATAAAGTAAAACTTAAGATGGAATAACCTGAAGCCTACATATAACATCATTATTAATTTTTTAAAATAATGTTTACCATACATGCCAAGTGATATGTTTTACCCGTACCTTGTACATTTAAACAAATTTTCCGAGTTGAATAGCCGTAGAGGATTTTGTATGTTTTTTTTCAATGGATTTTGAAAATCTTTTTTCACACTCTTGAAAAATGGCAGTGCAATTATTTTAAACTTGGTGAAATGGAAAGTTAAATCCTTTTGGTGCAATTAAAATTACCCTTGTCATAATGGTTAGGATTTGTCGGCTGTTTTAATTAAACCTATGATAGTTAATTGAATGAACACAATTTAAAAAAAAGAAAGTTGAAATAAGACATGCACCAAGGGGTGAAGCTACCAACTACAGAAGTTGAACCACATTTTACAAATGGTGGGGTTGGTGTGATCCGCCATACAACCAGCATACTGAAATTTATGAACTAATCCAATATTATAAAATGACTGGCGACCATGCCTCACAGCAATGCAGACTTTAAGGAACATCCCCAAACTTAAAACAAATTCAACGTAACTGCAGAGATTGACTTATCTCATCTGTCTTATAATGCAACATTTAAATGACACCATGGCTTGTCTTGTTGTTTGGGTTTCGAACAAAGCCAGAAATTATCCAAAAGTCAAAACAGTGAGAATGAAAAAAAAGTTAAAAGTTTTAAATTAGACTTTTTGTGTTTTACTTTTCTTTTTTTCCATACAATTTTTCATGTTGTACAATTTTTTTAAGGGGACTTTTTGTTCAGTTTTTGATCTCGTAGGTTGGCATGTGTGACGCTCTCATCATCAGTTTTTATTTTGTATATTATTATTTGTCTTTAGGGTCCATCTCTTACAAAGATTAACAATATTTTGGAATGATACAATGAGCCTTCCTTTATTCATAACTTTTGCATTTCTACAATCTTAAGGCTATAAATGTATGCTAACTAGATGAAAATCCCTTCACAAAAATATATAAACAAAGGGATTAATATCTGTACAACTTGCCCAAATAAATGATAATAAATGGTTTTCTAAGTCTAATTTTACTTATCTTTCAAGATGTAATATAACTTTAAAAAACAATTTTTTTGATGGTATGGAGTGGACAGCAAATTATTAATCACACACAAAATTGGACACTATCTCCTGACTTCAGGGGCTCATATTTTCTACTCTGGTTAAACTCCTCTTAGCCAGGATATGTAGTAGCTGATAACCCCATTCCACCTGGCTATTTAACCATGGCTGAATTTAATTTATACTTATTTAAATGTTTTGTTTTTTGCTGAAACGTTTAGTTATGAATTTTGTAAAATCATCATTAAAGCTGAACATATATTGTTTTAATGATACAAATTATATGTGTCTAATTAATCAACCATAGCTGAATGTTGATTTCAAACCACCTACATCTTTGCTGCACAACATAGCGTACACTTGTGTTATTATATCTAATGTTAATCAAATAATGTTTTTGTCACTGGTGTCCATTTATTCAAAAACCATTTTATCCTAACATTTTGTTCCCAAACTGATCGAGTCCTTTAAATTTTCAGGGGTTTCCTATTCTTAGAGTTATTGCTTCTGATGGTGACAGGGGAGTTGCTGTTCCTAATAATGTTTTCTTTTCAATCTCTGGTGGTAAGAGATAAGTCATCAATACTGTCTGGTTTTATTGATAAACACTTCAGTATAATATTTACTGTTTTGATTTTTCTACATTCAATTAATATCTGAATCAATATAAAAACTTATATAACTGCTAACTGCTACGTGAATTATTATATAACTAATTGTCTGAATAATCAATGTTGAATTTGGTTTAATATTAATAGAGTGTGTGATCTCTGCTACAAATTTAATAACTTTGTTTTACAATACAGGAGATATAGGTTTATTTTCTATCAATTCATCGGATGGCACCATATCTGTTGGAAAAGCCCTTGATGCTGATACAGATGAAGTGAGGAATCGGGGAGGTTTTTATTTAATAAATGTTACAGTAAGTAAAAATAGTCCGAATAATTAGGCCCTGTTTATTCAAATAACGCATAAGAAATATTAATGTTGTATTCATATTCATTAGCTAGTTATTGATATTTCCAAATTTTATTAGATAAAATATACCTAACTAAAAATTTATTTTTATGCATAATAATTTATTCACTAATAACATTTTAATACTTTTTTATTAAGCATAAAAATAAATGATTACCTTTACTCTATAGTTACAGTAGTCTGCTATTATATTTTTTATGCTACAGTTAATTTTCAATATAAGAACCATCTTTTAACTATGTACAAAAATATATTAGAGTGGAACTTCTATCCTTATTTCTGCTTTTGAATTGCACTAAACTTCTGGTGTTGGGAAATGTTCACTTGACAGGCCACAGAAGTTCCAGTAAAGAATTCATCGACAAGTGTCAGCAGCACTCAAGTATCAATCACTATTTTGGATGTAGATGACAACCTTCCAAGGTTTAATCAGACGGAATATAATGCTACAGTGCCTGAGAACACTCCTTTGGGTGTGCCGCTTTCAGTTACACCAATTATATTTGTAGAGGACAAAGATCAGGTCTGTAGGCTCTATAGTAACATTATACATATCTGAATATCTGATAGTGAACTTGCAACTATTTGCTAGACTCCAATCTTTTGATTCTGCACTTGACTTTAATTTAATTATTCAGTATTATGGGTGCTGGGTGGCCGAGTGGTCTAAACTGAGCAAATCTCAAGTTGATGGTCTGGAGTTCAATCCCCACCAAAGCCCAGTCAATCAAACACACCACCAGCAGCCCGGGTGGATGGGACTCGCTAACCTTGGACGGCAACTCATCTAAGAGAAGGCAACTCTGAATTCAAACCCAGGAGATGGGGAGATGGAGTTCACATGCGCCTAACTGGCAGCAGTGATGCCTCTCGAACATCAAACCTTGTAACGCGCTTTGAGCCCTTGGGGATGTAGCGTGATTTCTCAAATAAACTTCATTATTATTATTATTATTAGTTGTGACTGTCAACTCAGTTGCACTTAACTGACAAGCAATGCCCATGATGAATTAGATGGGTTAACTGACAATCAATCAAATCATTGCTTTAACAAGCTTTTTATATTTGACTTTCCGTTGCTTACTCATGGGTGATTAATCTATCCATCAGGGCGTAAACAGCAGGTTTATTTTGTCAGTAACCAAAGACGGCTTGCCCTATCAGGACTTTCTAACACTGCCAGCTGGGGGCCAGACTATCCAAGGGAGATCTAGCATCACAATAACAGTGGGGAACTCTTCTGTCTTGGACTTTGAAACAAGAACAAATATCACCTTTCAGGTAGATATTTTTTGGTTTTTTAATTATAATAATTTTATTGTTTAAAAAAAAAAAACCCAATTAAATCCATTTACCTTTTCTACAACAAAATCTATCAAGTAAAATATTATTTCCAAACTATTTCAAATTGTTAAAATACAGATATTACTGAATGTTGGTACTGTACTAAATACATTTTTGATAACCAGACTATTTCCCTTTAATTATTTAGATTGTAGCAACATCTGTTGATCAGAGTGGCA
This sequence comes from Omphiscola glabra, assembly GCA_964017045.1. Lineage (NCBI taxonomy): Eukaryota > Metazoa > Mollusca > Gastropoda > Lymnaeidae > Omphiscola > Omphiscola glabra. Next base: position 43,318,059 of record OZ024795.1, on the reverse strand, counting down.
GAGCTAAAAATTCTACAACAGCCACTATATTCTTGAAAATTGAGGACACCAATGACAACAGCCCCACCTTCCCAAATCAGCCAATAAGTTTCAATGTCTCAGAAAATGCTACAGTTGGTGATTTGATTGCAACAATCAAAGCTGTGGATGTTGACACAGGAGACTTTGGTGTGGTGACCTACAGTCTGGAGGGGTCAGGGTTTGATGGAGAATTCCTGATAAACAACAACACAGTAAGTTCATGGACACTTTAATTTATTTGATGGTGTATACAGCTTCATGGACACTTTCATTTATTTGATAGTGCATAGAGCTTCATTGACTTCCTGAGAAAATAATTTATTTTTGACAAAAATATATGTTAAATTTCAATTTATGGCACTTCACTGTTTGAAAACAATTTATTTCAAGTAATGCTTATCTATCATAAAAATTTTGATTCACAATTAACCCAAACTAATGAATCAAACCATAATATTATAATATATGCTGACAGTTATCTGTAAAACCATCATGGCCTGTGATAGACCTTAAAATTTTATGAAAATAATTTAATTGAATAATAAGACTTGCCAATACATCATTTGTCTCATGTTAGCACTGAAAGTTTCTTCTCAGTTTTTGTTCTTACACAATTAAAAAAAAAAATATGTTGTATTTAATGTTTACTTAATGAATAGGATATTAAACATATTTAAAAAAAATTATGTTTAGGGTGAACTGATTGTTGCTAAAAGGCTTGACAGAGAACAGAGATCTTCTTATATGTTGGTTGTTGATGCCATAGACAGCCCATCTTTACCAGAGGATCAGCGCAGACGGTCAAGATTCAATATTGGGGTTCATGTTATGGATGTCAATGACAATAGTCCAGTATGGGCACAGGTCATTCCTTTCATTACTGTGTTGGAGAGTATGGCAGTTAATACATCTGTCACTGAATTATGGGCAACAGACAGTGATGAGGGGCTGAATGGAGAGGTAATATATATTTTTTGCAACATTAAAATTTTTTTTTGACTTTAATTTTTTTAAAAACAAAAATGAATAACCCACAAACATTTAAAGAGTTATTCATAAACACATTAAATCACAAATCTACTTTCTTTCTAAAACATCAATCTAATTAATCCTCTTCTGTCCATCAGATTGTATATTCTATAGCTCCAGGCACAAATGGCTCTGATTTATTCGCTGTAGGCCAGAACAGCGGGAGAGGTTATGTGTATGTCCGGCAGTCCCTCATTGACCACTTTGGTCTGAGATTGGTGATTGTAATTGCAACAGACAAGGGAGTTCCATCCTTGAGTTCCAGCACTAGCCTGTCTGTGTTTGTTGTTGATGAGAATCAACACAGGCCTGTCTTCACAAAGCCAAATGAGAACAACTACAACAGCAGTGCTGGAATATTTCCTGACATTGAAATTCAAGAGGTAAGTCCAAAGGGAAAGTTGCTCTTTTTAAAAGCTATCCACATTTTTTTAGATAAATTTTTTCAGTTTTTCAAATGCCAGTATTAGTTAATCATGACAGCCTAAGTCTGAAGAGCTTCATTACAAATTATCCTTTGTGTAAATGGCATCTTTACTCTCTATACCCTTTGTGTAATGTACATATGGTCATAACATCCAATAAAAGCAGCATGATGCCAAGTCAGGATATGACCTCACCATGTCAGGATATGATCTCACCAAGTCAGGATATGACCTCACCAAGTTAGGATATGACCTCACCAAGTCAGGATATGACCTCACCAAGTCAGGATATTACCTCACCAAGTCAGGATATGACCTCACCATGTCAGGCTATGACTTCACCATGTCAGGATATGACCTCACCAAGTTAGGATATGACCTCACCAAGTCAGAATATGACCTCGCCATGTTAGGATATGACCTCTCCAAGTTAGGATATGCCCTCACCAAGTCAGGATATGACCACCATCTGAGAATAAATTTAATGGATTAATTCAGACAGCTTTATTCTTAATATCTTTTTTTAACTTTTAAGTTCCATAAATTTTTCATTAAAAGTTTTTTTTCTACTTTTACAGGAACAAAGTATTGGGAGTAATCTGTTTCAGTTTCAAGCACAAGATGCTGATGCAGGAGAAAATGGCAGAGTCAACTTCTTCCTTCTCACCACTACCAACAAGGATTACGAGTACTTCAAGATAGACAGAGCCACCGGGAATTTGACGTCAGTGAGCAGGCTTGACCGTGAAACAAAGGATGTCTATGAGGTTGGAGTACTTGTAGTGTTGTGTGGTTGGAGTACTTGTTGTGTTGTGTGGTTGGAGTACTTGTAGTGTTGTGTAGTTGGAGTACTTATAGTGTTGTGTGGTTGGAGTACTTGTAGTGTTGTGTGGTTGGAGTACTTATAGTGTTGTGTGGTTGGAGTACTTGTAGTGTTGTGTGGTTGGAGTATTTGTAACTTTGTGTTGTTGGAGAAGTAGTAAAGTAAAACTATTTTACATTCATTATTATTAGGATGAATTTATCTAGGGTGAATACTGTCAGGCAGAGCTAATTGTGGGGTCACAGTGTTAAAATGGAGTATATGGCTGTGATAGTTCGAACAACACAAAAAACAGGAAAGACTTTATCTAGCATGGAAATCTAATACTTATGATAATTAATAATATAAAATGAGAAAAGAGCACTTGCTTTCAAGATCATTTCCGTTCTTTAAAGGATAAATAAATAGGGTATTAACAAGACGATTAAGTAATTATTTTTTGGATCTAGGCCTCTCTGGAAGTGTTATCATGAATTAATGTGATTGTGTTGTTTTATATTTTAACAAAATGTTTTAAAAATCTCTTTTATAAGATTCAAGTTAATGCTGAAGACAATGGACAACCAGCCCCACTGTCCAATACAATGACTTTAAGGGTGAAACTAAAAGATGTTGATGATAATCTGCCCATTTATGATGTCACAATGCCACAGAAAATGCCAGTTAAGGAGGATGTAAGCCCAGTTATTATTGGACAAGTGACACAAGCAAAAGATAAAGATTTACCACCTTTCAATACAATTTGTTATTTTCTCTATGGTAGGTTTGAATTATTCCCCTTAAAATCTACTTCCTAGGTAAACATTCCAATGGAATAAAGAATTTAGATTTCAAATAATAAGGATTGGAAGTTTTGGCATTTATTAGTTAATATTGTATGGATGTCATTATGTAAAGTGATAAATTTAATCCTGAATTAAAATGTTTTAACTTACTAATACATTGTCTTTTTTCAGCTTAAATTCAGCCATGATGATTATAATTTGTTACAGTTGATTTTACTAACTTATATATAAATACACATTTTACCCAAGACTAATGTTAAAAATTACAATTGTTACAATTCAGGAGGAGACAACTTGACCAGTTTTCAGCTCAACAGCGCCAGTGGGGAGCTGTCATTAAGAGATAAACTGGACAGGGAGACAACTCAGTTTCTCAATCTTGTCATCAAAGCAGCACCACCCACTTCACCATCATCAGGTTGTCAGCACACTGACCTTCCAGCCAAGAGTCAGGTGACCTCATCGAAAGCCATGTCAGATCTGACACCACCAACCCTCTACAACTCATCTGACACATCCTTGCTGTGGCTGCAGGTGGTTGTTATTGACATCAATGACAACCCTCCCAAGTTCACCAGTCCTCTCCTGTCTACTGCTGTCATAAATGATGCTGACATTGGCACAGAGGTCATGACACTTACAGTAAGTTACAATCTTTGTTGTTATATTTTCAGAATTAGCATTAAATAAAATAAATATCAAATAATTCAACAAATAATGGTTATCAAGTTCTTATGATGCCAAATAAATTCTATAACCAATGCAGTAAAACAAAAATTAAGAAAATAAAAGGTAACTTTTTATTTCAAGACAATCAATTTGCTCCTTTTCAATAATACTTTTCAAACCATGGCTTATCTTAATTAAACTATTTTAACTTTAAATTAAAAAAAAAATCTGCTTTGTTTAATAACATTTTGTTTTGATTATCAGATTATTCAAGTTTTCCTGTTATATAATAATTTTCAAACCATGGCTTATCTGAAACTATTTTTAATTTAAATAAAATCATAAAAAAAAAAAACCCACAACTCTTTTGTCATTAACTTTGGTCACAAAGTGAAGTTTAAGTTATGAAATAATTTAAGCTTTTATTCCTATACATTTGAGGGCCCATGATCAATATTTTCATCACTCTGGCTCCTGGTTTGAATTCAGAGTTTGCCTTCTCTTAAATGAGGGGGACATCCAAGGCTTATGAGTGAGGGAGGCTTTGTGTAATAAAAATGAAATTAACAAAACAATTGTGTCTATTTATAGAACAGTGTGACTGATGCTGATACTGCCATTAACAGCCAACACAAGTTTGATCTTCTGTCAGTCACTCCCAAGTTAGCAGAAGGCAGTGTGCTGGACACAGATAAGACAGCATTCATTATCACAGAAAATGGAACCATCCAAACAAATATCAGATTTCGTTCTGATCTTCTCGGCTACTTTTCACTCAGCGTTAAAGTTTATGATAAAGATGGTTTGAGTGACATCACTGAAGTTAGGGTAAGTGATTCCTTTTCAAACAAATTTACAAAATCTAAATTTATATAATAGATATGTCTTAATCTTATGTTTAGAAAATATAGTCTTTATATTTGTCTTACACTTCACAAACCAAAAAAATAAGTTTGAATAAAATTTAACCATTTCTATATATGAAAACAAATTATTTTTACCTTTGAAGGTAAATTGTTTTTTTTTTAGTAAACTAAATGTCAGTAGTTTTTTGTTAGCTTCTATTCAAAATTTATTTACTATATATACTCAATTGAAAAGAAAATTGTAAAAAAGGCATCTATATAATTGGAAGCCTTTAGGCTCTGGTTTGTTAATTATAAGAGTAAGATTGGGCAATCATAAATTATACACTTAAAACTGACATTTAGAATTTTAGTGTTTGGACCATTTTTCTTATTTCAAGTCATTTTTGTTAAATGTATTCACTCCTTTTAGATCAAAAAATAATTAAAAAAAATAATGTGCAGAGGAAAGAATCTATAGATTTTGACATATTTGGTTTTGTTTAAAAGTGAAGTGGATTACTTTACATAGTTTAGTACATCATGTCAGTGGCATACCTTGCCTAAATGCCATCTGGGGCAAACTTTTGGGAACATCTAACACACATACAAATATATTTAATTAATTTGTGTTAATTTTTTCCTTTCATGATTAATCTTTGTACGTACAGCATGGTGAGCCCAGCCCTAGGCTGGGTTACCTCGCTGTATAAAACTACTACTACTACTGAAAATAATATAGTTTTAAATAATATATGAATCCAAAAAGAGCTTTCCAGGAGATTCACCCTATTTACACTACCTAGGTACACCACTGCACCTTGAAATAATACTATGTAAAGAGTATGATTAGACTAAGCTTTACCAATTAAATTGTTGTTAATTCAAGCATTAACTTTTTAAATTGACAAAGCTTTGTTGTTTTATAAAATTAGCAGTCTTCTGATTCTTCTCTTTTGCTCATTAGGTATTCCTAATCTCTAATCTCCAAAGGCTGGTCCTTGTGTTTGACAAACAGCCGAATGAAGTGGAGACTGTGAAAAATCAATTAGTAAAGTTTGTAATACATTTTTTTTTTGGCTTCCAATTTATCAGTATTGAAAATTTCTGTAATTAATTATTTGTTTTAGACTTTTTGATATCATCTTGATTGTTTTTTTTTTCTAAAAACACTAAGACACTCATTAGAAAATAAAACACTTAGGTACCCACTTTTGGCCTACAAACCTTGAACTATGTCAAATGTCATATATTGTATCACAATTTTTTTTTAAAGTGCTATTAACTTGTTTTACAAAATTAAATCTGTAATCTAGTTAGTACAAAATTTTTTTTTTTTTTTTTTACTTATTTTAGCTTTTTGGCTTTTCTTTAAAAGATTTAAAAAGTAATACTTTATAATTAATTTTCACACAAGGATATATAATATGAAAATAAATAAAAATCTGGCCATGTTAAATTTCTTAAACATTTAATAATGAGACTATAAATTATAAATGCCATAACTGTCAAATTAAAATTTTCATAACATATTTATTAGATAGTCTATGCTAATGTATCCATATCATCTCACATATGTGTCATGAAAGTCTTAGTTTTAATGTCTATTTCATTATGCCAAATCGTCATAGCCTATACCAATGATTGTTTTATATCACCAATATCATTCATGGTCAACATAATCATGTTTATGGCAATAATTTCATTATATCTTTTTCTGACAGGGAACTCTCAGACATAGTAAACCTTGATCTGGTCATTGACAAAGTGGTCACTCACTCACTGCTGGATGGAACTAGGGATCCTACAAAGCAAGTTGTTCTTTTAACTTGATAGGGATAATGAAACCCACTCGCGCATCCCTTCTGGGCATATCAAAAAATGACACAAAAGCTTGTGACCCGGTTTTGGTTTTTTGCTGTTTGGTCATTGTTTTCGGTAATTACATTGATACCTCATCAGTGACGTATTTTGGGAAAGTCTTCCGGTGACACTAGTGTTAACAAGAGTACAAGCTTGTTTTTGTGTTATATACAGCTATTCAGTGATCAACCGGTAAGTGCTAGATCGCAAAATACTTTTTTATGCTTACAACAACTAACACGTGTTACGTGTTGCATATTTTGTAATACTAAACTAAGTTTACTACAATAATAAATTTCATTTGACAAGCATTCCTATATAAAAAAAGGAGATATTGCAACCGCAAGTTGAAGTTTCCATGGTCATGATGAGAAAAAAAAAATGGCCACTTTTCAGCCCTATTAATAACTTTCCGGAAATGGCTATAATTGAAATTATTGAATACTTTCAATAAGAATAGAGTCTTTTAAATAGACTGATTATTATTTAATTACTAAATATATTTAAAAACATTTAATACTTTTATAATAAAAAAATAATTAACCACAACCTGAGTCTTTTAAGTTTAGTATTAGGGTTACCCCAAATTAATTTTATGAACGTGAAAGGCCTACTATATGTTATATTAAGCCTAAGCCTAATAATATAAGAATCTTATTTTCCTATCAGTACCTAGTCCTAATCTGATAAGTCTGCTTACACAACTTACTCCTCCTACCTATACTTGTACTTATACTAGCAATATATAATTAGTCTATTTAGGCCTAAGCCTAGCCAAATATATACAACACACTTGCAGGCCTAATTAAAGTTAGTAATTTTTTAATTTAATTATTTAAAAAATAAATTTTAAATAATTGTTAAGTTAATATAACATTCTATTACTTATCCTGCTTACTGGGTGTCTTTACTTTCAGTCTTAGACTTGGTTATAGTGCTATTATATTTATATAGGCTATAAACTCAAAATAATTGTAAGTCTTGTTTTTAAATTTCAGTAATAGATAAATTAGCCGTTAAAACTTGTATTAAAAGACATCAAATAAATAAATAAGACTCAAACAACATCATCATAGTAATTATATTTTTATTAGGACATAGAAAAGCAGTTTACATAGACAATTATTTGATATATCAAATACCGGTAACATTAAATTAAATATTAAAAAATAAAAAATGAGTTTTAATCAACACATAAATTGAAAATTATTAGATAGAAACAAGAAATTGAGTAGATTCATGATATTGATTAGATGTTATTCCTAGGCCTCTTTCAGGTACAAGGGAAAATGTTAATTTTCTATTGGAGATCTTTGTGAAATTTATTCCACTTCCATCAACAGTAAGGCATATATGGACGAGGATACTAAAGACAAAGATTATGAAGGAGAGATTTTGTGATTCCAGACCAAGAAGTGGAGTCTACATAGAAAATGAGAGGGAGAAGATCCCCTTTTAACATTTAATCACATACCGGTATGCTCAAATTATCTGTCTTATGATGGGTGATTTGAGTAGTTTTTATAATTTCATGCATTTTATTTTGTATTTTAAAAAAACTTCAACTTACCTTTTATAACTATAAGAATGTATTTACAAGATAACTGAATGATACATTCAGTTAAAATACAATAAACATGTTATTTTTATAGTTTTTGCCTTTACAAATAATAATTTTTTCTATTTTTCTGTACATGATTTTTTTAACATACCTGCAAAGGAATTATCAAAAATAAAAAGTCTTGATGTAATGTAAAAGTTTTGTTGTTCTTTGTGTTGTATATTAGATTGGGCATGTCTCCTGAAAATTTGGTGCAATTATCTTTAAAAATAAAAATGTTGTGGGCAAAATAATGCAGAAATCTTTTGGGTCACACGTTTTGGGTGTAAAATATACAGAACATATAAGGCGCATAAAAAATTCGACAAAAAAAAACAACATAACTCCAGTTCTATAAAAGATAGAAAGATGAAATTGGTGTTGTTTTAAAGCTAATAGCTAGCCCTTTAAAATGATGTATCATTCATGGCAATTGGACAATATTTAAATTTTGTGTCAAAGTACCTACTTGAGTGAAAGTTATTGTAAATTAGGTATGAGAAAACCAGTTCAAGACAAAAAAATGCAAGTACCTGTAGCACAGTGATTATATGATATTAAAATGAATGGTCATAAAAATGGGAAGCAAAGAAGACCTTAGAAAGGCTTTGAGGGTTGTATTTAAAAGTAAGTGGGTAGGTTGGACATTATCCTTGACAAAGATTAAATTAATGAGCAAACAGAGAAAAGTGTATGGGGGGGGGGGGTAGGGGAGGAATCGATTGCTTGCCAATGTATTACAAAGTGTGGGAAGAACTAATACAAACAATACAGAATCTACTTTCATTAATTGGATAGTTCTAAACTAGTCTACATAATATTCCCTTGGTCTTACTTCTAGAATCTTACAACATCTCTGTTTTGCACACTCAAGTGCTGGTTTGATCTGTGACCATGGTCTATATCAACATTAGATCACTGGACATTTTAAACTGGGCATTTATCAATACCTGAAGATTGATATGAGTGGAAAGAAGTTTGAAAGGTTAATAAACCTTATTTTGCTCAAATCTGTACATGTACAATCTTTGACGGAGTAAAATGATACGCCAATGCAAGACATCAGAAAATAAACACCATGGTTTTAATGATCAGTATGGAACAAACCAAAAGAAGCTCTGCTCAGAAATTGTGCAAATTAATCAATTTTTTCTTTACGTGCTAGGAAGTAGGCCCTAAATAAATAAAAAGATTTTGTTATATGTGAACAATGTGATTATTACAGAACCGATGCATACATCCATGGACGTGAAAGAGTAACTGGGACTATAATTCCTGCAGGAGAATTATGGAGGTCAGTCTCTGCTTGAATGAGTATAAGGCTTATAATAAGATGAAGCTGCTAAAAATGAAAGCCATGTTATCTGGAAGTTGTCTTCTAAATTAGTCATGATTTAAATAAAATAAAATATTTGTTTTGCCTAATCTGACTTAAGATAAGATTCTTTATTGATCCAAAGAAATAAGAAATGCTATTTGATGACAATGTACATATTCATTTTCAGCACAGAAATAAATACATGTTTCAACCAAGACAACATTTTACAATTAAAAGAATTTAAACACAAGACATCTAAAGTATTTCTCTAGCATAGAAATTATCCATCAGTGAACTCCCTTAGTGACAATAATGACTAAATTCGTGATGATTTAGAGTTGGTTTCTGCTGGGGGGATTGGGGGGAGGGGGGTGGAGAATGCTGGTGTATTTGTCCAGACTTGGGGAACAAAAGAATTTTTATGTCTTTTGGTCATAACTTTACTCACCAGTAACATAATAATAGGGCCTCTTTGACATCTTTCATGTCACACATTTCATAAGCAAATTAAATTAATTAATTAAATTTACTGCTCAATATATTATCTGTTGTCTATTCCTTAAAATTTTCAATTCGTTCTGGACAGTCGTTTTAATTATGACCAGAAAGCCCGGTCTCTCCTGGCCACATACGGAGTCACAGAGGCTCAGGTAAAAGTCTATTTCTGTGCAATAGGGAATTAATAAATTACTCCAATTTGTTAAGCTTCATGAATTGATCAAGAATTTTGGTTATGTCAAATTTAATATGGAATGAATAAATTGCTCCAGTTTGTTACGCTTCATAAATTGATCAAGGATTTTGGTTATGTCAAATTTAATATGGAACGAGAATTATTTGTCCATTAATGCTTCACCTATTTTGAACTGATGTTATAAAATTTGACTTATCTTTGAATCAATGATTGAATTGATTAAAATATATTTGACTTGCCATATTTTGTGAACAATAATAATTTTTTGAAATCATGCTATAACTCTATAGAAGAGTAATTCCCCTCTTTGAATTAGAATGCTATCATTTATTACAAAATAATTTTTCTTTATTTTCTCCTTTTCTTTTATATGTGAATAATATCTGCTGTTAAAAATAATTTGGTTGAAGGCTATGAGTGACATGGTAACTAAAAGTTTTATTTCATTGCTACAGACTATCAAAATGCAAGAGGAAGACAACTCAGAGGAAAATCTCAAAAGAGCGTTTGCTATTGTGGGTGCTATACTAGCAGTCATAGTGGTAGCATTGTGCCTGGTGCTTGTTCATATAGTGAGATTGTAAGTTTTGAAAGTATTTGAACAGGACTATGAATAATTACATATAGCTCACATCTCTGAATAAACTGTTTATATTTTTGTTAAGATAAAATAGTAAAGCAGATGCCATTTAATTGGTGTGTTGAATTTTTCAGTCTTATCCCCTGAGTTTCTTTTTGAGATTATAATTTTTAAAAATCTTTTGTGCCATTGTTTTTTATTGTTAAACTTTTCTTTTCATTATTATAGAACAGCCTTTTGGATAAAAAAAAAAAATTCAAATAACATCTATACAAAAATCTTTCCTGCTGAAGTGTGTCATTAAATAAGCATTGCCTTGTTATGGAATGTCATTGATTTAATAAAAATGCACATTAAAATTGCTCTATTTATATTACATCAGGTATCGTCACCGTTTATTGGCAGCAACTACAATGGCATATGGTGAGTAATGGAGCTTTAAAAAGAATGTAATCTTCTTTTCAATTTTATGAACAATTTATCAAGCATCAGTTTTACTAAATGGATGTATATTTTGATAACACTATACACTATGTCCATTCTGATTACACTATATATTTTGTTACTTTTCCATTCACCATTTCTTAACTCTGCATGATACACATCAGGAGTTTTGCATTGTTCCTTGTAATTTACCAAGATGGCCAGGTTCATCAAACCTAACCATGTCATCTGATTCATAGAGAAATTGTCTGTTTTAGACTTAATGGTCCAATACCTAGGTAATCTGTATCACGATAACCCCCACAGGGCCTTTGAAATACACATGTCTTAGGATATTCCATTGAATTTCTTGTATGAGAGATTCTTGCTGTAGCCAGTAGGCTGGACTTCATTATATGTAAGGATATAAGGATACACATTTTTTTCATGTTAAAGTTAATTTTGAAATGTCTGGTCTCTGAGAATGATGTGCGAATTTGAAAAAATGTTAATTCTTCAATCTAGCGTCACCCAAGGAGCAGGAAATGTATGAGCACCCAGGGACAAACAAATATTTTGCAGCGTAAGTAAATGAGAAAACAAGCCGTGAAGCTGTTTGTGATAGGACTAAACTTTAAAAAAAGATTCTACTTATTTCATCAAAACGGTGAAGAGTTTAAGTCATCATGTTAAGTTAGTTGTAGTGTACATTAGGGGAAAGTACAGCTATCGTAACATTTTGGCTGCTTTAAAAATTTTTTTTTTTTTTTACATGATTTATGATTTAACAACCTGTTCCAATGATTACAGAAAAAGAAAAAAAACTATAATCAAAACTTTTTTTTTTCCAGAGAGAATCCATTGTTCGGTAAAGAAATTAAACCAGCTATTCTAGAAGATGACAAAATAAGGTATTACGACTTCCAGTTAGTTTTCTATTTGTTTAAGTGTATTTATTTATTTAATTTCAAGCAATATACTTGTACCGGTATACAATTTACTTCAGGCCCTAAATTGCTTTCTAAGTATGATCTGTTCGTTTAATAAGGGAAGTAATGGAACCCAAATTTTATATCAACATTTCCATTGCATCATTCTATTTTTTGTTGCCATAGCGACAGACACAAAAACATTATTAATTTTACATTGTGCTAGGTTGTCATGATTAAAGGGATTTTTTTTTCCTTTCATTTGTTCATTTCATGATGATCCACAATACCAGTGGTTCTCAACTTTCCTAATGCCGTAACCCTTTAATACAGCTCCTCATGTTGTGGTGACCCCAGCCATAAAGTTATTTTTGGTGCTACTTCATAAATATGCTTCCTTCAATGGTCTTAGGAGACTCTTGGGTAAGGGTCCTTCGACCCCCAAAGGGATCATGACCCACGGGTTCAGAACCATTGCTCTATACCATTGGAATCTTTTAGTTACAATAATGCAGCCCCCTTTCATAGTAAATAAATTTTAAAAAATTATTAAAAAATTTTAATCAAACATTACAAACAAAGAAAATGTAAAAAAAAATCTTGTCTTAAAATTTAATATTAAAAAAAGGGTAATATTTGAATTAGTTTTTTTAAAAAAAGTGTTATATTTGCATTAGTTTAAAAAAAAGTATTATATTTGCATTAGTTTAAAAAAAAGGATTATATTTGCATTAGTTTTTAAAAAAGTGTTAAATTTGCATAATGTTTCTTAAGAAGGGTTATATTTGAATTAGTTTTAAAAAATAGTACACATTGTGCATTACCTTTTAAAAAAGTATTAGATCTATATTTTACTTAGTTTTAAAAAAAGTGTTTGATTGAATTTTTTTTGATGATAGAATTTTTTAAATTTCTTTAATTTCTGTTAATTTAAAAGAGCAACAACAATAGAATTAATAAATATTTTGATGTTATTTTCTACAGCCATAATTCATTGGATTTAAATGCTGTTGACACACCAGCAGCACTACAATCACCAGCCCCCGATGAAGAGCAGGAAGTTGTTTTACAAATCATCGAGTCCCCATCTGGAAGCCCAAGCCACTTGTCCGGCAGCCGGAAGAACCTGCACCTTGATGAAGTCCTGCAAGCTTACGACAATGCAGCGTTTGAAAAAGATGAAGATGGTGTGGAAATCAGTAAACCAGTTAAAAGTGGTCAGAGGGCCCTTATGAGGAATGGTCATTTAAATTCAGGGTTTGGGTCCGATGAAGGAATCACTAGATTCTCAGATGACGTATTATCACAAGACTCTGGATACCCTAATGGTGGTCAGACTCACTTGCAACATACAGAAATCTAGTCGTATGTTTTCATGTTAAGCCATCCTTGTTTCTGCTGAACCTGACGGTAACGTCTGCTGATTCATTACTCACACGAACTTGTATCAAATAAATTTTACCTTGTTTTCGTTAAAAAGGAATAATGGTTTTTATAAAAAAGTCACTTAACAATAAGTGGGACACTTTCCCTTAAATATCTTGCAAGGTATGACATATATATATATATATATATATATATATATAAATATAGATATATTGTATCACAATATATATATATATATATATATATAAATGACATCTGAGTTAACATAACTTAACTACATGTTTGATAACATATTTGTTGACAAGGACTGTTAACATTTTTAATCCATTTTTGGATTTCAATCCTTTGGACATGACTAATTCTTGTTATCAATAAAAAAAATTGTGAAAAATTAAATGAATGCAATTTTATTCGTTTTTCAGTTTACTTGGCTCATTAGTGCAATCAACGAATATGTCTGAGAAAAAAAAATATGTTGCATAAAATGTCGTTAAAAAAACACTTTGTTAAAAATGTATAACCTATGGTTTTTAAAGAGATGTATCATGTTCCATACAAAGATTCTGATATGCAGAATATTTGCAGCTGTGCTGCATTTCAAACAAATTTCAAAATTTGGAACATTCAACTTTGTTCTGTTGAAATAAGTTACAAAAAATCATTACAGCTACTTTAAAATGTCTTAAAATTAGAATATTATTATTGTAAATTTTTTTCTTTAATAATGTATTTTTAATAATTGAATTTGAATAAAATATTGACAGAATATTGCATTAGGAAAATCACTTTTTTAAATAATTTATGTGAAAAATTTGAAACTAGTTATTGATTGGAAAACCAAGTCAACAATTGAACCAGCAAGTTCATTTTAAAGTTAAAATAATTTCACCAGCAGATATAAAGCTGTTTCTGTCCTGTGCTTGGTTCCCACTTAGATGTGTGCACTACAACTTCTATGACATGGTCACAAGTAGATGTCTTTGTGTGTTTTCAGGATGACTTCATGACCTCATGCCTTCATGACTTCATAACTTTATGACCTCATGACTTCATGCCTCCATGCATTCATGACTTCATGACCTCATATGTACAATCCTACAGCATGAAAGCATTGTCTACTGAACTTCTTCCATTCTTCCATATATTGACAAGATCATTTTGACATGTGAAACTTTATGTCCAAGCTTTTTTTTTTTTTTTTTTTCATAAGGAAAAATTGACTATGCTTAAAAGAATCTAATCAAATGAAGACTTTTAATGTATGGACTGTGATTAAAAAAAAGTTAATTATCTTTTCTAGGTAATTCATGGCGATGGGTCAGTGTTATTTCCCATGTGAGACCGAGGCAAAGAGTGGAGGTTGACTATACCTGTTAAATGGAAGATTATCACTTTGAAGTTGACAATAATTTATTTTTGTTTACATTTTTGGCACACAAGAGCCATTTGTAAATCACCAGAATTCTTGATGTGACCAAAATTTACAAAAATCCCCCTGTATCATAGACATTTTATCCTTAATTAGCGTTGAACATTATTTTGTATCAATTTTTTTTTTTCGTGTAAGCAGAAAAAACAAATGGTAATGTAACTACGTTCATTATGAATTACGAAGAACAACATCAGCCACATTGATGGTTATTTCATAAAATTTATTATAACTTTATTATAAGATAAAAGATAAGATTTGAGGACATCCTTAAATGACATCACTGGTGTTTAGCTGATTTGTGACCCCCCACATCTCCCCCCCCCCTCCCCACACACAGCTTATCTCAAATCATGACAGGAAGTTAATCCACAAATTTGTGACACCCCCTCTCCCCCCTTTTTTTTTCTTCCCTTGTTTAGTGATGTCATTTATGGTTGACCCGTTTCTCCATTCTTTTAATTAATATTGCTTTGATAAATTTTCTGATGTAAAGAAGATTATTGAGTTCATCATTTATGTACATATACCTCTGAATTTTATAGATTTTTATATTATACATAACATTCTCAAATTGTATATAAATAAATGAATATTTTTTCATTTTGTTGAAGCCTGAAAGTGGAGAGGGGGAGGAAGGAGGACAAAATAATATTTGTTTGATTAAAAAAAAACCATGAATTTGAAATAAACACAAAATTAATTTTTCATACAATTTTGTATTTAAAAAAATAATTCAAACATCCATGCAGCTTGTCACCATCCGTTCTTATGTCAAACTTTCCTATAACTCTGATAACTATGTCACTTGGGATTAAGATTTAATTAAGCAGATTTAGAGATGTCTCTTAACTTTAGAATAATTTTCTTTGATGAACAACCAAAAGCAACATGACATTTTCGAACTAAGAAAAATAACTCCGTTTAATTTGTAATATTTAAAAAGAGTTGTGCTCCTTGGAAGTATATTACATTTTATTATTTTTATGTACACAAATCTATGAAAAGTGAACATCTAATACAAGATTAAAAAATATTTTAATAACTTAAAAAAAAAAAGCATGTAAAAATATATTTACAAAAAGAAAACTTTCTATTAAAGACGAGTTTTGATTCACTAAAAAGTAGAAACTAATTTTATTTGCATAATTATGCAAAAAAAAAAAGTATATGCAAATAATAGCTAGCCACTCCATGAAGTCAAATGCAAAAAAAAAAGATTCGAATTAAAGTTAGAGGAAACTAAATTTAAAAAAAAATTGAAACGAAACTGCACAAATTACTTTGCGCAATGAATGCATATTAAGAAATAAAAAAAATTAATTTGTACTTTTAATCTCAATTTAACTCTTGTTTTAAAAGAAGTCTTTATATATATATATATATTTATTTATTTATCATCTACTTTTTAGTATGAAAATTTTCATCTGTAAATTATCCACGAAAGATGATTAAAAAAATATATATATATTTATGAAATCTCGGCTTTAAGTTAAATCCAAGTTCCAATGTTGATTGGAAGCCAAAGCGGTGTTTGTTTGTTTTTTCTTTTTAAAGTTTTAAAACAACAAAAAAAATACCTTTTCTTATTTCCTCATCACTCACCACCCCAACCCTACTCCTTCGACCCAGGTAACCAGAGCCCTCGGAGAGTCAGCAACTCAAATGTAACCTTAATAATACACACAAGTCAGGACGAAGGAGACGCGACGAGAGGGTCACAGGGGAGACAAAAAATTTGATGCTACAAACCAGCTCTATAGATTTGTGAGTCGAAAAGAACTCTTAATAAATAAATGCTAAAATGTCTTTATTGTCAGAAATAGCTCTTAGCTTCAGGTGTAAATGAAAAGAAAACTATTTTAAAAATAAAATTAAATAAATTAACCCTTGATCAGTGGAAAGGAACGTTTCATCCTCTTTAAAAGTCATTCACTAAAAAAATAAAAAAAAATTGTTTCGTTTTATCAGCAAAAGCCAAATTAATTTAATGTTTTTCCGTGCATATTCAATGATGACCAGCATTCCATTAAAAAAAAAAGACTTGAACCCATATAATAACTTACAAGGCCAGTGCAGTGAGTTCAGAAAGGATAACTCCTATCAGTGGTGTAGTGAGGGGGGGGCAAGGGGGGCATCATGCCCCGGGCGCTACTCACAAAGGGGCGCCAAATGGTATATTTTACTATAATATTGTATGGTTTTCAAATAGGGGGGGGGGCGCTAAAAAGGTATTGGGGGCGCTAAAAAGGTATTGTGCCCCGGGTGCGAGTTAAGCGCGCTACGCCACTGACTCCTATTATAATCAATACAATAATTAATTACCAATGAGATTTGTTTCACTGATTTCACGGCACGCAAAATAACATTTTAATTATGGGGTCTGGCAACTTCAAAGTTAAATATACATTTTTCCCCCTTGTCAATTCAATCCATATGTACATATGTATCTTGACATCACAGATAATGAACATAACATTAATCACAGTAAAGTATAATAGTCGCAGTGAGGTGACACATTTTATGCACTCATCACTTCAGTATGAATAATAATTTTTGTACCTTACATAACTTACATAGCATTTGTGTCAAGCGGGTTATTCGAATGCCTCGTTAAAGCCAATCTTTCTCACATCTATAATATTCCACGATAATTTTACAAATCGTGGATTAAAAAAAAGGACATCTCTAAAAGGACGCCCTTCCATAAATAATGGTCATTTTAATAGAACAAAAATAGAGCACACTTAAGAATGGTGTCATCTGTGACTAGAATATCAACCCCAGACGATGTAGGGAATCACCCAGTGACTAGAATATCAACCCCAGACGATGTAGGGAATCACCCAGTGACTAGAATATCAACCCCAGACGACGTATTGAATCACCCAGTGACTAGAATATCAACCCCAGACGATGTAGGGAATCACCCAGTGACTAGAATATCAACCCCAGACGATGTAGGGAATCACCCAGTGACTAGAATATCAACCTCAGACGATGTATTGAATCACCCAGTGACTAGAATATCAACCTCAGACGATGTAGGGAATCACCCAGTGACTAGAATATCAACCCGAGACGATGTATTGAATCACCCAGTGACTAGAATATCAACCTCAGACGATGTATTGAATCACCCAGTGGCTAGAATATCAATCCCAGACGATGTAGGGAATCACCCAGTGGTTAGAATATCAACCCCAGACGATGTATTGAATCATCCAGTGGTTAGAATATCAATCTCAGACGATGTATTGAATCACCCAGTGACTAGAATATCAACCTCAGACGATGTAGTGTATCACCCAGTGACTAGAATATCCATCCCGCAGGATAAAAAGCGCCATCTGTGCATCATGGGAGCGAATTAAATATGCATGCTTATACCCTCTTTGTTTCTGATGTTTCATGTGCAGAATAATGTGAACATTTACAATTGTATCATTGATTAAAACCAGTTCATTCATTCCATTCACTATTCCCACCAATAAAACATAGAACCAGTTCATTCATTCCATTCACTATTCCCACCAATAAAAAATAGAACCAGTTCATTCATTCCATTCACTATTCCCACCAATAAAACCTAGAACCAGTTCATTCATTCCATCACTATTCCCACCAATAAAACAAAGAACCAGTTCATTCATTCCATCACTATTCCCACCAATAAAACATAGAACCAGTTCATTCATTCCATTCACTATTCCCACCAATAAAACATAGAACCAGTTCATTCATTCCATCACTATTCCCACCAATAAAACATAGAACCAGTTCATTCATTCCATTCACTATTCCCACCAATAAAACATAGAACCAGTTTAGCGGTTCTCAACCTGTGGGCCGCGACCCCTTTGGGGGGGTCGAATTACCCTTTTTCCAGGGGTCGCCTAAGACCATCGTAAAACACATCTACTCTACAGTAATGAAGTAGCAACGAAAATAATTTTGTGGCTGGGGGGTCGCCGCATCATAAGGAACTATATTACAGGGTCACGGCATTAGAAAAGTTGAGAACCACTGAACCAGTTCATTCATTCCATCACTATTCCCACCAATGAAACATAGTCAATCAATTTCATTTGCTGCAACCCACGAATCCCTGGCCACGGTGAGCACAACCAATGACACTATCGCAAACGATCAAGCATATTTCTCACATGTAACATTATGTAAATACATTAACTAAAATAATATGTAGGTGAAACAAGCGGTGCATAATTAAAATAATTGATATTTTTTTAAAAACAAATATTTTTTTTTAAGATCAAAGGTTTCGTCAGATATCGATTGCGATTTAAAAGAAAGTAAATCAGTCGTAAGCCAGGTCAAGATAGGTCAAGGACACGTCTGCTCCTTCTTGAAAGGCTTTCATGACGTCATTTTTGTGGAAGTTAAGGGGGGGGGGGGAGGAGTTTGGGTTTTGTCTGCGCTGTTGGAGGCGGGGTGGGGTGGGGGGTGTTAATGATTAAAATTGTTCAATTAATTTTACATTACATTTCGTCTGGTGGTGTGCCGGTGATTAATGTTAAGATGTTAGCGCTGCGACAAAACGAAGACATCAATAATATGGGGGGGGGGGGGGGGGGGTTGGGTGGGGACAGACAAAGATAAAGATTATAAAAAAATGTCCCCCTTTTTAAATAGAAGGAAAAGGGTGTAAGGGGGGGGGGCTGCAATCCCCCAAAACAGCTGAATCTTTAAAACTGTGACAAGTGAAAAGCCATTAATATTTTCATTATATTTATTAGAGGCAAAGTGTGTAATCCAGATATACTGTAGAATGTCTGTCGATTCTAGCGGGGGGGTGGGGGGGTGGGGGATGAGTGGGGTAGACTTAGAATACAACATATTGCGTACAATAATAAAAATTAAATTGTATCTACACGTTTCTCCTCTAACTTTCCCCATAGTTAAGTACCATCCAAAGATTTCACCCAGCTTTAACTGGTCATGGTTGACTGAAAACAATCTGCCATCGTATATTCATAACAAAATGAAGATGGTTCGTCGACTGACTTGTAATAACTTTGAAGATGGTATGAGGATAGACTGCGTACAAACATGAAGATGGGGTGTTGAATGACTTAAAGGGGCGTAGCAAGGGTAATGTCGCTCGGGGCAGGGCAAGATTTTTGCCGCCCCCTTTCCATGAAAATGACGTGCATGTGTTGATTGCGCACATGACGTGCAGAGTGACGAGTGTCTTCGTGACGCACATGCGATGACTGTACATGGCGTACAGGCGTTTATTTGGCACTTGTACTTGCGTGAGGTTAAAAATAAATAAATATTGCACCTTCATCAGAACGCAGATGCATCATTGGAGGAAGGGGAACAAACCCACTACCTTCAAGGGAACAAACTCGCCTCCATCCATGGAACAAACTCACCACCATCAAGGGAACAAATCCTTTACCTTCAAGGGAACAAACTCACCCTCAACAAGGGAACATACTCGTTTCATCAAGTGAACGAATCACTATCTTCAAGGGAACAAACCCAATCCCTACAAGGGAAAAAACTCACCACCATCAAGGGAACAAACTCACCACCTTCGAGCGTGCTGAGTTAACTCTGAAATTTTGTGAGGCATACCATCCTACAATATGCTGGAGTGGAGATAGTTTTTCAAAGTATTATAAAAAAAATGAGATATATAAAATTTTAGTTAATTTATATGAACAAATTAACAGGACCAAGTGATTTATCACTAACTTAAGCCAGCCCGTAAATAAATCAGTCTAAAGTTATTTAGTTTATTTTAAAAAGTTTCAGTGGGGAAAAAAAACACCTAACTATATTATTGTTGATATAATGCATTTTCAGAAGTTAGCTAAAATTTCGAAACAGAAAAGCAAACGAAAAAGGAAATTCGGATGAGGATCAGATAATTTTTTGACAGAGTTGCCAAGGGGGGGGGGGGGGGTGTGTGTTCTATTACATTAAAAAACAAAAAACAACAACACACACACACACACCCAATGTTCTACTTTGTTTAGGTAAGAAGTTCTACTTTAGTTTGACATTCCCGTACCGAACGAAAATGACCTTCCTAGGGACTGCATGACCTCACTAGACAACGCCATTCATTTTTGTGTTTACACTTGTAGCATCCTTTCCCTCTTCTTTTTTAAAAGTAAGAACCCCCCCGGAAAAAAACCAACAACAATGTTTTCCGTATAAATCCTTTATAATGCATTTATGTTAATTCTATTTTAATATGCTAATGTCCCACCTACTATTTCACCGCATATTTATTTAAACAACTATTTCAGAAAAAGCAAAGAAAATATTTCGCTCTAAACGCACTTGCGATATAAAAAAGAAAAGAATCCCGTGTACCTCAGTTATCGGGAATTTCAATTAATGAAATAATTAACATGATATTTCCTTCATCTTCTCATGTTCTCCTCTTCTTGACTTGTCATCTTCGAAAAATTTAGGAAAACTGATATTTTTTTTTTCTTTTTTGAAAAAAAAAAAGGGGGGGGGGGGGGGTCCGGGCTGATCATTTGATAGAATATGTGGTCATCGGCAATGAGTCTATGTGTCAAGTTTCAACTTGATAGGTTGACGTCAAGTGGGTCATTTAGCCGTCCGAAGATTTTCACCCTAAATACAAAAAAAGCGAAGCTTATATAAAGGATTTATAAAGGGTTTCTCCACCCCCCCCTCCCCCCGTTAATCCCCTCCAAAACTCTGTCAGTGTATCCACACAGACGGCTGCCACATGGGGACGATGTGTAAACGAATGACAGCTGTCACTTTGTGACAGGGTTCAGCGCTGAAGGTCGGCCCATTTGTTGGATTGTGTGACAGTGGATAGCACAGACGGCTGACCGCCGATTATCCCGTGACAGTGTGCAGCACAATGCCATGATGACAAGAAGGCAATGGGGGTTCATGTCTGGATACATACTTTGCATGTCTCCCGAGCACTGTTTTAAAGGACTGATCGCCTTCTCCAGACGCGGTTTCGCGGCTCCATTCATTTTCACAGCGTTCCAATTTATACTTCACGTTGTTTTACACGCCAATCCATTGGGAACGTCTCTTACGGCGATGAAGTATCTCTCTGAACACAGCTGTCAGTGCTGCGAAATGAATTACGCACACAAAAAATTCAGCCTTCCACAAATACCACTATTGTACCAAAGGTCAAGGTCAGTTCCTCCTTTAAAAAAAAAATCAATAAAAAAAATCACCGTTCTTATCATAGGCCAGTTCCTACTTCAAGAAATCCAGACAGTTCCCTCTACAGCAAAGCCCCAGGCGCAACATGCCGATGCAATGATGTCAGACGTTGCTGCTGGCGGTGATGCAGTTTTGACCCTCGTGAGCGGACGACGAGCTCTTGGACAGCTTGTTGTTGTTGCTGCCGCCGCCGTAAGACCGGAGCGAATGGCTGCTGTCCACGTGGTTGCTGCTCCGCTTGAACGCGCTGTACCCGGTGCCGTCCGGCCGCACCGTGTCCCCCGTCTGCTGCAGGCTGTGCAGGTACGTCTGCGACGTTCGGTAGACGCTGCTGCCTGCAGGTCGACGTCTGGTCCGGCCCCTGCACCGTATGGCGTCCAGAAAGCGTCGCCTGAACGTGGACATGCTGTGGACGGAAGAGGGCAGTTGGGTTAGACATAACTTTATTAATCTTCTCCGAATTTAGCTTAAAAGTGAAACAAGCATGGCTTATACTAAGAGGTGACGTTTTCAGTTTTAAAAAAAAGAGAAGAAAGGCTAAACAATTTTTTTACAGTTTGGATATTTCCCCCAGCACCAAAATCAGGCTGATGCGCTCATTAATCCTCTCCATTTCTTATATGCCTGTGAGTCCTGGACATTAACAGCAGAACTTGAAAAGAAAAGAAAATTAAGGCGATGGAGATGAGATGTCTCAGAGGCATATAGAGACCATATCACCAATGAACAAGTAAAAGAAAGGATTCGTCAAGCAACTGGGCAGTACGATGACCTCCTGGCGTCTGTAAAAAAAGCGTAAACTTGAGTGGTATGGCCACGCGACCAGAAAACAAGGGCTCGCCAAAGAAATCTTGCAGGGTACAACTAGAGGAGGAAGAAAAAGAGGAAGACAGAGAAAAAGATGTGAAGATAACATCAAAGAATGGACGGGTTTTACAACTAGGCGATGCTATGCATAGGGCAGGAAAAGGAGAGGAATGGAGAAGAATAGTTTTTATGTCATCTGTGGCGCCCCAACGGTCGAAAGACTACGGGACATGATGACGACGATGATGATTTCCTTCTTTGAGATTAATAGTTTACGATAACCATTGTGGCAAAACAGCTAGGAAGATTACATTACTTTTACACGATTTCCAAATAGAAATAGATGTGTTTGCAATACAAGTGATTGTATTCTTATACTTATACGATGAGTCACTTCCTTGTTTTGTCACGTGATACGTACCAGCCATTGGTAGGCTTTCTGCTACACATAACAACACATAACAACAGATAACTACTGATCAGCCATTGCCATTATCATTAATTTTAAAGCAAACTGTTTGTCTCCATCAGCGCTTCCCCAATGTTAATTAAAAATTTTACTTTTCAAAATATTCTTGAATACACGCGTTTCTTTAAATGACATTCATTAACTGTGACAATAATTATAATTCAGTTATGATTAAAGGAAGAAAGTTGTTTGAAGAAAAATTTGTGAGCGACTAGGGTGTTGCAAACAGCCTACCGGAAGTCTTACTCGTACTTACGCTTATCACGTGACAAAACAATCGACTCATCGTAGTCCATTAGAGGAGAAGTCAGTAAGCCATGACACAAAAAAATGGCGTCCGCAGTGCGTGAACTTCCCGTGTACTAAAGTCATGCATTCAAGTAACACACTTTATAAGATTCCAAATTAGTGCAACAACACACACCACCACCCCCCAGGTACGCAAACCCCCCCCTGAACTATCTTAATATTTTAATGTCTCATCCCTTTTTTAATCCACAATATTTATTTCCCCAAGTTTTCCCTTTAAAACCAAACAAAATATTACGCACCAAACGCACTTGCGGTATCTTTTCAGAATCTCATTTAGCGCAGTTATCGGGAATTTCGTTTTGTGAAATCAGCGCCATCAGGTAGCGTTGGTGGCATTGTTACATAGAGAATTGTGTTATTTCGTGAGCTCATAACCCCCCCCCCCCACAAGAAGACATTAACATCGGACATTTCAAGTGTAACATTCATCATCATCATCACCATCATCATCATCATCATCATCATCATCAGGTCCCGTAGTCCTTCGACCGTTGGGGCGCCACAGATGACATGTACACTATTCTTCTCCATTCCTCTCGGTCTTCTGCCCTACGCAAAGCATCGCCTAGTTTTAATCCCGTCCATTCTTTGATATTATCTTGATATTACCTGCAAGATCTCTTTGGCGAGCCCTTGTTTTCTGGTCACAACATTGTTTTCTGGTTCTGGTTCTGGTTCGGTACGTTGCTGCATCCATATACTGGCATATGTGCAACGGTTGGGGAAGCGATATTGCCAATCTAACGGCCCCTAGCAGATGCCAGGGCGGCCTTGAAGCTTTCGATCGTTGTAGAGTTCACGGCGGTATTTTCTAGTGTAACATTGGAGCGCTTAAAACAGTTTTTATAACTTACTGATTACAAACTTACAAGCGAAAAGCGTTTTTATTTTGTGTATGTGTGGGGGGTGGGGTGGCGATTGGTATAATAGTATAAAGTAAAAACCCTCAAGTGATTCAATCACCATAATGCTTCCAGTCCTCTCCAGCCTTAGTCATGAAACTGCAGGTGGAGATAGCTCCTTCGGTTTTAAGTGCATGAGTAATTTCGGAGAAGTCAACATATTTTAAAAGTAAATCTTTGACAAATGCTCACCCATAAGGTGAGCTAACGTGACCATTTGATGAGATCACGTGACCACAACGGCAGCACCTTCAGCACACTCACGAATGTTCATGAAAATGTTACACAAATATGAACTTTTAAAAACAGACCCGCGCGCCACGAGCAGCCCACGAAAACAACAGTGGCCGATGAACGTGCTGAAGGAGCGGGAGCCCGTCATAACACCGGGGGGGGGGGGGGTATTATTAGATCTACACGAGGGTGAAAGGTCAAAGGTCAGCCACGGGGGGGGGGGGGGGTGAGGTTTCCCGGAGTTTGACCTTTGGGGGCTCCCTCGAGTTCGTTTATGTTTCCGTCGTTTCGATTTGCATAATATCACGTGCTAACGCCGGTCTCCTATCTTTACAGAGAATTTCGACATTGATCGTGCAATCATGTATCACGCAATCATACAATCTTGTAACACAGATTCAACTCAAAGATGGAAACATTTTGACCTTTAAATGTAATTGATTATTAAACATTTCAATTACACGGTAGACAAACTATTATTATCAGACTCTTTTTTTTTTACTACAGGATTTCATATGATTTGGGATTAAATATGTATTAGGATTTAAGATGTAATAGGATGTGAAATGAATTAGGTATTTAATGTGGATTAGGATTTCATATGAATTGTGATTACTCATAGCCTAAATTAGGATTTCATATATGAATTAGGATTTAAGATGAATTAGGATTTAATATAAATTAGGATTTCATATCAATTAGTAACTTCATATCAATTAGAATCTCATATGAATAAAGTTTCATATGAATTAGGACTTCTTAGAAATAGATGTTCATATCAGTTAGGATTTAGTATTAATTAGGATTTCATATTAATTAGGATTTCATATGAATTAGGATTTAGAGAGAATAAGGATTTCATATCAATTAGGATTTCATATCAATTAGGATTTCATGTGAATTAGGATTTAATATGAATTAGGGTTAAAGATCAATTGATGTTAGCTATGAATTAGGATGTGCTATTCATCTATTTTTTTTTCAAAAGTACCGTAGCCATAAAGATATCTCATTTTAATTTGAAAAAAATAAATAAATTCATGAACATAATGGATTTCTTAAGAACTTCAAGTTTCTTGAGGGTTAACATTTTACTCATTTGATTTACGGAAAAAAGAGAAAAGTGAGCAAATATTCATGTACATTTTTTTGTGTCTAAGGTCCTAATAATAAAAATATTTAAACATTTAATTAATAAAAGTTAGAATTACCACTGCTAAATACACACATGAGTTCACATTATACAGACGTTTCTAGCGACACAGTGACACAGGATTTACCTGAGGAAGTACAGGTAGAAGTTGACAGCGTGGTTCGCGTCCGAGAGCATGTGTATAAACCTGCTGGTGAAGTGCTGCTTGGCGTGGTCGTAAGAGTACTGCTCGTGCGTCCAGTTGTTCTTGGCGAAGTAGAAAATGGCGTTGGGGATGTTGAGGATCAGAAAGACGATGGACACGACGATGAGCATCACGGTGATCTGCCTCTGGTCGCGCGCCTTCCTCCCGCCCTGGTCGAAAGCGTTGGTCAGGTGCCGCTGGGCCTGCCGCGCTCGCTTGATGTTGATGATGATCAGGGTGTTTCCGGCGAGCACGAAGACACAGGGCAGGAGGACGTAGAGGCAGCCGGAGATGTAGTAGAACGCGCCCTGGAGGAAGTCCTGGTACTCTGGCTTGAGCTCGTACCAGTAGCCGTACGCCGGGTCGTGGTGCTCGGCCCAGGCCCAGAAGTGGAACAGGTAGACGGAGGCCGTGACGACGGCCAGGCATGCGAGGACGATGAGGGCCTTGCGGCGCGTGTACATCCGGCCGACCCGCAGGGGGAAGCAGACGGCCAGGACGCGTTCGGCTGTCATGGCCACCACGACCCAGTTGGCGTACACTGTGCAGAATTCGTTGATGAACATGATTAGGGCGCATCCCGGGACGGTCAGCTGGACAGAGCTTCCGGACAATTCGAGGTAGGCGACCTTCATGATGATGGCCAGGGAGTCGGTGACCGCGAGGATTGCCACATGGGCCTGTGGGGATGATAAAAGATGGCATCTGCTTATTTATTTACTTGCGTGGCTTAAAAAAACCCTATGCATTTAGCCTTTAAATGTAGTAAATTAGTGGTTCTCAATCTGGGGTACCCGTGATCACAGCGGGTATTTGCCTTTTTTAACATTTATTTTGTACAGTGTGTTATTTTACTCAAATATGTTTTGCGATTGTTCTCAGCGATTTTCAAACATTGGTTTGGTGAATAGAAAACAACAACCCAATTAACCCCTAGAAACCCACATTGTGTTCTAATGGTTTGAAAATTATTTCCTATTGTCTATATCTTAATTTTATTTTTTATTAGGGTCGGTCACGTATGACCCAGGGGGCCTCTGATGGTTAAAAAAAAATCAGAAACCTGTAAATGTATATAATACGGAATTGTAGCATTTAGTGCTTAAACTAAATATGTAAAATCATGTATTTAATTATGTGAAATATTCAAGAAATGAAAACGTTTATGATATATTCCCACCAAACAGTTGCTTATTTGAACAGTAATATTAGTGATAAAGACAAGCGAACGAGACCTCCGGTGAGACATTTATACAAGACATGCCAAACAGGATGAAACGCATATACCAAGCATAAATACATTTGTAAAACAAGTTTACAAAAAAAAAAAAAAAAGTTAAAAGATGAAAACGAATAAGAGTATATGTTTTTCCTTCAGAACATATACACTGTCAAATGTGTGGCATAGCTAGAATCTGAGTTACATCAGACAAATGATGTCTGGAAAATTATTATTATAGTTTTTTTTCCCCCAGTGCAAACTTTTTCGTCTACTGAAAAGGTAGCGCCATTCCTCAGTTGTCATTTCACCAGTTCCCTACTGGCTACGCCACTACATCATAAGCCGTTCATTTAGAAGACCAAAAAAAAAAAAAAAAAAGCCAGGTAATAAATGCTTCTGGTGGAGTTTAACTCCATAGAACTCCCTCGTTCACACTTTAAGGAGTCGTCAAGATAAGTGAAATTATTTTTGCTACAATAGGGAGATTCGTAACATTATATAAGTAAATAATTGCTACACATATGCTTAATTTGAATTAAAATTACTTCATTGTATTTGAGATAGGAAAGAAAATAAAGAAAAGCAATGTAAAATACATTGTGCGTGTGCGTCGATTTTAGTTAAATCCCCCCCCCCCCCCCCCCCCAAAAAAAAAAAAATTTGTTTAAATTTCATGCACCCCAAAGCCACCAAAAGCTTTTTATCCCAAAGTAGAGATAACAAATAACGCTTATTGAAACCATGCAATAAAGACAATTGCTAGTTGGCTCGTGCAATGAAATCAACTAACATTCACCGTGGCAACAGTACGGAGTCGCTTCCATCTTCCAACCACGTGCGGGACTATAACCACGTTGTTGCACCGCTTGTTTTTATTGGTCGGAATGAAAGCCCGATGCTCATTGGTCATCGAATCGACTCCCCACTGATTGGCCAGTTGCCTTTCCGGCTTATGACGTACAACATACGAGTTGACTTTCTGAAGAAGAAATGCAGGAAAGTGTACATGGAGCTGCCTCTACAATCACCATAGCATAATGGTTTATTAATTGAACCGTATACGCCCCCCCCCCCACTTATCACTTGGAATACTTAAAAAAATTTTTAATAAATTATTTAATTTTAAAAAGAAAAGAAAGAAAGGAAATCGTCCTTTCAAATTGGAGCAATTTATTTACCTAGTTTTTGCTAGATGAAATATTTGCGATTCAAAAATCATATGGTTAATTAAGTCATGTTGATTGCCGATTCTCGTCTTTGATGAATTACACGCTGAACCCATGCTTGTTATCATAAATGCACGAGCTCATTGAAGCAATTAAAGATCGAGAAAATAGCGGATTGGATGCACACAAAAAAAAAAAAATTAAAAAAAAAAAAAATTAAAAAAATAAATAAAAAGTGGGTGGGGAGGGGAGATTCAGCATACCATTTAATTTAAATTCTTGAATATGTCATTAAAAGAAAAAAAAAAGAAATAAAAACACAAAAAAAAAAAAAAGAAAAAAAAAAAAACAACAGCTTGTGATACGTGTGCCACAGTTTGAGAGTCACTAATTCAATACAGCAACAACGGTACAGTTCAAGAGCAAACCGCAAACAAATTTAATATTAGGCCACGCCCTAATTATGCTTTACACTGTTAGAAAATGATGGCACGAGTTATTTAATATTTATAACATTTAAATAAAACAAAAAGGCAGAAGTCTTTCAAAAACTTAAATCTGTAACATACGCCCCCGTGTAACGTAGAGGCGTAGCTACCAACACAATCTAAATGTCGAGTTGTAAAGATGTTACACGTATAGGCTCCGCTGCTGTCCTGACCAGGGGACTATTGTATTAGAAAGTTTTTGGATAAAGGACAATGAACGCCAGATCAGCGAATATTTGCAACCGGATCCCCAGGAAACGAACTTAACGACCTTTGTGTCACTCACGAAATCCTGCACCAAATTTCTAAAGTTCTCATAAGCTGTCCCTTCAGTATTCAGACATGTTTTACCGAATGAAGGAATACATAAAATAAAGAATATAATAAAATTAAAATATATAAATAACACATATCTATATAAAGTCCTACATCTATATATATCTATTTATCTCTCTTTAAATATATATATATATATAAAGCTCTATCTCTATATCTATGTCTATCTATCTATCTATCTATCTATCTATCTATCTATCTA